>JAWNNQ010001033.1:0-43649 GCA_035044765.1 Leucophenga montana
CAAAAGATAATTCAATATCTTGATGAAGATTAAATTCATTATAAAGTTTGAGTAAAATAGCATTTGCCTTTGTAGGTATTACATCCTTAATATATTTAGAATGAAAATAGGTTAAATCTTCTTTTTTTACATCATGAGTTCTGTTTTTATTGAAAATAAAAATGTAATTTAACTTATCGCTTAATTTTTTCTTATTTTCCTCTGAGTTTAATAATTTATTAAAACCTAATCTATTAAAGATTTGATGTTTTTCATGCTCAAAAATATTATATACTTTTTTGTCATTATCTATTATTTTCGAAAACATATTATCTGTAATTTTATTTAAACCTGTCATTTTTATTATATTTTTTAAGTTCTTCTCTGACATTTTATTATTTATAATAAGTTCCAATTTATATTCATCTTTTAATGACTCTATCGATTTTTTATAATATGGATCATTTTCCAGTAATTTATAACATAACATAAATTCTTCAATATTATCTTTACCATAGAGAAAAAATCCATCAGGTATTTCAGGTTTTTCTATCCCGCTATTTAAAAAGAATTTTAAACCTTTAAAATTCGGTTTAGAGGATATTATATTCATATATGTGATTTGAGATTTAAACTCTTTAGTGTAATTATGTTTTTCAAATAAATAAGAAACATGTTCAAATTTACCCTCTTCCATCAAATCTAAGACTAAATCACCTATATAGGAATCATACAAATCTTGTTCTGGATTATAACCTTTATTATAAAGAATATCGAAGAAGTCTTTATAGTTTTCTTTTTTGGACGCTAGTTTAAATAAATCATGAATAATTTTATATTTTGGACTTGGAGTATAGTCTCCATCTACTATCTTTAAATAAAAATGCTCTAATAATCTTTCAAATAAATCTTTTTTATTATTTGAGACAAAACTTTCAGCAAAATCGAAAAAATTAGCTTCTATATAATTAGCATATGAAGACTTATTCATATAATACTCTAAATCCAATACATTTTTTATTTCTGAAACGTCTACATATTTTATTAAATCTTCCGTATAGTTATACATATTTTAATTTTACCTAATTATATTTTGTTATATAATTTATTTTAATCCATATTAAAAAAATAATCTATTAATTACTAAAAATCTGATTCTCAATCATATCAACAATATATTTATGCTCTGCAAACTTAACAAAACCATTATTTATATTTTCTACATCATCAGTAATTTCAGAATTCATTACCATATCAAATTGTTTATTTTTCCTAAGGATTACAAAATAAATATTAGCTTCGGGAATCTTCATTTTTTGTAAGTTAAAAGTTTCATGTAGTTTATTTATGATGTTCTCATGAACCGTTTGATAAATATAATCACCATTAAGATCATAAATCATTTTACCATCTTTCATATTGAATCTATTCATTTCGCACCTCTAAACATAAATAATACTATTTTCAGGATGAGCATCAATAAGTGTTTCATAACCAATAGGGTTTGATTTAATGCGAGTTTCAAACAATTTAAAATCAAAAGGTGTATGAATATGACCATGAATCCATGCAGCAATATTAGGATTATCTTTGATAAAATAATCCAGATCGCTACGATAATATTCAGTGTACTTGCCATGTGGATCTTCTGCAAGGTCAATAGACTTACTGGTAACTGCATGGTGTGTAATTACAACTAATTTTTTATCTTTGTTCTTTTCGACTTCTTTTTTGATATGCGAGAAATCTTGGTTAAATTCAGTCAACCAATGGATTGGTTTAAATTTAGAAAAAGTACCACGGTAATTATATTTTATATATTTAAAATCACTAATACCTTCTCTGTTTATCAGGGCATAGCTATCTTTATTTAAATTAGTGAACAAAGTGGCACCAATAAAAACGATACCATCAATTTCAATTGAAGGATTAAATCTGTTCAAAAAATGAATATTTTTAAATTTTGCGAAATAAGCATTTATGTCTTGAATATATTTCTCATATCCAAGTGTGTATTTACGATAATAATCATGGTTTCCCGGAACAAAGAAAATATATTTGAACCTTTGTGACCAACTATCTAATTGCTTATCAGTTTCACCATTAAGAATATTTTTAAAATGATAATAGTCTCCTGCAAGAACTAAAATTTGTTCTTTTTCATTGCCTAACTCAGCAATCTCAAAAAAATTATCAGGTTTAAATTCCTGATGTAGATCTGAATAAATTCTTAGTGCCTGTTGCATGGAAACCTCCTTTAATATTATTATCAGTTTAACAAAGAGCTAATAAAAGTACAACAAAAAAGCGCCGAGAGACGCTTTTTTATTTATATTCTTTTTTTGTGGATATTGGGTATCGATTCATTCATTATTTCTGATAAATTGAATTTTTCATATTTTATGTACCCTAATGGGAATTTTTCCTGGACGATTTTTTTAGTTTTTTCTGACATAAAAGGATAACATTTTCCAAAAAATATTTGTTCATCTTCTTTCATTTCCGCTTCATTATAACTAAATGAATTCAAACCATCCATTCCTAATAATTTTATCTTATCCTCTTTTATTAGTGTATTTATAAATAAATCATAAGGTAAAAATTCTTTAAAACCATCTTTAGGTGATTTATCTACCACATAAAATAACATACTTGTTATATCGGTTTCTTTATTAAATTTTTTTATATTCTCTAAAAGAAATTGTTTCTTTTCTTCATCAGAATAAACCTTACTTTTAGCTACGAAGGTATAATGACCATATTCAACAGCATAATCGAAAAATTCAAGTTCATCTATATGAGAGTACAAATCATTATTATTAAAAACATTCTTAATCTCTATCATATTTCCATTTGCATAATAAGCATTAAAATAGACGAATAAAGGGAATTTATGGTCATCAAAAAGACCTTTATCTTTCATTAAATAAATTTCACTTTGATTAACAAATGAAGTCATGCTAATAAATTGAGAATGACTCACATCAAAATCATCTTTATCCATTAACTTTAATACTGAAATAAATGGATGTTCATTATCTTTTTCAAACATCTCATTATCAAAAAAACGAATTATTTCACCGGATAATACTTTCTTGTTTCCTTTAAAGAAATTTTTTCTGGCTAAATCGTAAAATTTTTCTAATTTTTCTCTTTTTATCAATTTAAGGTGTTGTTTTACACTATCCACAATTTAAACCTCTTATTAAATTACTATTTTCAGTATACCACGAAATGATAATATTTAAGAGAGTTTTATATTTTTTTCGACAGATATTCTGGCATTTTAATAAATATTAAAAACAAGATAAACAGATTTAATAATATTTTTAATAATCCATCACAGAATAATATAATGAACATTTTTATATCAGGATAAGCACCTGTTATATTTGCAAACACATCAGGTGCTAATAACATAACAGAAGTAAGAAATAAAGCATAATAACCACTTATTTGTAATATAATATTTTTCATAATAACCTTCTGTTAGTATCTTTCAGGAGTAGGTTCTTTCTTTTCTTTATAACCATTCTTTAATCTTACTGGTATTTCTATGCAAATATAAAAAAATGAAAGACAAATTATAGAAATAAACATTGTTCTGTCATCAATATTTTTGAAAAAAGATACAAAGCCCATAGTGCATAAAGCCATACCTATAGAACATGCTACTGACTGACACATAAATGTAATGACCCTAATTACATTTATAATAATTTTTTCTATATAATACATATTGAAAAATCCTTTCTATTAAATAATTTCTCTACTATTCAAAATGTTTTTTTAACCATTCAGGAGCTTCTACAAAAGCTGAATGAAGTGCTAAAAGATACCATGTAATTGAAAGAATGACTAAAGATAATATACTGAAATCATGAATATTTGCATTTATATTGGTAGCATTCTTAAATTCATAAGGATATGTTAACATTGTAATACCTAACACCATTATCATCATGGTAGCTACTGAAAAAACTTTTATTTTTAGATTATTTATTATTTTCATGACGCCTCTTTATATCAATTATATTCTTGCTAATCTTATCTTATTTTTTGATAAGATACCACATTTTTTTATAATTTGCTTTTTTTCTTTTCCAATTTTTTTATTAATTAAGTAATTACAGAAATTTTCTTGTAATATTTTATTTACTTTACCGCTTTCAGCAAGCTTTGGCAATTCGCCATCCTTAGTGAAATGCAAATCGTAATTCTCTATTAGATAATTTATATCAATCAGATCAAAATGAAATAATTTAGAAGAGTCACTAAGTTTATTATATATTAAATATTTAAAATTATTTAGCTTTTTATAGTTTTTATGAACCTTTTTTATTTCCTTTAATTTTAAATTACTATTCATAAATTCATAGACAAAAGCTTCATCTATGAGTTTTTCCATCTTCAAAAACTCATTTTTTCTACCTTTTTTCTTTAAATAATTGTAGATTTCTATATATTTAAACATTAAATTTTGATCTACATTTTTCCATTCTCTGAACTTTGAAAAATTATCTATAAACTTATAATCAATATCATTATTTATTAATATTTTCAGGATATTAAAAATATTTACAATATTAGCATCACTATTTAATATTTTTGTGCATTTCATTTTCTTTTCTAATATTAAATACTCCAGAGTTTCAACGGGCATTACTTTAGATTTATTTAACATAAAAAGCTTTCCGTTTTTTAAATCATCTTCGGGACAACCATTTTCTAACAAATATTGAAAAACTTCTTTATCGGTTTGATAATAAAGACATGTTAATCCTTCATTATCCCTGGTATTTAAACTAACGCCTGCTGAGTGCAGTTTTTTTAATTGATAAAGATTCATTTCTTTGAACATACAGTTTTGATTTCTGTTATTTTTTTGATAAACTGAATTTCGGAAATTATCAAAAATATAATCGAAAATATTATCAGATAATTCATGAAAAAGAATATTACTACCATAAGCGTCAGGTTTATCAACCTCAAAACCTGCTTTTATAAATTTATTTAATAACGCTATATTATTAATATATGGGTATAAAATAGTATTGATTTTTTTTATATCTATTTTTTTATATAAACCTGGCAATAATTCAGGGAAGCATTGTATTATATTTCTTTGAAACGATTTATCACCATATAAATATTTTAAAGTTTTATTTTTAAAAACCTTTTTTTGTAGAATGCTTAAAGATTGTTTTAACCTTTTACACATCAGAGTTTTCAATTTGGTATCTATACTTTTTATATAATCTTCCATATATAAGTTAGGTGAGGAAAAATCTTCAAAAACAATACGTGTCGTATCAATTTGCATATGACTTACAATATAGTTAAGAGTTTTAGGCAAAAGAATAAAATCACTTAATTCTTTTGTAGTTATTTTATGATTATAACCTTTTTCATTAATTATTTTTACTATATCCAAAAAGTGTTCATCGTTGATAATATCAGGTCTATATTCTGGATATATAAGAGCGTTCAATATATTATTTGCATCAGGTCTGTAAGCTTTTAAAATTATTGATAATTTTTCATTAACATTCACATATTCTTTTAATAAAAATGAAAATAATTCTACATCTTTAAATGCAAAATAATATATAGGAAATTCAAAAGCCCATTTTTCATTTAAATCTAATCCTTTACTTATCATGTACTTAAGATTACGCATAGCTAAATTTTTATTTTTTATAAAATTATTGGATATAAGAAATAGAGAATGGGCTGCAACGTTATCTTTATTAAACGTTTTTATATTCATATCTACATTATACTTTATTAGTATATCTATTTTTCTTTCATCAAATAATACGGCATAAAAAAAAGCATTCCTTTTTTTATTGTTGACAAAATTTTTATTAATTCCATTCTCCAGTAAAAACTCTGATAAATCTGCGTCAGCATAAAATAGTAAATTACCATATTGGTTATTTATATTTATATCTATCTTTTTAGTTTTAATGAGTTCTATTATTTTTTCATTTGGTAATTTTCTAACCTGAGACAAATTCATGTAATATATACCTTTTATTTTTTATAGATAATATTATCATCATTATTATTTATTTTCAAAAAATATATTTTATTTAACTTCTTTTAAATTTTTAATATCAAAAATAGTTAATTCCCCGTCATCAAAACCCGAACCTGTATCAATTAAATAAAAGTTACCCTGCTTTCTTACTTTATCCCCTGTCATATGACCACAAATAACTGCTCTAACATCTGGAACTATTTGATTCATTGTTGTAGCTCTTATCGTATTGTGAAGAGTGGCTGTGATTATTTTATAATTTACAGTTTTCATGTTTTTTTCAAAAATTGCCCATGTAGATGTGGGAAGATCAGCATGAACGATTATTATTTTACCTTTTTCTGTTTTAACTTCTATTGCTATTGGTAATTTTTTATATTCTTCGATTATTTTACTTCTTTTTTGTGGAGTTAAATGAAAGAACCATTCTCCACCAATACGGGTTCTATACTGAAGTAATTGATTAGGAGACAGTTTTTTTGTATCTATTGTAAACATTTCATGGTTTCCTTTAACTGGTATAAACCAAGGCTTTTTTAACCAATCCAATACCAGATGAGAAAAACCACCTCTGTCTGTTAAATCACCTACGCTGAAAAGTCTGTCTTTCTTTTCGTTAAAATTTATTTTCTTTAATTTATTTTCAAGATTGATAAATTCACCATGAATATCACTTACGACATAATCATTTCCTTTTATATTTTCATCAAAATACATAATTGGCTTATATTTAGATATATTCATATTTTCCCCATTTTATATGAAATATAGAACATATATTATGTCATTTTATTTAAATTAATCAAAATTTAAATACAAAAAATGTGTTGAATATATTTCTATCTCTGTAGTATACTTTTCATTATTATTAAATAATTTTAAGGAAAGAACATGAATATTTTTAATACAAGAGTTGCCCCAAGTCCAACAGGTCATTTTCATTTAGGCACTGCAAGAACTGCTTATCATAACTGGTTAGCTGCTCGTGCAAGTGGTGGCAAGTTCATTCTCAGAATTGATGATACTGATCAAAATAGAAACAATGATGATTATGTTACTCTTATCTATAATGCACTCGATTGGTTAGGTATCGACTATGACGATACTTTTAAACAGTCAGATCGTATCCAACATTACAAAGATGTAGCCCTCTTGCTTATTGATAATGGCATGGCTGTATTCGATGGCTCTGCCATTCGCCTGAATGTTAATTTTACACTGGATCACTGGAAAGATTTTTATGGTAAAAAAATTGCTATTACTGATAAAGATTATGATTTTTCCAGAAATCTGGTATTGATTAAATCTGATGGATTCCCTACTTATAACTTTTCATCTATTGTTGATGATATTGATTCTAATATTAATTTGATTATTAGAGGTTCTGATCATATTAGCAATACAAGTAAGCAAATGTTTGTTTTACATGCTCTTAATATGATTAATTATGGTGGAAAGAAAGATCATTATTTAGATTTTTGTCATGTTGGTCTTATTATGGTTAAAGATCCTGATACAGGCAAGCAAGTTAAGCTTAGCAAAAGAAATTCGGCATCTAATTTAATGGATTATAAGGACAGTGGTTTTGTTCCTGACGCAATCTTGAATGCTGTTTTAAAATTGGGATGGGCGCATAAAGATCCAAACTTTGATCGTGATTATCCTTTAATTGATAAAAACACTGCCAAAAAATTCTTTTTTGATGGTAATCTTAAAACAACAAATTGTTCGTTTGATGTAAATAAATTAAATTTTTTAAACAGGAAGTTTAAAAATCTTTAAAATTAAACTTTGATAAAATTAAATTTTACAGTAATAAAAAGACCTCTACTCTGAGGTCTTTTTTATATTCTTTTCTTTATTATACTATTATTATCAGATTTAAAAACATTCTTTTTAATAAAATCTTTTTCATAAGAAATTAAAGCAATATTAAAACATTCTTCAAGTATTTTAATTTTATCTAATGAATAATAAGATAAAATAGATTTATCATATGAAATAAAAGAAGAACATCCACTTCTTCTGTTATTTTTTATTGCATCAGTAAACACTATTCTTTCTTGAAACCATTCATTAAATAAATTAAAATCCTTTCCTATAATATAAGTGATAATTTTTTTCTGTTCTTCTAGTTTAAAATTATTATCTAATTTTCTGTTTAAAACACTAAGGATATATGGTTGATATTTTTCATCTAACATTCCATATGACCAGAAAAGAAACAAATCACCATCTATTTTCTTATCCAGCAATTTAAATATATCTAAACTATTACTATTTAATAAAACTGCATTTTTTGTTTCAACATTTTGGGTTATATTTTTATTAAAATCAAAATCATTTGTCAGTAATTCATATATAATATTAGTTTGATTAATGATAGTTAATAAATTTACTTCATTGCCAGATTGTATAAAATTACAAATATTAATACATTTGTTATTAATATTTGTTAATATAAGCTTTTCTATTTGCTCCATTGGTAAATTATCTATATATACGTCTTTGTTTTCTGACATTTATAACCTCTTTTTTAAAACAGAATATTCTTTTATTTCTTTTTCTAATAATTCATTAATTAACTTTTTTTCATGTATTGCTTTTGCCATTTCAAAAGCGGAGACAATTATTTCCTTTTTATCCTTATTGACTATAATATATTTTTGAAAATGTTTACAAAAAGGCTCATCTTCATCTTTCTTACAGAGATTATTATATTGCCTTAAATCTCTTTCATAATTTTTAGAAATCACATAACCCAATATGTCAATTTTATCAGCATTACTACAAACTAAATCATTAAACAATTGCATAAAATAAGGTTTTTTCATGCCGTTATAATTATATGTTTCATATTTCTCAGAGGGTATATAATATTCTGGAAAAATAAAGTTTGTTTCTTTCTCTATAAATTTAAAAATATCTACATTTTGAGAATCTGATATAATAAATCTGCTATGATTTCCTTCGCCTAAGACTCTGTTTAAATTAAAGCCTAAATTCTTAACCATCATAATTTCTTCTATCGAGGATAATTTACACACCACACTATATGTAGGACCGTTTCTACTTATTGATAATTTATCCAGTTCATCTTTTGATTTAACTAAACTTAATAAGTATTTAATTTTTTCTGGATCTTTTGCAGAATAAAATGCATTAAAACCTAAATTATCTTCGCAAAAAATATTTATCCCATATTTAACTAAGATCTTAGTCTTATTTATATCTGCCTGAAACAAAGCATTCTTTCCATGTTCATTTAAAATATTAACATCAGATCTATTTTCGCTTAAATAATCTTCAAGTTTATCTCCTTTTAAAAGAAATACAGACTCCAGCCTTTCTTTATAAGATAACGTTTTCTTTTTTAACATTTTCTATAAAACCTTTTTAATTTTATCTTATTTATTATAACATATTGACGAAAAAAAACCTGCATCAGCAGGTCTTTTTTAATTAATCAATGAGGATCTCTTTTTGACTTCTTGTTTTATCTTTTTTCTTTTCTTTATCATTAAAAGTTAAAACTTTTAACATCATCACAGACCACAAGAAAAATCCTACTGAATATACGAAACCTGAAATTAACCAGACTGACAAGAACAGTTGAGGCTGGTTCTCAGCGACAAGTGCAGAATAATTTTCATAATATGTGAAAAGATAACCTAAAAAAAGACTCAACAGGAAAGTTACGCTTAATCTTTTTAAAGTCATAAACACATTTCCCTTTTTAATAATTTTAACAATATTCTTCTTATCAGAAGGAGATTCTATTATAGAATAATCGATTCAGTTGTTCAACCTTTTTTATTTAAAATTTTAAATCGATCAAAAATATGTTATTATTAATAGATAAATTTTATAATAAATCAGGTGATGTTATGAACTATTTAACCAGTGCTGTTGATTTTCAAAACAATTCAATAAAGAAAAAGCATATTCCAGATATTATTAACACAGAAAACATTTTAATTAATGATATACTTTTTAAAGTAGCTAAAGATAGCATCAACATATTCAGTTCTTATCCAGAATTAACTTGTATTTATATTGACGTTGTTGATATACCTATCCAAATCGATGAAAGCAATTTAGCTTATATGAATATAAAAATAAACTTTAACGAAAATACTCCTGATGCTATAAATAAAGAAAAAGATATTTTAAAAAGTTCTGATTTTAATTCTATGAAGGAATTCTTGTCATTTTTTTATACATCTGTTTATAGCAAAATGTTTGCATCTTCCAGTTTTAATAATATAACATCTCCAGTTTTCCCTTTATCTATAAATAAAGAATTTATTAAAACTTATTATATTGACAATAAAAATGATTCATTTAAATTTAATTATACACCTTCTGATATAGACAATCATATTCATTCTACTATTAAAAGTTTAAAGAAATGGAATAAACATAAAATAGATAAACATGATTTAATTAATCTTGGAAACTATATTTCAATTCAAAAAACAGAAATTCTTTATTCCAATATATATTCATTAATTCAGGATGAGAAATTTACAAAACAAAATCAGATTGTTATTTCTTATAAAAAAGAAAATAATAAAATTAAATTAGATATTGATAACGGTCTTTTTGAGGATGATGTTAGAGTATCAACAATAAAAAAATTACTTACTATGAAAGATATTCAAGGGTTTATATCAGATGAAAACAGAAAAATTTCCTTTACCAAGGAAGATAAAGATATAAATGAATTAATAGAAGAAGATAGTTTATATTTGCATCAGGAGCATTTAAAGGATTATATAAAAGAAGACTTGCATATTAAATGTATCTTTCTGGAAAGAGACTCCCTTTTATCAATCAAAATGAAAGAAGTAAAAGTGAAAAAGAAAAGAGTTTAATTTTATATTTGTTAAAATTATGAAAACTTATACTATAAAATGAAACAGTGGGTAATCACTGTTTCATTCATTATATCTTATTATTTTTTCTTTCTTAATTTCTTTTGTTTCCAGGGATAATCAGATAAAGGCTTGTTATTTGGCTTTGGAGTATTAAAAGGCCTTGGTGCCTTAATTTCAATACTTCTCTCTTCAACAGAGCGGCATGTGATTCTTTTGCCACCATTAAGACCTACAACTACAACTTTTTTTTCTTCTTCCATTGTTCCTTACCCCTTTTCAGTTAATAATTTATTGTACTGAATCAGTAGAGATAAATCAACATCTTTTATACATAATGACTTTTTAAAATATAGTGTTATTATATAACATATAAAAATGGAGGATTACCATATGAAAGAAGAAAAAAATATACCTTTAACTTTTAGTGATCGAGCTGCTATAAAATTAAAGGAACTTATAATTTCAGAAAATAATAATAATTTAAAATTACGTGTTTATATTACTGGTGGTGGATGTAGCGGTTTTCAGTATGGTTTTACCTTTGATGAAAATCAAAATAATGATGATCTTATTATTGAAAAAAATGAAGTATCTTTAGTTATTGATCCTATGAGCTTACAATATCTTATAGGTAGCGTTGTAGATTATCAGGAAGGTCTGGAGGGTTCAAGATTTGTAATCTCTAACCCTAATGCTAAAACGACTTGTGGGTGTGGTTCATCTTTCAGTATATAAATAAATATAGTATAATATTAGAATGAATTTATTATTAAAGGTTAATCATGAATTATTATCAGGAAAAAATTAACTTCCATAATTGTATATTAGACCAGAATAGCATTGATTTAATCATACAAGATGAAAAAATTATATTTAAAGATCTTCTTTCTATTATAGCGAAAGAAACTGAATCTTTATTTAAAGGAACACCTTTATTAGATAGTATTGATTTTTCATATAAAAATTCCCAAATTTCTTATCGACCTGTTTTAACACCTAATAATTTAGATAACAGAGCTGTCAATGAATATAGTAAAAATATAATCAAATCCTTGAACGGATTAATATCTGCAATTAATAATTTTTATTTAAAATTCTATAGATATACAATGACATGTTATTTTGGCGACCAAGATAATAAATTAAACAGATTAAAAATAAATAATGATTTTTTTGATACATATAACCAAAAAGAGCCAAATTATAGATTCAATACTAATATACTGAATGGAGATCATCAAAACACCAGTAATATTTATGAACTTCAGGAAAACTTCTCTTTATGGAATAATGGTCAACAAGTAAAATTAGATGATATACTTCAATCACTTATTATATTTTCTTTATATCAACAAAAAGAAATGTTCATTTTAAATTTATATTCAATTGTGAATAATGAAAACTTTTCTGACACTGATAATTTACTTTTCTTTAAAGATGACTTTAATGATTTAAGTTATAAAATAAATATACAGAATAATGAACTTTTAAATAGTGAGCACATTGAATCTATTAAAAGACTTATTTTGACTAAATTAAACATTAATAATAAGTCAATAAATTATGAGATAAATAAAAACTCTGATTTTATTAATTTTATCCAAAAAGAACTTATTTTTAATACTTCATATTATTCGACGAAATTCATCCAGAAGAACTTCCCTCAAAAAGAAGAAATATTTAACTCACTAAAGGAAAAGAAAACCATTAATTCTTTTATTGAAGGAATAAATAACAATCAATCTATTACCATAAAGAAAAGAATATAGAGGGTTACATGTTTACTAATAAAAAAGATATTAAAAGATGGTTGGACAATAAAAAGATAGCACAATATAAAATTAACAAAGATTTGACCGTTGATGTTTTTGGTCGAGTTGATATTAAGTTTTCTTTAAATGAAGCAAGAGAATTGCCTGTCCAGTTTGGAAAAATTCATGGTCATTATTTTTGTAGTGAACAAGGTTTAACATCTTTAAAAGGATGCCCGTATGAAATTTATGGAACTTTCGATTGTAGCAATAATTTATTAGATAATCTGCAATTCTCACCTTCTATAATTCATTCTACATTTGATTGCAGTTATAATAAATTAAAATCTTTTCAAACTTTTCCTGATAATATTGGACTGGATTTATATATAAATAATAATCCATTCACACCAGAATCATTGCCGGAATTTAAAACAGTTGTTAAAAGAGAAATATATAGTGATTTATTTCCAGATACTACATCATTTATTAATCATGTGAACATTCTTAAAAAGATTGCTCAGGAAAAGGAAATCTTATCAAATGAACAAGTATATTCTGGTATATTAAATAATGTAAATAAAAAAAGAATCTAACAAAAAGAGAGCTTAGCTCTCTTTTATTTTTTTATTTTTATTAATCATCCATTCTTTCATCTACATAATTCCATTCATTCTTTTCATTATTAAAATTATGTAGGGTAAAACTTCCACTTACAAACTTTGTATCTATCCAGAGCATATTTTTATACAAAACGGGTTTTCTTACACCTGTGTGACCATGTATTACA
This sequence comes from Leucophenga montana, assembly GCA_035044765.1. NCBI lineage: Eukaryota > Metazoa > Arthropoda > Insecta > Diptera > Drosophilidae > Leucophenga > Leucophenga montana. Next base: position 13,444 of record JAWNNQ010001033.1, read on the forward strand.
TAATCCACACCTTCAATAAAAGGCATTTCTATTAATCCTGTCTGGATAGTATCAATAACATCTCTGTCCCAGATTAGCTCTTCACGATACTTACTGTCTGCCTCTGCCTTTTTTACAATTTCCTGCCATTTACAGATACAATTCTGTTTATATAACATAGGAATAGCAGCATGAACCACGCCAAAAATTTTACCACGATGGTGAACTTCTAAAATAAGTGGAAACTTTTCTACAATCTTACCACAAAAGAATTTTATCCCTTCCAGACCAAGCTGCTCTACCGTTTCTTTTCCATCACCATCGACCCAATTTACAAAAAAATCACGATAAATATGATTTAACATAAATTGCTCATGATTCCCTATTGGCATATGGTAGTTTTCTTTGAATACAAAATCGAAAAGTAAGGGGGTAATTTTTTTACCTCTGTCTACAACATCACCTGTTGTTATGATGAAATCTTTTTCTTTTACACCCGCATTTTTTATGATAGTTTTAAAATCATCATAATTGCCATGTAAATCTCCGATAAAATAAAGTTCTACATCATCTGGCACAATAATCTTTTTTAGTGTTTCATATTTATATTCCATGACATCAACCTCTTTATATGGGGTTTTATTATATCAAAATATTAACATTAAATTCAACTCTAAACACTATATTCTTTTATTTTTAGTCGTTTTTTCCTGTAAATTATTTTCTTTTATATCTAACGAACCTCTTATTAATTCGCCCTCAAGAAAAACATATAATTCCTTTAAAGACAAATAATCTGATTTATTAAAAGAATTGATTTCTTGAATAAATTTTTCTTTTATTTCTTTAGACATTCCTTTTAATCTTTTAACTAATTTAAAGCTGCATTCTGAGTGTTCTTCTATCTTGGAACTCAAAAAGAATATAAGAGTTTGAAGGTCTTTTCTCTTCATTGCTTTATTTTTTATCAAAAACTCTGCTTCTTTTATTTTTCCATCATAAATATATTTATATACTATATTAGGCAATTTATTAATTAAACTAGCTTTTACTAAATCTGACTTTAATAGACTGTGTTTTATTTTCAAATCATAATTAATTAATTCAATTAACTCCATATCTTCTATTTTTAATAAATCTTTTACATTAAAACTGTTTACATGATTATTAAAACTATAGGCATAATCTGAATTATCATCTGCTTTATTTAATACTTTTAATAATCTCTTTGTGTTTTTATTTGATTTTAAATAAAGTTTATAAATATTTAACAATTCTGCATTTTTTTGGGACTCGGATTTTTTCTTTCAAAAAAATCAATTAATTCATTAAACGATAAAGTCATTTCTTTTGAAATTAAATATTCTTCAATGTCCACCATCTCTAAGTGAGTAAATTCAATTAATTTATTTATTTCATCTTTAAAAAAAGACTCCTGTTCTTTTTTTCTTAACTCGCTCAGATTATTTAAATTAGAATTAAATGTATTTACTCTTCTCCATGAAGTTTTTTTATAGGCTTTTATTGATGCGCTTATTTTTAAAAGATAATAATCTAAAGGAGTCATAGCAAATCTTCCAGATATATAAACAAAAAACCCCACTCATGTGGGGCTGCTCTTTGCGAAGGTGGATAGAGAAAGAAAGTTTCTTTCTCTATATTTTAGTTAATAGTCAGAAAAACAATTAACTAAATACTTTTACAACTTTTGGTGCCTTGAGCGAGACTCGAACTCGCACATCTTTCGACGCCAGAACCTAAATCTGGTGTGTCTACCAATTCCACCACCAAGGCTTCCTTAACTTTAATGATAGTAACACACCTCTATTTTTAAATCAACACTTTTTTAAGGAATTAATGTTTTCATCATAGGTGTAAACGCTTTTTTCCCAGCTTTAACCACATTTTTCTCCAGGGATTCTTCCATTTCTTTTTTGGCTTTTTCTTTCATTGGATTTAATTTTTTATATAGCTTTCTTCTGATTTCTTTATTCCTGTTTAATCTTTTTTCTTCTTTTTGATTATCTTCATTTATTTCATCGTTAAATTGCCTTACAGTAGAAACCATTAATCCGTTTGCCTCCAGCTCTGCTGACATTTCCTGTAATTGCTTCCTGTTTAATCCATATCTGCTTTGTAGCATTAAAATTACATTATCCATATGGGTTTGATTATTTAAGTTGGCATCACTGTAGATATTATCTTTTTCTTTTTTATTTAAGAGTTTTATGGTTTTATTTATATCATTAAAACTTAGACTCATTAAACTGCTCTTCATTAATTCATTTTTATCTGTATATTTTAAATTATTAAGATTATCTAATTTTAAATTAATGTTGTTCACTGCTTCTTGTGTGTTTGTTCTCATAGAACTTCTGACAAGAGTATTTCCTGTTATTAGATTTTTCATCTCATTACCTAAGAAAAGGTAATTATCTATATTTAGACCTTCTTCCTGCATTAAATTTAACACTTCATCATCAATCAAAAAATCATCCAGATTAAAATTTAATTTTTCACAAACTAATTCAATATTAGTTTCTATGCTTTCAGATAAGGAATTTTCGTTTATAAAACCTGATAAAAAAGATAAACTATATAAGCAACCTTCGGCATTTACTTTCAAATTATCTTCAATATTATCCTGATTTATATAATTATACTGAATGTTTTTTAAAACTTCTTTTACGTCATCAGATAAAAGTTCATTTTTTTCTATGGTATTGGTTATATTTTCAAACTTATTTTCTATATTTTTCTGAATATCTATTTGGTTAGATTTATCCAGAATATCATCCACTGTTTGCTGATTTTCTATTACTGCTAAAGTCCTTATATTACCCATTATTAAAACTCCTCTTCAATTATTTCTACATTGCATTCTATAACAATAAGACGTTTATCATAATCTCCAAGCATAATACCAAGAGGAAATCTGTTTCTTCTTTCAACTTCTATTAATGAATAAAAATCTTCATTTTGAAAAACATAAACGCTATCAGTTGTTTCTAAAACCAAAGTATTTGACATATATTCTATATTAACATTTTCTTGCTCATTCAGTAAGTCATACTCTAAGTTTTCATCATGTTGTTTTAAAACTAACACCATCATACTTTCATAGATAACTAAATTGAAATCGGGTTTTATTATTTCTTTTTTATTTTCAGTAAACATCTAATTTTCCTTTTTTTCTTATCTATTATAATATTAACAATAAAAAAATATAAATAAAGGCTATTTTACTTTTTCATTGATTTTTAAACTCGCCTAATGATACAATGGGAATTATTTTAATTGAGGTTTATATATGGCTATGTATTATGAAGGCTCAGTTACTCTTAGTGAAACTTTTGGTCGTAGAGCTTTTGACTTAATTATTTCTAATGATATAAATCAATACACTGATCTTTTAAAAAAATTATCTACGTCTAATAAAGACTCAACATTCCTTAGTCTATTAGATGGTTTAATTGATCGTTCTATTGAATATAACAGGCCTAAATTTATTGCGGTTTTTGCAGAGATTTTTCCTCAATATAAAGATCGTATTTTTAAATACATAAAAAAACCAGGTTTCTGGAATTTCTCTATGAAAAAAGTATTGAATAAGTTACTTTCAGATTATAAAGAAAATGATTTTTACATTTCTTTCTATACTCAGAATGAGTCATTCAATACAAAATTTTTCCAGTATTTAAACTCTAAAATTTATAAAAGTATTTCTACTGATAAACAAAAAAATAATTATTCAGAAGATTTAATGAATACCTTTTTCTATTGTGCAGAAACGGGTAGGAATAAAATTGAAGACATTTATGCAAGTTTGAAAAATAATAAATATTTTAATATTTCAGAAGCTTTAAATTTTAGTGTAAATAATGAAACCCCATTATCTCTCACTATGAGAAATAACGATATTATCAATTTCAATAAAATTTATTCTTTATTTTCACTTCATTCAGTAAAACATTATTTTAATCCTGAAAATGATAATGCTACTAATTTCCATTCTTTATTGTCATTAAAATTTCAAGAGAATCATGTAGAAATGCTGCATATACTTTTAAATGAAGAGCCTTTTAATCTGACTGCACTTAACAACAAAGGTCAACATTGTTTATTTTCTATTTTTAAAAATTTATACTCTAAATATTCACCAGATTTTTTCTTGTTGTGTGAAGAAATTGTTAATTTAAATATTCTGGATATTAATCATCAGGACAATCTTGGTAATACGTGTCTTAATTATGCTGTATTATTAAAAAATTACAAAGCGGCACAAATCCTTTTGAATAAAAAAGCTAATCCTCATATAGTTAATAAACTTGGCTTTAATTCTTTTAATTTATGCCTTATTAATTCTGATTTTTACAGGGATACATTCACCTCTACTGATGGACAACCAGCATTTTATTTAACAAGAGACAATTCTCATCAATTTTATTTTAACACCCCGTTTATCAGCGATCTCTTTAATAAATATAATCCATCAAAAGCAGATCTTGTTAGTTCTTTTGAAATAGTATTAAAAAACCGTGAGTGCCAGAACTCTGATGACATAAGACATAATCTTGAATATATTATTTATTTATTGAAGAAAAATAATGATAATTATTCATTTAGTCAGGAGACTGCAAATCTTTTCTGGAAAGCATTAAAATTTATGGATAACAGCAATAATAATCAGTATAAAACAGGCTTCTGGTTTATGGAACATTCCCTAGATGCTAAATTCCCAGATAACAGACACAGCTTTGATGATAATTATCTCAAGATTTTTATTGATTATGAAAAACATGTTATTAATACAAATATTCTTTTAGATCAAGATAATGAAATTCTTGAAAATAGTAGATTAATAAGAAGAAGACTTTAAAAAGCACAAAAGCCACGTTCGTGGCTTTTATTAAATTTGGTGGCGGCGAGGGGGCGTAATGCCCCTACTTTGGTCTCGATTTCGCAGCGATATCAGTTCTGCTACTGACTAAACTTGAACATTTGATACGTAAACCGCCCTGGCACACTGTGTAGGATTCGAACCTACGACCTACCGCTTAGAAGGCGGTTGCTCTATCCAACTGAGCTAACAGTGCATTATCATCTTCAACACTTCAATGAATTTAGTATATAAAAATATCTCTTTAAGTACAAGTTTTTTTTAAAAAAGATGTGGCGTTTTTATGCAAAAAAATGTTTAAATCCTGTTTTTCCAATGCTATACTAATTCTAATTTAAACAATAAGGTCATTTTTTGTGGAAATCATCAGCCGAAAAGATGCTATTGCAAAACAATTAAAGCATTACTTTACAGGAAAACCTTGTAGTGAAGGCGGTATTGGGTTACGTTTAGTTTCTAATGGTAGATGTTATTGTGAAACTTGCGTTCAAAAAATTAAAAAACAAAAATCAGAAGACTATTCTATACATAAAGATAAAAGAGATCTGGTAAGTAAAGAATGGCGAAGCAATAATAGAGATAAATCCAATGCTTATTCTAAAAAAAGTAAACAGAAATGCAAGAAAAACAAACCATCTTCAAGAAAGCCTAAACTTGAAGGGAGCTATTACTCTCGAAACAAGGACGCTATTTTAGAAAAAAGAAAAATACCCACAAATAAAGAAAGGATTCTTAAAGATAAAAGAAAATACAAGTCATTAAATAAACACAAAGTGCGAGCAGAATCGTCTACCAGAAGAGCAAGAAGAAAACTGGCAGTTCCTTGCTGGTTTAATGAATTTGATTATTTTGTATTAGATGAAGCCAGCTCACTTTGTTTGATTAGAGAAAAGGAAACAGGAATTTCCTGGCATATTGATCATATGTTCCCATTAGCCAATCAGGACATTTGCGGATTACATTGCGCTGAAAATATCCAGGTAATTCCTGCATTTTTGAATTTAAAAAAGAACAATTCACTTATTTTCACTAACAGATATGAATTTCTGAAAGATTGTTAGCAGTATAATACCTTGGCCTTTAATCAATAAATAAAAAAGACTCTTGAGAGTCTTTTTTTATTTGAAAGGTTTTAATCTTCGGGACGGTGCAAAGAAAATATCGGCATCATAAGTATTTACTATATTAAAATGACCCTTTTTCATTATATTTTGATACTTTCCTTCTATTAAAAAATTATTATTTACTTCTATTTCTTGAATTTCAATATTCATTTTCTTTAAAAAATCTATCCTACCTACATCCACCCATTCCAGTAATTCTTCTTTACTTTTACAACAAAAAATCCATTCACTTCTGTATTCCACTAATTTTGAATTTACCGGACAAATACCATTAAATAATTTATTTAAAACAAAATCATCTTCTGGAACTAAATAATCTTTGTTAGTTAAACCATTACCACCAGTTATTGCATAAACACCTTTACCTTCATTATTTGCCATTCTGTAAACTATTGTTTTTTCATTTTCATTCTTTATTTCTGCTACTCTGTCATATAATAAATAGGGATTTATAAAAACATTATAAACCCATTCCTCATCTTCTTCGTCTTCCATATAATCCCAATTTTCTTTTATTTTTATAAAATCAGTGTGGTTAAACTTCTCACCATCTAAAAAGCGTAAAGAAAATTTATCAACAAAACTTTTTCTTATTTCATCAATATTTTGTTCATCAGTGGAAAATATATTAAATTCAAAATAATTATTTTTATCCAAATCAACATCTATTGTTAATTCTATATCTTTAAAAAAATCTTCTCTGTTTTTCATATTTAATATTCTTTATAATCTTTATTATTAATTATAACTTAAAATTTATATTAGACAAAATAAAAAACCACCATAAGGTGGCTTTAATAATTTTTATATTTTTCCAGTTCTTTATCTCTTTCATCCATTAATTTTCTTGCAACAGAAGGTGAATTAGTTTTTGAAATCAAATCATTATATTTCTGATTAATTTCTCGCCATTTTTCTCTGTTTTGATTAACACCAGAAGAAACTTCGTAAAGCATAAATACCTCTTTATTTTAATGAGATTAATTCTTTTTCAAGTTTTACTCTTTTGTAAGCCTCTGCATTCAAATAATGCATCAAGGCATTAATCACAGATTCAGTATTTTCTAAATCTGGATGCTTTGGCTCAAATTCATTATTATCATTTAGCAAACCTACACTAAAAGTTCCAGAGTCGTTTTTTACTACTACAACATTTCCTTGAATTGTATTTTCAGCTTCTGCAATAATTTTCATTTTTTTTGCCTTCACAGTAATTATTTAACGATTATAGCTCAAAATAAAAAACTTAGATATAAAATTTTTCGGCTTCTTTAAAAAAATCAGTACCGCTCAGAGCTTCCATTACATCTTCGTATGTAGGCTGCTTTTCTGCTAAATTATCGAACTCAATAGCATCTCTTCCGTATTTATATCCATTCATGGTTATAGAACAACGTTCTTCACCAGTAAGTTTTAAGAATGCTTTAAGACGCTGTTCTGAAAACTCTACAATACCTGAAAAGCAAACTGATAGTTCATTTAAATCAATATCTTTATCTTCGCGGTTGTTAAAATAATATTGAACTAAAGGTAGAGGGTTAGATACATTTTCTGAATGATAACCTCTGACAATACCAACGGCAATGACATTATTATAATTTGTTGTACAAATTACAGGGCATCCGATCATTGTTCTTTTAAGAAAATCATTTTTTTTACTTACTTCATTACTTTTATATTCATTAATCGCTTTTTCTTCCCAGGATTTTTTCTGGTTATTCATTTCTTTCAGAGGAACAAAACCCAACTTTTTCATAATGTAAGTAAGCATTTATTTTCCTATTTATTGTTAATAAGTTCTACAATTTTGTTTTTATGTTCTTCTGACTGAGGAACACCCGAAAAATTAATTTCATAAAAGTATTCAAGTTTTTCTTTTTCAGTCGCATTTTCCAGGGTAATCATAGGTAACGGAACACTTGAAAATGCGTTTTGTTCTGGCATAGTTAACTCAGAGTATTTTACAGGTTTTCCATCAAGAATGATAGCAATTTCATCCCTGAAAAATAACTTTAATGTCGTGATGCGTTGTTTGCCATCAACAACTTCATACAAAACCCTTCCTGTCTGTGGGTTAAACGTTTTTGCTACAGAAATGCCACCTAAAGGAAAACCAGAAAGAATATTATTCAGGAATTCTTGCTGATGTTTATTTTCCCATACGTATTCTCTTTGATAATAGGCATCTAGATTTAATCTTGATGTGTCAATGAAAGAAAACCAGCTATCCACTGAATAATTAGAAACACTTGTTAAAAATTTTCTTTTATCTTTAATTCTGTTAACCATTGATTCAGTCATAATTGCTCTCTTTTTTGATTTTACTTATAGTATCATTTTTATCTTTATTAGTACAGCTTTTTTATATCAAACAAAAAAAGCCACTTGGCTAGTGGCTTTTGTATTACATTATTATAAATTGAACTTAAAATTCTTCTGAGAATTCAGGACGTTTAATTCGTTGTGGTTTGTTTTTCTTCTTACCGTCATAATTACTCTTTTTCATTTCAGCACGAGCATTGCGACGATCTGATTTAAACTTTTCAACACGATTAAAAGAACCATTCATTGTTTTTTCTCTCTTTAGTTAACAACATCATTGTATGACAGCTATTTTATCTAAACCTGAAAAATTTATCAACTACTTTTTTAACTTGACCAATAAAAATCAGTGACAGTTTTTTGTACATTTGCAGGAACTTTCTTACCAGTTCCTAATTCAACAAAATCCTCTTTTTCAATTTTAACATTTTCTTTTACTTTCAAAGAGGTGTTCTCTTTAAAATCTTGTTCATTACTGATACTAAAAGAGTTTTTTACAGCCGTTGCTTTAAAAGTGGCAACAGAGGATACTGTTGTACTTGCCAAAACCGAAAAAGACAAGGATGAACTCATTAAAATTAAAGCTAGTTTCGTATATTTATTCATATATTCCTCTCAACAATCATTCAACCAATGAATGATAACATAACCTAAATTTGAGTACAATTGATTTATATATATTATTGAAAAATTACATATATGAATCAAAATAGATAATATTATAGCTATTTTTTCCACACGAAGTAGCTAAAAGACCTATATCCAGTTTTCCATCAATAACAACATCAGCTAGATTTTCACCAACTCTTATTTTCTTAAAATTAGGTGCTAACGCAGAAACCATTTTTATGCACTCCTGAGGTGGAACTCCATTGTAATAAATTGAGTATCCATTTGGAGTTGTTAAACCTAAACTTCCATCATCATCTAAAAAATTCGGCATTACATCAATGGAGCCATTAAAAGAATTAACAAGTTGACCATTTTCTGAAACCATTTTTTCAGGAACTAACTTTGCCTGTATAACAACATCTGTATTTAATGACATGTAATCAGGTGTTCCTGCATATAAAGAATGAATACCTGCCCTTAACGTGTTTACCAGATCTACCTCAGCTTGTGCCCTTTGAGATGACTGAACCTTAGGGTAAATAATAAAAGCCGCTATTACTATGGCAGCAGCAATAACTAAAACAAGTAAAATTTCTGTTAAAGTAAAACCTTTTGCTTTTTTTTGCATAAAAAATCTCCTTTATTTTTTATATGTAAAGTTATATAACATATAAAAAATAAAAGGAGACTTATCTTAAATTTTAATTTATAAAAATGACAAATGGTTTAAACTTGTTAAAAATGTTAAATTCTTTTTTTGTCTACTGATTTAATTGGGTTAATAGTTAATAAAGTTGATATATCTTCTTTTTCTTTTTTGGCAAATCTTTCTCTTTTTTTATTCATAATCATATTATATGAGCTATAGTTTTTGTAAAAACTATCTTCCTGTAGTATTTCAATATCCTTATCCAGAAGTTTTTCAACAATATTATTATAATAACAACAGTTATCTAAAGCATTCATTCCATCTTTATTAACTTGATGAACATTAATACCTTTGTCTATAAAGTACAACATACCTTCCCAATCATTTGTTCTCATTAAAATATTTTCATCATTGTTATTTAGATGATTTATATTCGCACCATTTTTGACCAAAAAATCTAACATTTCTTTGTAAGAACCATTTATATAAAATAAAGGTGTTTCTCCTCTATCATCACTATCATTTAATGATAATCCGTGATTAAAACATTCTTTTATTTTTAAAAATGGATCTATTACTGAATGGGTTATTGAAAATAAAACATTTGCACCATTCATTGTTTTTTTGCATACATCGACACCCATTCCTATTAGTTTTTTTAAATTTTCAACAGAACCTATTTCTTTATATAATGCATTCTCACCCTGATCATTTACCTGATGTATATTAATACCGTTATTCATTAAAAAATTGAATTTTTCGTCTATTTCTTCTCTCTTCTCAGTTAGTAGTGTAGACCATTTAAAATTACAATAAAAAAGTGCATTTTCTTTATATTCATCGGTAGTATTTATATCCATACCGTATTCCATTAGTATTTTCATTTTTGAAGGAATTGCACTCAAAAATACTAATGGTGGAACTTTACTTATATCCGTATAAAGTAAAAGTTTATTTAACTCTTCTCTTAATTCTTCATCATCATTAATTTCGTCAATATCATTTAATCTTTGCGTTAACTCTTCATCAGTAAACATATAAACCTCTTTTTTAAATGTTGTAATAAATAAAAAAGGAGAGAGATCTCCTTTTTTATTATTTTAATCTGATGCTTTCTTTTATTTTATCATGCTGACTTTTAACAACATCTTTTTGATTAAAGAAATTATCTTTTTCATTAAAGCCGGGCAAATGTTTAAGATAATTTTTTACTTTAAACACATCTTCCAGAGGAAGTTTATTATGTTCTGTAAGCAACATAACATTTTTTAAATCAAGATATTCGTTATAAGAATTAACATTCAAATCAAACTTCTCTCTTTCTCTTAAATCAGTCAGACAATCTACTATAACAGTTAAAAGAAAAAGACCCTTACCAGCAAAATGATAGTTTTTATTAATTTTTGTTTCATCCATGATGGCTTTTTTTATTTCTTCTTTACTTCCATTTTTAAATATTTTATCTAAATGTTCATATTTTGTCATTTTCACACCTTTTTTTCAGTTATTTAACATTTAATTTATTATTTCACATATATTTCAAAAAACAAATATTTTGGAAATTTTATTTTTTTAAATAAACTGTAATTACAGTGCCTAAACCATGCAAATAATGGAAAACCAGATCGTCAAAAAATAATTCATACTCCTGTTCATCCAGTTCTTCTGAATTAAGTAAATCTGCATTAATATGATAAACCTCTTTTAATAAATACTTTTCACTAATAAAAGTGATTTCTCTGCTATAGTTATTATCTTCAAAATTAAAAAATTCATTATTTTCAAGGTAGGATTTTAATTTTTTGATATCTTCATCAAAAGAACCGCTCTCTTTATATTCAATAGATTCCTTACCTTCTCTTTTCAATTTTTCTACAAAAGAATCCATAGCTTTATCCATGTTTTCTTTAGAAAGAAGTTCTTTTAATTTTGAATTCATTTTTTTATCCTCATTTATAAATTTTTCATTTTTTCGGGAATTCTATCATTATTTAAATCCCATACAGCTCTTTCTATTTCATCAGGAGTATTTAACATAAATAGCTCTTCTGGTATGTTTTTATAGTTTTCTTCTTTTAAAAAGTAAAACCTTTGAATTTTTTGAATATAAAGCATTGAGCAAGAACATTCATAAAGACAAATATTAAAATCAAATTGCAGATAATCAGGATTTAAATGTATTACAGGAATTTTAATAATTAAAGGATTACTATTGTTTTTTTTAGCCACTCTTTGAGCAATTTGATAAGCCATAAATAAACTACTTGTTAAATAAACACCATCGCTGCTTAAAGGTGAGTTTTTCTTTTTTATATCAGGTCTTATTCCATTTTGTACAATATTTCTTTTAAATGCAGTGCAGGTTCCATGATACAGGAATTTTGGACTATACCAGCTATTATATTCTCCTGTTAATTTTATCATATCTTTATTCATATTTTTTCACCTGATATAATTGATTAAAAACTATAACACTTTTTTCAGAAAAAAATCCAGAATAAAAAAAGCCACATAAGTGGCTCTTAAATTAGATGAAATACGTTATTCTTTTTGAGAAAGGCGCATGATTGGATATTCAGCATCGATAAAAACTTCAAATCCCCAACCTTCATACCATTTTTGAAGGTCAAATGCATTACTTTCCGCAGTATCACATTCTAAAAAGATATAATCACATTCACCACATTCTGACAAAAAACATTCAATTAAATAAGTTCCTTCCCCATTAGATCGATTGTCTTCATTAACCTGTAAAGAATTTAAAAAACCAATAGTTAATGGCTCTTTGTAAACAGGGGCTTCATGACCTCTTTTAGAGAACCAGTTTTCAATTTGGACAGCATCAGATGCTACTTTATAACCTTCGAGAGAACCATTGTCGCTTTCACAAAAAACCATTTGGGGTTCATACATTTTTAGTATCTCGGTTGTATAAAAAGATAGATTGGAGGGTTTAAATGGCAAGGATTTGAACCTACTTAGCTTATACTACCTGATGAAAAGGTAGATGCTTCTAACATGAAGGATAATCCATTTAAACCTTACATTATAATACAATTACTCATATACTAAATCAAGCATTTTTTATTAAAGTTAACCCCGCCGCAGACGGGGTAGTATAAAATAATTTCAAACAATATCAATCAATTCAAAAAGTTTACCCACATTTAGTGTTTTTACAGCGGTGTACTTACTCAGCGTATAGTTAAGTGCTTCACCTTCAACTTCGTGTTGAATTTCCACATCCCAGATCCCCATAGCTTCGAGCTTCTTCATTTTCAAAAATGAAATATCTGGCTTCAGGTATTCAAGCAGTTCTACAAATTCAATAGAATCGATTGGCTCGATTTCCGGTTTCATTTGCTCATTAAAGCAAATGCCACTAATTAGCCATTTTTTTTCAACAGGAAAGATCTTTTTACCTAATTCTTTTTCAATCTGTGTCATTTTTTTAGATTGTTCATTAGATACTTTCATTTTAATCCCCTTACGTTAGTTTATAAGGCATTGTACCACAGATTCTGCTTTGTACAACAAAAATTTTTCCTTTTTTCAAAAAAAATTCTTACCCCACAATATAAAAAATAAGAAAAAATCCTTTAAAAATACATGGATTTCTATATCTTAAATATACAAATGTAATATATTATCAATTAAATAACTAAAGAGGTATCCATATGTTTTTCAAAAAAGAACAAGAAACACGCAAATTTAATAGTGAACAAATTCTTTTATCTTATAATCTTCCTGTTAATCATCAACTTCCTTATTCGGACACAGAAAAATCTTTAAGGATCAGGACTTCAGAAGAAGTTTTGTATAGGGCATTATCTATGATACCAGTATGTATCAAAACTATTAATAATGATGATAGTGAAGAAAATTTCTCAAATACTATCGGGAATCTTTTTAAATTAGGACCACATCTTACACCAGCAGAAATAAAATATATGATGGATAAGAATCCCTCAAAAGATATATGGATACCTTTAACATGGAGATTACAATCCATTTATACCTTGTTTTGGGTGTTAGGTTTCATTCCATCTCTTAACAAACCTCATTCTGAAAATGATTTTCAACTTGAAAATATTATTCATATCTTGTTTTCTATGGGAAAAGATCCAAATATTTATTTATCTAAAGTTAATTTTCGAACAAAAAAAGAATTATTAGATGAATTAGACCTTTATTATAGATTACATATAGCTTGTTCAGAAGCTCGCTTTTATAATGAAGATATTAGCCAAAAAATATCAGAAGATATGGTTTATGAAAGACATTACGCTTTAAGCTGGGTTACCTGTCAAAGAAATGAACAATGGGATGATATTACTTTACTGAACGGATAGATTAGATTTAAATAATAAAAACTCTTGCCATAACCATTATTAAAAGAATGTGCTGCTTGATTCCTCACCTGACACGGTGTTCTTTCTTTAATGAAATGACAAGAGTTTAGAAGATATTATAATAAATTTTTTAATTACACAATAAATATTTCAATATTTTTCCTATATGCTATATTAATATAAACAATTAAAAACGAGGATTTCATAAAATGCAGATATTCATGGTAAGTATAAACTGGCGTGGGCCTTTAAACATTGATGCAATGAGGACTTATCCAACAGAACAAGAATGCTGGGATTATGGCGATACAATTCAGGACATGGGTGGCACTATTAAAGTCTATGAACTTTTTTCTGATAAACCACCAAGATTATGTAAAAAACCTAAAATCCCTAAAAATTCCTGATTTATTAAAGACGAAAGCCTCCCATGAGGCTTTTTTATTATTTCTTTCTTTTTCTTCTCATTAGCTTAATCAAAGCCAGGGTAGGCATTGTGGGTTTTTTACATTCATCTTCCAATTGTTTAAACGTTTTTTCTGAGACTATCATAATAAATTATCCTATTTAAATCTTAGTGAATCATCTATACCAATGCAAGGATACTCCAAGTTATCACCTCTTAATTTATTACATTTTTCATGAGATAACCATAAATTATTCATTTCATCAGTACCACCATGAGATTGTGGTAAAATATGTTCCAGTGTTGCATATTTTTCAGCAGTAATCGCTTTTCCACAAACGTAACATGGAATAACATTATCACATTTCTTAAGAATCATTTTATATATGGTTTCTCTTCTTCCTTTACGCACACCAGCATTTAGTCTTTTCTCTAAACCTGGACTCATAATACGTCTTTTCTTCTTGGACATATACCCTCTATATATCAAATCATTTTGCATTTATGTTAATTGGAAGCTAAATAAAAAATCTGACTTTGATTTTTTAGATAATAACAAAATATATAAAAATGTACAATATTTTTGTGATTGAATTAAAAAAGGAGGCATAGCCTCCTCTTTTTTAATACCATAAGTCGTGTTGCTTTTTTGAATTTAGATAAATCTTATCAAGAAAATTTTTGAAAATTTTTTCTTCATTTTCATTCATTTTTCTTGAATTGCCATCCATTACTATATTATACCCTTCTTTCTCTGAAAATATAAAATGTATTTCTGGCTTATTTTTTACATCTATCTGAATGTAAAACGATTCTTCAAAATCCATTGTGACAAAATATTTTTTTTCATACCCGTCAAATTCAAAAACAACCGGATCATAGTTATTTTTTAGTAATTCAGCATTTTGATTTATGAAATTTAACTCTTTTTCAATTATTTTATTCATATCATCCTCCTATTTAGTTATTAAAGTATAACTTAAAATAGAATGCTGATTACTTTTAATAAATAACATTACTATGTCAATTTTGTCAAATTTATTTATTTCATGAATGTCTCAATTTTCATCTTGGATGATGGATTAAATATTTAAATAGGATATTTTTTTAATACTTTCAGACCAATACTTTCATTTAATTTACACTTACACTCATTTAAATTTTCAAGCCCACATTTAATGCAAAAACCCTCTTTTCTTCTATATAAACCTGTAGACTCAAATAATTCCATTTCCGAAACAAAAATGCGTTCAAATTTTCTGATAAAAGTTATGAAATTGCTTTTACTAAATGAAATTTGTTTTTCAGGATAATAATTAACACATTCATATTTTTTAATAACACTTTCTGGATCTTCAAAAGGAAAAAAGCTCACATTATAAGCATAGCTATCATCTAAATCTTCTATTTCATCAATCAGAGATTTAGCTTCTTCTATTCCTGATACAACTCTAACATCATCTAATTGATAACATTGATCATTAAATTCTATCACCGCTAAATATTTCATTGTTTTTCCCTTATACTTTGAATGATGGTATTTACGGACTGGATGATTGACATCCTCCCCGCCCTGAAGGACGAGGTTTTACGGCGAGGATGGATAAAAAGCCTGTGCAGTACAGGCTTTTACCCTATTAATGTGTTAAAAATTTATCAAAAGATTCTTTGAAAATTGCATCATGAATTAAGTCTTCTTCTTTTGTTAACCAAAAAGGTCTATAACTAACCCCTTTTTCTTCCAAGGTATGATTCATAATATCCAAAAATTTAATGTAATCAAACCCATTATTTGCGAATACTTTTTTAATATAAGGATTGTCTTTTTCTTTTGGATCTGAAATCATTTTCATATATTTACGATTTCCATCCAAGTATGTTTTTGGTGAAATTGCATTTAATCTTAATTTTCTTCCAAAGCCAAATGAAAAATTGTTTTGCATTGCGGTTGGGACATAAGAGCCAATTTCATGCGGAGCTTCACCACCACATTTAATTTCATTATTGTCAGTATAAAATACTTTGGTGTGGTTATTAATTACTACTCCATTATTGGAATCAGCAAAACCAAAGAAAATATATGAATTTAAGCCCTCAATTAAAGGTTCTACTTCAATCAACATAATTTGGGATACAATATCATTTGGACTAGATAATGATGTATAACATTCGAGTCTTTCAGAAGTCATTAAATTAGATAATGAACAACCATTTAAAAATTCAAGTTCTGGATCAGTATAAAATTGATTTTTATTTTTTTCAGAAGCAATTAGAGATTTTTCATCCACAAAAATATTTTCGATTCCATTATTTTTTACATCAATATGTAATCTCATTTTTGAATAATCAGTAATTTTATTCAAAGATGTAAAATGACCAAGTATTGGCGTTTTAGATTGTTTCAACAATGCTGGATTCACAAAAAACAGTTCAACTTGCTCTTTAAGATGATTCATTTTGATGACCTTTTTGTTTCTTGGAAGGTATATAATACTCTTTTTTGATTTAATGCACAACGACTTTTATATACCAAAAGACAAAAAACCTCAGAAGAGGCTTTATTTTTACTGATTTTGCGAAGGTAAATGTAAGAGCATGATTTAATATTTGGTGGTCCCTGTTGGACTTGAACCAACGACCAATCGATTATGAGTCGACTGCTCTGACCAACTGAGCTAAGGGACCAATTTTGGTACTCGGAGCGGGACTCGAACCCGCACACCTAACGGCGAGGGATTTTAAATCCCTTGTGTCTACCAATTCCACCATCCGAGCAAACTTATCTGAATCAAAGAAGAAGGCAACATTTCTGTTCCGTCCTCTATGTAAAACACTATACGCATTTCGCTTTCAAAGTACAAGTTATTTTTTTGTTTTCAGACTTGTTTGATCAAAAAAAAGACAATCTTTATGTACCAAAAAAACAAAACCCCGCCTCGGAGGACTGGGTTTACAGCCAAGAAGAACTATAAATCTTTTTCTACCATTCCTGGTAGATATTTTTAAGCTAAAGAACCCCAGAACAAACTTACTCTATCAAACAAAATTTTCTTTGCTTCATCTGAAAGTTCTTTTTTACCTGCAATATTTTCCATTTCTTTGATTGCATCTAATCTTAGATCAATAGCAGGACATTCTTTATCAAAAAGAGCTTTCCATTTATCATCCAGATTGACAACGCCTTCTTCTTTTTTCTTTGAATAAAATTCTCTTTGTTTTTTAAGGACAAAAGCTTTTGTGAACATGGAGGTTAAGACATCAATAGTTTCCTCTTCTGAAAATACAGCAAGAGGTAGATCACCCTCAAAACCTTCTTTTAAATTATCAAACTCAATTACCGCTGACTGGAAAGTAATTTCTTCCAGTTCTTTAATATTTTCTGGTTCTTCTTCAAAAGAAGTAAAAAGAGAATACTTTGCAGTTTCCAAAATACTGGTATCATCCCATGAAAACATAAAGCCCTGGAATTCTTGATTGAGCATATTTTTAAACATATTTTGAGCAAAGGAAATTCCATACTTTTGAGCCTTTACTTCGTTTTCATAATTTTTTTCTTTATCAAAAACAAGATGCTCTTTCATATATTAACCTCATATGGATTTCTATGTATTAAATTTTTACCAAATTATCTTCTGGTACATTAAAGATTTTTCTGCTTCTTAATACATTTGTAGCAAAATTAATTTCTGCCATTGAATAAGGCAAATTATCTTTTAAAATAAGATCACAATTCTCAAAACCATATTCTTTAAGATAAAAAGATTCTTTATAAATTTTCTCACAACGTTCTAACTCTTCTTTTGAAATATCAACTACTACATCATAGCTAAAATGATTGATTTTTTCGATTTTAAAGTTTACTCCATCTAAATGGCGGTTTAGAACTTTGACTTTATCATTAATTTTAAATTTTTTTTGAGGCTTCGTTTTTTCAAGAGCGAGAGCAAGATGTTCTTTAAAATTCATAATTTTTTTCCTGTAAGATAGAAAAAGTATAGTAACATTATTTAGACCTTTTTTAAAGCTTTTATCTCATTTTAACGTAAAATTATGTCATGTAAGTACGATGTTCCTCAAATTCTTTTATTCTTATTAGATAAAACTTCTACCTGCAAAGGAGACAGTGTTAAAAGTTCTTCTTTTTCTTTTTTTATTTTAGCTATTTTAACAGCATGAAGAAATTTTTCTTTATCTCCAAAATCACTAAAAATATCATCAGATACATTACAATTAAACAAATGAATTTCTTTTTCGTTTATGTTGTTATTTTCAATATTTAAATAACCTTTGATATACTGAGGTAAATATTTTAAAGTAGTTAACTTATTAGTATTGCAATGAAAATGACCATAAATTATTTCTGGTGCATATTCTAATGTAGTTAATTGATTATTATTACAATAAAAAGATTTTTTTACTGTTTCAGGGCAATACATTAAAGAAGTTAATTGATTATGACTACATGAAAAAAAGTCACCAATTTCTTTAGGGCATCCAAATAAAGAAACTAATTGATTATGCTCACATGAAAAATTTCGAAAAACTTTTTTGGGTGCATATTTTAAAGTAGATAATTTATTAAAATTACAATTAAAATCACCATGAACTTCACCAGGAGAATATTTTAATGTAGATAAATTATTTCTTGAGCAATCAAAATTACCATGAATTTCATCAGGGCATCCAAATAATGAAGTTAACTTATTATTATTACAATAAAAATTACCTTTAATTATTTTAGGAGAATATTGCAAGGTAGTTAATAGATTATAATCACAATAAAATTCACCATAAATTTCATCAGGAGAGTTTTCTAAAGAAATTAATTCTACATTGCTAATAAAAAAATCTCCTTTTACAATGCCAAACTTAAAAGGAATAAGTGATGTAATATTTGAATTTTTAAATGAAACATCTTGATTAACATCAACAGTTAAATCATCTCTAATAAAGTATTGAGTAATTTTAAGTTGATTTTCTAAGATATTAATAATTTCTTGTTTATTTATTATCATGAAAAACCTGTATATAATTAAATATATTATTTATAATAACATGAAAACAAAAAATATTAAAAATTATAGTCTTTTTGTATATTTATAAAATCTATAATTAACTGCATTACTTAGCTGTCAATATTAACATTTTAATTTTTGACTTTTATATACATCTATAATTAGATCCATATCATTTTTTTTATTTTTTATTTGCCTGTTAAAGAATTGAGTATTTTTTTGATGATCTACAGGATTTTCTGGAACAACCTTTCTTTCAAGATTGCTGAGATAGCTTTCACTATAGCTGTAAGCCTTTTTAAAAATAGTTTCTTCCTTCAGGGAAACTAAAATATTTTCACCATTAGAAATTTTAATTATTTTTTCACAAAAAGAAGTAATTCCTTCTTCTAAAAAAACAATATTTTTTAATTCGCTTTCATAAAGTTCAGGGGTTAACACTTTTTTCAAAACTTCTCTTTTTTTATTAATTTCATTAAGATAAAGAAATTTTAGTAAATCTAAAGCATTAATTAATTTTTGATTATTCATAGCATTACCTTTCCAGTAAATATTTAATTAATAATATTGTAACTCACCATGAATCATTGAACAACTTTTGCCTGGTTTTGTTTCCAGTAAATCTAACATTTTTATCACTTCTTCTTCTGCATCCTGAGTATACTTAATTCTTAATAAGTTAATTTTATTTTCAATACAATAATTATTTTTAATTTCATCATGTAATTGTTGTTGAATTAATTTGTCATCACCTAAAAAACCAATTACATCAAAATGTTGTCGGCCATCATATTCAATACAGAGATTTAAACTTTCAACATATCGGTCAAAAGGCAAAGGATAAATATTTCTGCATTCAGCAAAACGCTTCTCTTTTTGCATATCGAATTCATTTAATACATTATCGACTTTAATTAATTGCTTTGACTCTTTAGGCATCAGTGATGGATTGCAAGAAGGGCATTCAGCACCATTAATATGAGCCTGAACAGTTATTTCAAAATCACCATGCAATTTACATACTACATTAATTTTGTTCTTATGAGCAGTGCTCTTTACATTTTTGTAAATATATTTTTTGTTATGAATGTCATTTAATTTCTTAACAAATTTAATATCTTCAACTTTGCAGGCAGGACAACCTTTTCCTTTTAAATGATTCAAGGGAGTCATTTCAAAAAAACCATGTGTTTTACATTTTATCATTACAGGGCTTTTTTGATTTTCATATTTTACTTGCAGATAACTATATTTATCTTTATGTAATTCTTTAGCCTTAAAAATAAAATTATTTTTATAATGACATTTAGGACAACCCGAACCATTTAAATGGTTTTTAGTCGTTTCCAGAAAATCACCATGTTCTGAACAAGTAATGATAATCTTTTCACTCTCTTTTTTTACTACTGTATTACTGTAATCATATTTCTCATTATGAAAATTTTTAGCTCTATCAATAAATTTCCGTGTTTTTTCTGCAAACTGTTTTTCTTTTTTACAGATTTTGCAGCCGTGATTACCTTTTATTTTATCGCTCGGATAAACAACGAAATCACCATGAATTACACATTTTTCAATAGATTGTGTGATGTTATTTAACACATAGCTTTTTGAGCAATTCTGCAATTTTGATTTTTTGGCTTCATTTTTTGCTCGAAAAATAGTTTGCATTTTCTTATCACTCATAATTTTTAATGAAGCAATTATAGCTCATAACTTCTCTGAATCAAAGAAGAATTAATAAAAAAGCCCACATGGTGGGCTTATCATAAGATTAAATTGACCAGATTTCAGGGAAGTATACAGTAAGCCCCTTTTTCTTGTCTTTAACAACAAAATCTGCGAGACAGAATGCAACACCCATGAAACTATCTTTTCCTTTTTCACATACTTTTTTAAATTCATCCTTGATAAACTGTTCACTATCTGCTTTAACTTTCACATAGTAATAGTCGTAATCTTCTTCGCTTTCTACGTTGTAATATTTAAAACGAAGAAGAAATTCTTTATCACCATTTCCTACTGTTCGTAGGTCTTTAACGGATTTAATTTCAGGAAGCGTGAATTTTTCGTAGTAAGAACTTTGACGATAATAAAAATCCATCAAGCGGAAAGCATCACCATCAAATGAGAATACTTCATCATCTTCTACATCACGATTTTCGTTGGCTCGATATAAGAGAACACCTTCCAGACCTTCAAGATACTCATCAGGAGAAGCTAGAAAGAACAAGCACTTCACAACCATCAACATCTCTGGACTCGAAAAGAGATAACATAGTAAAACCCTCATTTAGATAGTTTTAAAATTATACCTAAATGATTATCAAAAACAAAGTCTTTTTTTGTAAATCAGGCTAGAAAGTATGCTTAAAAAACACTATAATTAAACAATATATTGAGAGGAATTATTATGAAAATAAAACAACAACGTTTTAGCAACATTGAATCTTATCAGTTATATCTTAATTATCGATATGACAATCAAAATCCTTTTAATTCTTTTAATACTGAACAAAAATTTATTGAGGATGAATTTTGCATTATTATTAAAAATAAACAACCTGCATTCTTTGAAGTCCTTCTTAATCATTATTCAGCGCACGTTAAAGAAAATTGTATATTTTTTACTCTAAAATTATTATCTGTAATTGCAAAAAAAACAAAAAATGATTTTAAAGATTATATTGATGCTTTATATAATGCAGGAATATCCTTAAATTTAAAAGATCATATGGATTACATATACACCGAAGATTCTTTGTCTTTTCTTTATTCATCAAAAAGAGATGATATAGCTAACTATTTGCTGGAAAATAAGAACTATCCAAAAGAATTTCAAAGCCTTAATAATTACCTTAATAAAACTATCTATATTTATAAGGATTATGACAGAGCTATGTATTTTTATAATTCAGGTTTTAAACTACCATACTCCGATGATTTCTTTCTATATATAAAACCTAAAAATTTCTCTAATACTCTAAAATTTGTTGATCTTTATATAAAAGAAGGTTTTATTACAGATAAAAAATGGCTGTTCCAAAAATTATTTTTAAATAACAGTGTATCTTATAGTTTTAACTCATTAGTAAATACTATTAATAAATATGAATTTAACGTAGAGGAATACTTTAAAGATATTAATGATGCCAGATCTTTAAAACCTTTATTTGATGATAAAAGAAAAATAGATTATTTATCATCTAAAGGCTTTAATTTTAAAAAATATCTTGAAGATAGTTTAAATATACAATCTCAATACAATTCTGTTTTTTATAATAATATAATGTATTCTTTATTTACTCATTCAAATAAGGAAGGTGTTCTTGATTATTTAGTTGATAACAAAATTGATGTTATTGGTACATTTGGAAATAAAAGTGCTTATATTAAAAGTTTATGTGAAGGGTATGTTTTTCCAAAATATTCCCACGACTATTTTTTTAAAGCAATGCTATTATTTAATGAAGATTTTAAAAATCAAAGTGTTCCTTATATTAGAGAATATTTATCTGAACATATAAATGAAAGTCTTATAGAACAAGTTATTGTTAAAATAATTATACAGGAAAGAGAAAATATTAAATCTCAAATCATTAACAATGACAATCTTACTATTAATAATAAAAAGAGAATTTAAATTTAAAAAAGAGAAGACAAACCTTCTCTTTTAAAATTATATCCTTTTTTTATTTTCTGCTTTTAATTCTACTCTATTTATATTTTTCATAATTTGATTTTTTTCATAAATTGCATATTTTTCTTGTAAGTATAAAGATAATGGATCTTGATGCTTTATCATTTCACATAAATTATTATCTTTTTCGAATAACGTATTTACATTTAATTTATCACTAAAAATAAAATCCAATTTTTTTATAACATCTTCTAATTCTTCTTTATTATCCTCTCTTAAATGACTCTTTATTCTTTGCGTTAATAAATATATATTTTTATCATTCCATTCTATTTTTACAGGGAACATTTCTATAAAATCTTTAAAATCAGCACTTCTGATATGATTTATTAGTAGTTCATCATATGGTATTTTTGTTTGTATATTATCAAGATTATTAATATTAGCCTTCATCATTGTTTTAAGGGTTCTTTTATATCTTTCTGAGACCTTACTTAAACTATCACAATCAAGATATTTATAGAGAAATTTCAATGATTGTTCTGTTTCTTCATTGTTGTTTACAAAATATAAACTTATACCCATTATTTCATTTATTATATTTTCTTTTTTTATAAATTTATAAAAAGCATCATTATAATTTTCTTCACAAAAACTAAAAATACTATTCAGAACCTCTGGAACATGAGTTTCCATTTTATTCACAAAACAATATTTATCTTTTAAAATATTTTTAATAAAATAATCTTCCTCTAATTTAAAGTCATCATTAAACTCTTTCATCTTTTTTAAATAATTTATAAAAAGATTAACGTTATATTTACCCAATGATGAATTGTAGACATTCAGGTAAAATTCATCAAAAAAATTCTGAAAAGACATTCCACTTTTTTCTATTAATAGTTTAGATAAATTATGATCAAATAATAAGTCCTTATCTTTAATAAATGTCTTTAACCTTTTATTCAGTTCTTTTTTTAATAGAGGGGTTTTTAAGATTCTTTGAGGTTCAAGTTCTAACAAACAGGATGCAGTATAAGTATAACCTTTTTTTAACTCATCCATAAATATATAGAAGTAATCATTAAAATAGCTATTCTTTACAAGTTTTACTATTTCTTTATTATATTCTTTTCCTGAATGAGACTTTTTATAAAAAAGATCGTCTAAATCAATATCCATCAACTCACCTTATTTTATTATTTTAATATATTATCTATATTAACAAAAAAATAAAATTTATCCTAATAAAAAAAGAACAAAATAAAGGGATAATTAGTAAAGATAGCTTTGAAAAAACAGTAAACATTTAATCCTAAATGAGTCAGAGAAATAAAAACAAAACCGTTGAAGTAAATTAAATATCTTTTTAATTATAATTAATTTGATAATTTTAAATTACTTTTATCCTTAATTGTAGTAAAAAACCGCCTTCATACAGGAAGTATGTTAATTATTCATCTTCATTAATAGACATTATATCTCCATAAAGAATGGCTATAGCCATAGCAAAGGATAATAGATCAACAGCTATAAGGGTTTCCTTTATTTCAGGGTGAAATAAAATAACATAGACATTAAGTATACCAACCAAAGCTATAAATACAAATGCCCTAAAAAATAATCTCATAACTTTCACCTCATAATATTTTTATTATTGTTTAGCATTACAATATTCACAAACATTGGTTCCATTATTATTTACTTCACCACACTGCCAGCACTGGAAATAAGCTCTTAATATTTTCATAATTGTCACCATTATAGTTATTTAAATTATATACAAAATATAACTATTTTTTTTATAATAGCAACAACTCTTTAAAACATTATTTTTTACCTATTAGTTTGTTGGATTCTTCTTTTAATTTTTCAGCTTCTTCTTTAGGGAAACCTAAATCTAAAAAAATATTATCACCAGCTTTAGTGATGTGTCTTGTTTTTGTATCTATACCATCATCTTCTATAATTTCATCCACAGATACTTTTATTCCTTTCACAAGTTCAGTGCCCTTGGTTAAATCTAAAGGTTTAAGACACTCTGGATTTTCATTTATGTCTTTTTCTATTCTATTTAATATTTCTACTTCTTTATCAGATAAATCATTATTTTTCATATTATCTCTTTACCTCATTATTGAATATACAATAATACCACAGGCACCAGAAGCAGAAATTAACAAAAGATATAATGAAAAATTTAATTCACTCATATGCTTTTGGTATAGTTTGTTCATTTTTTTATTATGACATTCTAACCTTTTTTTTGCTTCCAGTTCATATTTTTCAATTCTTTCCTTCATAGAAATCAATTCTTTTTTACGCCTTTCTTTTTGTTTATTTAATAATAATTCAATTTGCATTTTATTATCACCTCAAAAGAAATTATAAAAAATATAATAAAAAAACAGAATTAATTAATCACAAAAAACCTCCCGAAGGAGGTTGTTTTCTAATATTAAATCCATTTAGAATTAATTTCAGTGAAATTATAAACATCTAAATCACCTTCACCTAATCCTACTACAAAATCAGCTTCTTCCCTGCTATAAACTAAAGTTGCTCCGACAGATTTAGCGTGAAGCTCTACTAATTCTTTCATAGTTACTTTAATTTCATTTAGATTCAAATAAGCCTTCAGAATCTGAGTAGCATTTGCAGCATTATTATGTAAATTATTAGCAACACCGTATTGTTTAGGCAATACTGTATCAATCCAGATCATCTCTCTTTTCTTCATATCGAAGAAGCAAGGAATCGTAGTATTGCTTTTGTTTGTTAAATCAAACTTAGCTTTTACAGTAGATGGCTCCAAAAGCGCCCCTTTATTTACATCTTTTCTTAACATGAAACCAGCAAAACTCATTTCATGATCAGCAAAATTTTCTCTACTATAAACATTCACACTCATTGCAACATAACGATATTTCTTCTTAATTGCTTCTTTCATATTCAAATCGATGAACTCTGATGCACCATAAGGAGCAGGTGCATATGTGATGTCACCGGAATGACAGCCCAAATTATTACGCAACTCATAATAAGCAATTTGATTGAATGTTTTAAAATCTTCACTAATGAAGAATGCACTAAGATCCTGATCCTTTCCAATCCAGTGAATGAACATTCGGATTACATCTTTTTCCATATCATCAGCATCAATATCCATAGGAATACGAGAACCACGAGCTACAGTCTTTTTATTTTCACTAACAGAAGCTAATTGAGAAGGCATTAATACAGAGTATACCTCATTAGAGATAAATACCTTCTTATCTTTTAACAATGCTTTTTCTGCAAATTTATCCATTAAAGCTGATACAATCACTTGCTTAGCCTTTTGTACCACATTACCATCCATGTGCTTTAATGAAGGTGCAAGCAATGCTCGACCATTACTTCCCGCAGTAAATACAATTCTTTGTTCTTTTTGATTCACAGAGCGACCTTTAAAGTGACCAAGCAATTGCAGTAAGACTTTGGAATCAACTTTACCTACCACCTTTTTGAATTCATCAAGAATCCAGAACGCGGTTTTATTATCAACGTCTCTTAATACTTTATCTAACGAACGAGCAAAAACAGATGGCTTATGAATTAATTTTTTAACAGCAACATCCATACGACCAGATTTAATAGACTCTGATACAATAGTTTCATCAGTTACTACGTTTTTCTCATTACGGAAACGAGATGCAACTTCAGCGACTTTACCGCCAAATTCACCAACATGTAATGAATGGAAAGCTCTTTTCCATAAACCTTCATAGGCTTTTACGTCAGATGTATTAATAACTTCTTCTAATGCACTTACAAGAATACGGCGAGTTTTACGGTTCAATGATTTGAATTTTACTTTTTCTTTCAACTCAATATCCGCATCTGACAATGCAGCCATAACACGAAGAACGTCAGTTGTCGTTTTAATAATACCATTGATGCTTTTACCTTCTTTTACTAAAGAAGTAGCAACACGGCATAATGTTTCTTTAAAAGGAATTTCGCCTTTATATTCAGCCGCCCAACCTTCCTCAATACCCATTTCAACAAACTCAACTAATGAAGCTGGAATGCTGTTTTTAGACGCAATAACGCTGAAGAAGTATTTCTTCACATCTTCCATAGAAACAAGCGAAATTTCATTTTTAGAATTATTTTCAGTAAGATCAGGGCGATCTTCTACTTCATACTCTGGCATCCAGGTACCGAGAGTCCAGTAATGCATAATAGCGTTAATAAAAAGCTCTGCATCAGATGCTTCCATAACCTGGCGTGGAAAATTAGGATAAAATGCTTTTACTTTAACATGAGCGCCAACGCTTTCTTTTGCAAGTGCAAGGATAGACTGGCAAGCTTTTACCGCATCTGCTTCATCCAGGGATGACAAATACTGATACAGCTCTTTTGACACAAGGAAACCGAAGTTATGCATTTCATTAACAAACGTAATGATTGGCAGGCTAAATACCTCTTCTTTTGAATCATGTTTAGCATTCTCTTCAACAACCACTTTATGAATGTTAGCCATGCTTTCATCGTTAAGGATACCCATTTTGTGCAGACGGGCAGCTTTTTCACGCAAGCGATTCAAATCTGAGTCGTTATCCAGTTCAGAAACCACAGCCGCAGACAAGTGATTAAAAGCGATTTTATTTACTAAGTTCATGTTCATACTGATTTCCTTTTAAATTTATTGGGTAGTATAGCAGGAGGAAATTCTCCTGCATAGCATATTTTATCAGAACAGACGATTAATCACTTCGTCTTCCGAGACATCTTTTAATGGATTAACCTTACTGATAGCATCCAACTGCTCATCAGTGAGTGGGCCATCATCTGCCTCATACCACGGTTCAGGTTCTGGAGTTAACTGACCATCGACTGGCTCATAACACGCTTCTTGTTTACCACTAATTTCATTTTTCATATACTTATCCCGTTTTACGTTTAACTTAGACTTTATTCGTAAATCTTTTTAAAACGATCTTCGGGAATATCTTTTGCTGGACTGGTTTCTCTTAACCATGCTATCTGTTCATCGGTTAGATCTTGCTCATCCTGCTCATAATCGCAACTTTTAATTTTATTAGTCATTGGTTTATCCTTTAATATATTTTATCTAAATGTTAAATAAAAAATATGAAATCAACAGCTTATCTATTTATTTACTACTACTCCACTTAATGCTTATGGGGTTTTAACTAACTTATTAATTTTCTTTTTAAGCATATCTATAGAGACTTATATTCGTTTTAGAATCTTATTGACTTCTTTTTTAGTTAAAATACCCGCATCACGTTTTAGATTAAAGGTGTTCTTATTTCGGTAGTATTCGTTATGAATATCTACTTGATTAACAGAAACAACCTTAATGTCTTTCCAGTTAAACAACTCACCGTTAAAATAGCACTCAATAAATCTGTTATGAGCATTAAGACCATTTGACATTAACAAATCAAACAGAACAATACCTTTGTAACTATGACTTTTTAACAAACTTAACAGCAACTCATTACCCATAACCTCTGTAATGGAAAATCTGTAGTTTTTGCTTTTTACAACAAAATTTTTATTGTAATAGCAAGCATCAAAGTCATCACACAGTCTAAATATATAATTCGATTTTGTTTCAAGTATAATAGATATAGGACTAACCTCTTTGTATATTAAATTATAAACTACGTCTCTGTTTTATTTTAATACACCTTTACGGTTATCCTTTTAAGGATCACTTATCTCACGATAAGAGGTACGAAAGGAGTATACATCTGGAAAGCATTTTTGGAAAATTGTCATATGTAGTAGTAGAAGTATCCAAAAAATAAGCCAAACGTATTGCTCTTTAAGGTGAGCAACCTTTTTTTAGGTTTCTGGAAAGCATTTTTAGGTTTTTATCCGATTTAAGTAGAAGTATCTAAAAAATAAGCCAGAAATTTTGAAAAAAAGCACTTTCTCTTACGACTTGATAATTTTATTAGTCATGGTTAACTAAGTCATCCATCGCCCCTAATTAAATCATCTATTGCCTGGGAAGTGCCGTTGTTAAAATCCATAATATTCTTTTATTAAATATAAGTCAATACTTTTTTCTAATATTTTTTAAATATACCTTTTTCATTCAATTTTAAAAGCTCTGGAATATCTTTAACAAAATCAGGAAAACTATTTATTACATTCCCTATATAATAGTTATGAAACATAAATGGTCTATTGGGAACGCTTCTTACAAGATTAATTTCTACTTTTTTTCTTCTTACCTTAACTCTTTTTATAAGTTTATTTGCAGGAGCAACGTTTGCACTTGTTCCTACCTGAACAAAAAGATCAGCTTCACGGCAAATATCTTCTGCTTTATTGAAATCTTGTAAATTCAGGCTTTCACCAAACCAGACAATATCAGGTCTGACATTTCTAAAATCAGTGAGACAAAAAGGACAATAACATCCATTTTTCCATTCACTATTAAATATAAATTTTTCCTGACACATCAGACATTTCATTTGATTAAACAAACCGTGTAAATGCATTACGTTGCTTGAACCAGCTCTTTCATGTAGATCGTCAATATTTTGGGTAATAACGTTTACTTCATGTTCTTTAGAAAGTTCTGCTATCATTTTATGAGCAATATTAGGCATAGCTGATTTTATATCATTTCTTCTTTCATTATAAAAATTATTTACCATTATGGGATTTTTGTAAAAGCCTTGTAATGTTGCAACATCTTCTACTTTATGCTCATTCCATAAACCATCACTTGCCCTGAAAGTTTTAATTCCACTTGGAGCACTTATACCAGCACCTGTAAAGAATACGATTTTAGCCATATGGTTTTACACCTTATATTAATATAGATTTACATTTTATACATTTTAGAGCTTTAAAACAATAAAAATCTTTAAGCAAAGAAATATCTCACCATATGGAAAAATATTGGTGCGGCGAAACAAACAGAATCCATCCTGTCAAGCATACCACCATGACCTTTAACCATAGTGCCCCAATCTTTCGCACCAAGACTTCTTTTTACTGCTGATAATGTTAACCCACCCAAGAATCCCATTATAACTATAACAAAAGACATACCTAATGATTGGATAAATGTAAAAGGGGTGATCCAATACATACAACCGCCCACTAAAGTAGCTGCTATACCTCCAAAAACAAAACCCTCCACTGTTTTAGTATATGTATGAATGTGTTACAT
>JAWNNQ010001034.1:0-124456 GCA_035044765.1 Leucophenga montana
GAATGAAGATGAGTTCAACTCGGATGATGACCTTCCATTAACAGAATTGCTAAACCAACCAATGGAAACATTTACAGATGGTAATAAAAAGGGTTTGCTGAGTTGTCACACTTTATATTAACCTTTATTATTTGAATCTACAGTTGGGACAGAAAGCTTCAACGATTACATATGTATGTATTGATGACGATCTTGTAACTACGGAAGCATTGGACGACGAAGCTATTTTGCACTCTGTTCGCGCTGGTGATGACGACGAACACTAAAGAACGCAAGTGTAGACTGCGCAACCCCTGAAGGGTCCAATCTCTTAATGGCGGAACCAGTGAAAGACGAACTGGCAATCCGAGTCGCAACTGCGCTGGATGCAATTTGTAGCGTAAGCTATGTAACAACTTTTCTTCAGTCACGCGACACTCCACAACAAATTCTTGGCCACTTGGCTCAAGTGGAATTGTACATAAGTGAAACTAATATTGGCACTAAGCCAACTAAAATAACTGATTTTTTTAAAAACTAACTTCTATATGGAAATATCCTAATCTTTTTCCTAATAAATCAACAAAGGAGTTAATACGTGCATGTGCACATATGTAAATACATACATTGTTTTGTTCAAGTCGTCATTTAAAGCGAACTTCGTTTAAAACGAACCATTTTGCCCGGTCCCTTGAAGTTCGCTTTAAGCAAAAAGTACTGTATTTGGCTTTCTCGAAAATTCAGTTTATATCAGCCTTACTTACTATATACAATACAATTTAACTTTGTACCTAATACTAATCGATACCAACGCTTCACACCATGCTGTACAATATAAAATCTTACATCTAAAATAACAATAATTTTAAATTCGGTGCAACCGAAATATTTTATACTATGCGTACGCTTTACAGACAGTTCAAGGAGTAACAATTTGTGAGGCGGAAGTATATAATATAGCAGCGCAGAGTCAGAAATAATTTATAGCAAAACATTGTCAAAAAATATAGAGTATATCCTAATATAAAAATGTCCACTATAAAAATTTTAAACTTCTGAAATTAATTTCAAATAACTATGTTAACTTTATGGGGAAGATTTCGGAGTCAATAGCGTTAAAAGTTTTCGTTTGGAATTAGGTTTGAAGAAAACTATAATCTATGGATGAAGCACTACCCAGCAGTTGATGTAACTATTCGAATATGAGAAATTGTTGCAAGCGGTATATAGCTAGCGGTGCTAGCGAACTGAGAGTTTGGTGTAAAAATATCAGTAGTACGTCGCGCATAAACTTGTATAAACTCAAATAAATCATTAAATCACATTTTTGGGCTCAACTGATAAAGGACGAACCATTCAAGCGTGTCACTGCTAAAGAACGCAAGTGTAGACTGCGCAACCGCTGAAGGGTGCAATCTCTTAATGGCGGAACCAGTAATATTTATTGAGGGTGCAGCTGCTGGAGAACACAACTGCTGAAAAACGCAGCCGGCGCAACCGTTGACGGAAATTCGCAATTTTAGCACACAGCCGCGTTCTTTGCATTGAATCAGACAGACAGACGGACTTGACTAAGCGCCTGTTTAACCAATTTCCGTTCAAAAAGTAAACGATCTGTCATGCTGCCGGATAACATAATTATCTTTGTATAAATTTCTCAAGGGCAGCATAACGAATCGTTAAATTTTAAACCGGCATTTGAGAAACTGACGCTTTATCCTCTGCTCTCGCTGCAAAAGCACATATAAATATTTTATTGGTACTCTGTCCAAAAGCGCAGCACATATACACTCGCACGTCATTCGTTCGTTCGTTCGCTCGTTCCAAGACATATACAGCCACCAAATTCTGTAATTTATGTAGACCACAAATAGAAATACGTGCTCTGCCAATGTGGTATATAATCGCGTATTGGACCTGCCAGCACTTTGGCAATAGGCACATTATGCGCTACAAAATCTAAGACGCGCTCCAGTCGTGACTTTGTAAAACTTTCATAGAACGGTGTACGCATTAGATAGTACAACAGATTAATGCAACGCCTTGAGAGTTCAAGTTTTTGTTCTTTTGTCATTTGTTGTCGATGCTTGTGATACAAGTGTATGCTTAACAAATCCATTGAGAGCGCTACAACATATTGCTTCCAACGTGCCTCACCGAAGACACCCATAGCTGCGAGATGTATGAGTGGCTTAGCTATATACAAATACTCTGCTTGCAACAGTTCCTTGGGCACAAAAGACTTTTCATTCTGTGCCACTTCTGCGTGCAGCTTAAAATCACGATAATGTATGGGCGGCGCACCTTCCACTTTGCGTATGACACGCCCGGAACGCTTCAATTGTACTGTAATGGAATGTTCTGCCTGTTGTGGCGTTGGCGCTGTCCGCGGCGCTGCTGGCATAACGCCACCATTTGCTTTTTGTTGCTTAATCAATGCACGTCGATTGAGCGCCGGTATGGCAGGTGATGTGATAATTTGTGTAGTCGAATGTTTAAGTATGAAGAGCCGAGCCGCTGCTTTGAATAGCTGTATGATAGCAATAATTAGCCAGCGACCCGTTTTACCGAATACACGCTTTGCTGATATCTCTATGAATACTTCGCTGTACTCGAGTGTGGTCAACATGACCTTTAGACGATAGCAAACACCAGACTGTTGCTGCTGTTGTTGCTGATGAGCTGGCGCCGCCGCATTACGTGCACGATCGATAATGCGATCATTGTAGAGTACCAGCATATTGGATAGCGTGTAGATAAGCTCGGACACCACATTCGAATCGGAAATGCGTCCTGTAAAATAAATACATACGTACATTAAGCGAGTGGTTCGTTCATTTATTGCGTCTTTCTCACGATTTGTACTACTTATTACAGAAACTCACTTACCTGCTATAAAGTATGACACCCATTTTGCAGTTGTCTCGAAATCGCCAACTACATCTGGATTTTTGGCCACCCAACCTTCGTAGGATTTTAATATTTTCTTAAAGTTTTCCATGCCTTTGTTCATTTTATGCCGCAAAGAATCGTCCAGTTCAGAAGCGCTACCCAACTTGCAAAGTAGTTGTTAGTGATGTGCGTCAACAGCGTCTATCAGCACGATACGATAACTGCTATTAGGGCGCGGTGCTATCGGTGAAGGAATTTTGGGTTATTTTGCTTATCGGTTGATGCACTATTAAATAAGTATACGTGCCATTTTCACGACTTGCCTATATCTTTTTTTCACACTATATCCTAGTTTTAAATGTCGTGATTGTTATTAAGCATATAAACTTATTGCCTAGATTATCAAACAAATATATATATTTTAAAGGTAGTTGCTAACTTGACGTCACAATTTCGTTAATAAACCAAAGCAAAACCAAAACAAACAAAATTGTAATTTTTTATTTAAATTTCACGGATTGGCTTGATTTTTTTTTCTACTGCGGCGGCGCTTACTCTCAGCCAATTTTATCTTCTATATATACTTTTTATGCGTTTACATTTGTGCCAAAGAATGGACTGTCGATCACTTCAGCATTTTGCAACTGACCGATAAATAAGACAAAAGTAACTATAACAGACAAATAGTAACCGATAACAGACTAACAATCGATTTATACTGCGGATAATTGAATCGATTGTGAAGTCGTAAAATACACTACTCATAATTATTTCTACAATATATATATCTTGGCAATTCGTATTTCCAAGTCATGAAAATGACTCTTAATTGAATCGTTGACCTGAGATCAATGAGCACCGCTCCCTTTAGATGGTTTTTGAAGATAATTTGCTGGAACACCGTGGGAGAGCGGCCTGTTTTGAGCTTACATAATAAATGGATGTCTCAAAAGGAAACTAAAAATAAGAAATATATATAGAAGACAGCGTTAAAAATATTATTTAGTGTCCGAATAATTAAACTGTCGATGGTGCTATCGATAATACTTCACCTCTAGTTTGTGTGCATTCGATTATTTTACTTGCCGGCAGATTTTGATAGTGTAAATGGTACCTAATTTGTTCGATAACTAAGTCTATTCAAACCGATAACTGCAGCATTATTGTTGTTTAAGTAGCACGTGTAGCATTCAAAAACATTGCATTACAATAAATAAAAGATCATGGAAAGCGAGAATAGCACCTCAGCAAGTGAAATTAACTCCGATTCTGAAGAAGATAATCAAAATTCAGATGAACTAAATTCTGAAGAAGACGACTCAGATGCGTTGGGCGCAAGTGATACCGAATCCGATGAAGACGACGAGGAAGGCGATGACTCCAATGATGAATGTGAAACAGAGGCAGCGCAACCAAAATCAAAGTTAGATGACATCGAAGAACGATTGCTGAACAAATATAAAGAGCTTAAAGGCAAGCAACTGTTTATACGCTTTCCGAAAAAGCTGCCGCTCGAGGAAGCTGAGTTTGAAAAGACGGTTAAAATCCTGTCGCCGTTGATAGTAAAAGCGCACAAACCACGACAGAAGCATGCGCGCTTTTGTCTCGTTGATTTTAATTCGAAGGATGACAGAGACCAAGTGCTGAATAACATTAAAAAGTTGGCAAAGGAGGAGCAGAAAGGATACAAAGGAATTTTTGTATCAATACCGAAAACGGAATCCGATGACTACGTTAATGAGCTGGTAGAACGTAAACAGAAATCGATGCAAAACAAAAAAGCTAAAGCGGAGATCAAGCGCGCCAAGAAGCAGGCGTTGCGTTCCAAGAAATTCACATCATCCATTGTGGTCAAAAATCTGCCGAAAACTTCGTCGATAGTTCAACTGCGGAAACTCTTTCCAACTGCGGTGGACATACAATTCAAAGCAGTCAAAGGTATTGATAAGAATATAGCAACAATTACGCTGCCGACTACTATGGATGCACGCCAAGCTGTCAAACAGCAGTTGTCGCTCGAAGGATCCAAACTATTGTTGCGATTTAATACACAACATGTCAAAAAGAAGAAGAATAGAAACAATAAATTGAAACGCAAAAATGGCGATAAAGAAGTTAGCACGGCAAGCCAAGGGAAAAAACTAAAAGCTGCATAAATACTGTGCATATGTATGTTTCTAATATTTAAATTAAAATTTATAGAATAAAAAATTAATTTTGTTTTTTTTTCTTAACGATTTATAAAATATTTGATACTTAAATTTGTATAGTACCGACACTAATCATATATAAAGAAGGTCTTTAATGATAGTATGCTATTCGGTTCTTAAACACACAAGGCATCCAAAAAGTCCGAGCCGGAAAAATGGGACTTTATCGATCAGCTACATTATCGGCCAAAATTATCCTTATGGAATATAGGATCAATGGTTATTTACCTAGACCATGTAAGACCCTGTCAACATGTATGTAACATTTCTTTCTTCGGGTGTTATTTATATTAGATTTGAATAAAAGTTTTTTCGTATGATTTTTGGTCCCCTTAGAGTTGTCGAGTTTAGGACCCGTATAAAACACGAGCTGTATGATGAGGTTGGCATAGTCCAGTGCATTAAATTCCAGCGTCTGCACTGGGCTGATCACCTCATTCGGATGAAAACCGAACCTCCCGCCCTAATTTTTTACGACGGAAACCTTAACTTGATTGCTAGACGGCGTCAGAGAGTAAGTCCGAGCTTATGATTGCAAGATGATGACCTGAAGAAGGTCCGTATTTCCAGCGCCGAAGCTCACTAAACTACACCGAATTGTGTTCCACCTAAGTAATTTAAGTAATAGACCGTCTTCAACAGCCAACGTACATCAGGTTTATTCGCATAAACACTGCTCTTTAAATATCTCTAAATAAAAGTCAGGTGGAATCAAATCTGATGAACGAGTTGTCCATCACCACTGTTCAAAATCATTCTAGTGAGAAGATTCGCTTCAATAAACCAATTGTTGGGCCAACCTATTGAAACTAGTAATCTTCCATGGTCCGTAGTGAAAGTGATTTCAGAAGATTTTCGCAAATTCATATTCTCTGTGAAATTCATATTTTCAAGATCTAGTAAATTCAAGGTGCGAAATTCTAGTAAATCATAATAAATAGTTATAAATTTTCTACTTTATGATTTAATCGATATATTTTACTAATTTTGAAAATAGTATTTATCATAACACAATTTCATAACTTCAAATGAACTATATACTCTAAAGTAGATTAGCTATTCTCTTTTGGCATTTGCAAACCTTTTGTGCATACGGTAACATCAGTATCTTCAACTTTCACTTGCATACTATTCAACTTTATTCGCATCAATTCAGCTTCTTTTACTTTACGTGCTGCTTG
This sequence comes from Leucophenga montana, assembly GCA_035044765.1. Classification (NCBI taxonomy): domain Eukaryota; kingdom Metazoa; phylum Arthropoda; class Insecta; order Diptera; family Drosophilidae; genus Leucophenga; species Leucophenga montana. Next base: position 6,263 of record JAWNNQ010001034.1, read on the forward strand.
ATGTCCTGCACGTGTAATAGCATCATCTTTTTCATGTTCCGTATAATGCTTACGCAGTTCGGAAGCCATACGGAAACCACGTGGGCAAATATCACAATCGTAGACTTCGTCACCAAGATGCAAACGAAGATGTCGTATGTGACTGGTACTATGTATAAAAGCCTGTTCACAGTATTTACATTTGTAACGCTTCTCACCCGTGTGCCTACGCATGTGGCGAATGCACTGTATTTGCTGAACGAAGCTAAAATTTAAATGAAATTAATTAGCAATAAATCAAATAAGAAATTAAACTAAATCAAACTTACCGCATTTCACAGTAATCACACTTGTACGCCTTTTCATGCAATTCAACTTGTGTAACTGCGTAGAAAAACAAAAACTTCAGCATCATAAAAAAAATTATAAAATCCCGTCCCATTCGTTTAGCTTTTACAAACGTTATCATTACCTTTAGTCACCACTGGCGTATTGCTCAATTTGTGCATGATCTCCGCATCTTTTTTACGTCGTGCAGCTAGATTTATTGCTTGCGTATCCGCATCTTCACCTATATGTTCCAATTGATGATCACGCTGTTCAACAGATAGCTTAAAGCTACGTGGACAAAGATCACAATTGAAGATTTCATTGCCAAGATGCAAACGTAGATGCTGATTAAGACTGGAAGTTTGTGAGAATGCCTGCTCACAGTATTTACATTTATATGGTTTTTCGCCAGTGTGTGTTCTCATGTGGGTGACCATTTGTGAGTTCTGAAAGAAACTGCAAATTTAAAAGATATAGGCAAACATATAATATAAAATCTCAATTGAAACGACTTACCGCATATCACATAAGTTACATTTATGTGTTCTCTCCTCTGTATGATACTTTTTGTGTCTATTCAACAGAAATTGTTGTTTAAAAGCTGAACCACAAAGATCGCATATATAATTCTTTGCTTTAGTATGCGTGTACATGTGTTGATCCAAAATACTTGGATGCGCAAACGATTTCAGACAGTGGGGACATTCGAAGCGGCGTTTGTGTCGTAATTTGTGTTTTTCCAAACTAACAGCAGTTGCAAAACTTTTGTCGCACATATTACATAGATACGATTTCATATAATCAGATGAATGCAAGTTTCTAAAATAATAGGAATTAAACAAGATAAATCAATTACTAAAATTTCATTCTTATGAAATTTATTCCAACCTAATTCCAAAAACAAACACAAATTTGTCAAACCTATAAAATTACATGTGGAAGATGGGTTTATATTTGAAGCAATTCATAATTTTAATATATGTTTAGGTGAAGCATTCGTTTATAAGAAGTCAACAAAATCGTGACAAATACTTTGCAGCTGTGAAAAGTTTCCACGAAGCAGTGTTCTTGACCGATTATGACGAATGAGATCGAGAGACTCATATTCTGTCTTCCTCTCGTCCGGCCCAACATAGACTACGATTGTGAACTTCACCATGACAACGCGTTACTCCTTACTGCCTTCATCGGAGACCGATTCTGATTGATATTTTCTAACGGTTCTTTAGTCGTTCTACAGTCCTGACATCGCTTCCCAGGATTGCTTCTCGTTTTCACACTTGAAAACTTTCATAAAAGCATATCATTTCGATACAGTTCACAAAGTCAAGAGGGTCTAAAGGAGATACTGAAGTATGCATACCGATTGCTTCTGGAATTAATTTCGAAGCAATATATCTACGCGGGTGTAGCCTATTTGAAAAATTTTTATGTTTTGCATCGATATGTTCAATAATTTTTTTTTTTTTTTAAATAGATTCATTGACACTACTTTTCGGATAAACTCTGTTGTGGCGACAGTTAGACCAATGATATACATTGTGATACTAAAAAAGCTCGAAGGGGTTCCTGAGCAGTGCCTACCTATTGAGCCCTAGACATAGTAAATGTTGAACTATACATTCGTCTACTGCGTTTCGTTAAACACTACAAAAATGATGTAAGCTAACCACAATAGCCTATTGGCGTGTCTTTCTATAAGTCAAAGTCCCGTTAGAGCCGCCAACAGTACTGATATGTCTGACCTTTACGGAAGTAGAAGTGCAGGAGCTCGCTTGTAAGTTTTAAAATTTTAACTATATCTTTATTAACCCAACGATTAAACGCTAAACATATCGTGTTTATGTTTATGTACAGCCACAATTATCTCCCTAACGTGTACTTCATAGCAAGAATGTGTTCAGTGATTTCACCGCTGGCTAGTATGTCTGCAACGCAGTTACTCTTAATATTCTACTGAACAGGTACCTAAAGGAGGTGCATTTTAAAGCTGAGCAGTCATCTCCTTAAAAAAGTGTTCTGTGAACACTTAGTGATGCTTTTGGTAATGTAAATTTGTATATTTGTATTTGCATAAAATATCTCTGATTTACTCACTGATTTTTGCTTTGTGCGTCTGACAAAACTTGATTGTTCGAATTTTCGTTATCTTCATTAAATGTCGAGTACGAAATCATATCTGACGTTTCTCCTGCTGATGTCTTCCAATCTTGCAATTCTGAATTCGCTATGAAAGGTTCCAACTTAATTGGCTTATCCAACGAAATATCCATTGCAAATGGTTCCTCTTCAAGATTCAGTTCTTCTTTTACAATCACCATATTTGCAATATTAGTACAATTGTAATTATTGTCCAAAGGCACAGCAAATTGCTTCAGAGTTCTTAAGTTTTTTTCCGATTCCACACACATTGCCTGGAACTTTTGCACCGCGTATAGTTTCTCCAGGCAACTTATACAGATGACCTGTGGTAGACCATCTGAGGGACTGATGACGATACAAGGTGTGGTCGCTGTTAATATTTCCGCAATGTTTCTATGTACGCCATTCGTCTCCGGCGAATAATTGTATATCGACTGAAGTTTGAGCGAATCTTCTGAAGCATTCATTTCATGTCGTATACAGAAACGGCAAGTAAATGCAAAATCATGAACGAGTGCACTCATTGCTAAAACTTTAGCAGTTCTGTGTATAACTAAGGTTAACAAAAGCTATAACTCTACTATGTATGTATATATTTTGGATCACATTTATCTATGCACATATTTATATTGAACGCCTACGCAGTCTATTTTGATTTGTGAACATATGGACGAAAGTGCTAAGCAGTGTTTCCAAATTCTAAGCTGTTATTTTACGGCATGTTTCTGAAATCCTCTTCGGATTTAGTTTTTCAAATTTAATTTCAATGATAGGAAATCTGTTACATTCGAATTAGCTTTGAATGGTTGCTCAAACGATAAATCGTTTATTTAACTTATATTTAATGAACTTAATGCAATTACAATATGGGTGTAACTTAAAGTTTATTGCACAACAAATACATAGGAATAAGTATTAACTGGTAGCATAACAAACAGTTCAATTTTAACTGAATATTGAAAATCTCACCCAAAAATGACATAAGCTATTGTAATTTTATTTATTATTCAAATACTCATCAGCAAGGATCTTTAAAGCCACATATCCAGATGTGGAATGACCATGGAATGCATTGTTATTTTTTTTTTTTTTTTATCAGTATTTTACCTTCTTATTTGAAAATCTCTGGTTGTTATTGAATTTCTATTCGATATGTTTGAATTTCTGTTTAAATTTTGAATTTCATATAATAGTATCTTCTATTGTATTTGAGTCATCCGAGCTATTTGAAGCAGAACAGAGATCCACAACCGTACGTACATTATCTAATGACGTATAATTTGTTTGTTTGCACGATATATTCGAATGTTCATACTCGTTGTTGGAAATTTCATTGTCCTGTATGTTTTCGACGGAGTTTTTAACGTTTATTGTTTCAGTTACATTTTCATCAGCAACAACAACGCGATCCATGAGGTAATCAATATGTTTTGCAACAAAATTATCAACCCGGCAAGACTCTGGTGTAATAATAGTTTTTAGTTTTTTTAATTCGTGCTCCACCGTATCAGTTGATGCCGGTATACGCCCGTAACTGAATTTATCTGTGCATATATTACTCCATAATGGAATCGTACCTAAAATAGAATTTATGTATTAGTTGTATGTAATTTATAGTTCATTATTAAACACTTACTTGAATCATGCAATAACATACTTGCTATTTTAGGCATATAATAAACGTTCTCTCGACTACCAGCTTGATACCTTAGCGTTTTTACATCGTGATTAATTTTATATGCCCATTGAGCCCAGTAATTGAATGGCTCTACTACTTCATCTTCTGGAACATCAGTGCTGCTGCGCTTATACTCTTCGTATTTGGTCTCCAGTGCCTTCCAAGCCTTGTCATTTTCCGCTATGATTTGTGCTAACCATTTTATTTTCATTTCACATTCAGTGCTTTTTTTGGATACCATTAAAATACCTTCAGTTTCACTTTGCGAAACAATCAATAATGCTTTTAAAACATTCTCTGCGTCTTCTACGTTGCGACAGAGTACGAGATGCCAAATAGCTGCTAAGAAAAATGTGCGTACTGCTTTCGAACATTTTTCCAACTTCATTGCATACTTCTGCATAAAATGTGCAACATCGATTCGAACATAACAATTTGGTATAGCGTTTCGACAATCAGCTGCATACTGCTCTACAGTAAAATAGCCAGTAAATTCTTTTATGACTGCTGTCATTAAAGCGCGCGTACCATCGGTAATCACTTCTTTTGGATAAGCAGCACCAAGCATGTTCCACTTCATCAACCATGAGCGTATATAAATGGATGTACAGTCTTCTGTTAAAAATTGAGATACAGTAAATTGTCCAGCAACGCAGTCGACTACACTTTGATATAGATAGATGCTTTTGCTGAAGGAACCATCTGCTCTTATTAATTTAGGTGCATAAATTCCACAGTTGTCAATGTAAACAGTAACATGTGCCGCTTTCACCATCAGTACTTTGTAAATGTGTAATTGGTGCGGAGTCATGTACATGACATTGAATGGGTTGTGTCCTATATCATGTATGATATCATGCTTCAAAGATTTGAGTTTATCCAAAGCTCTTATCGGATCTGTATCCAGATAGTCTTTGGTCATTTTATCGTGCTTGGCTTGGTAAAGAACACTTTTATTGCACAGAAATGGAGTTTCAGTGCGTCCTGCCGATAGAAATCGTTTCACCTCCTCCGCACGAAAAGCTTCTGCGCTTGTATGAGCTAATATTTTGGCTACTTCTCTTCTTCTATCGCCTCTTAATTGACGTTTTCCGCACTGCTCTGAGCCAGCACTTGCATAGCATTTTATTCTAATGCAGGCTCCATGTTTCTTCAAATAGCCTTTTAAGGTGGATCCACATTTGCAGTAGCCTGCGAAAAGTTTTAACATAATTCAGTATTTTGTGTTTGTTTTTCAAAGCTCGAGGTACGAAATTATATTAGTTGTGTGCAGTATAGAAAGAAACTCACCTTGCACTGTACCCGATTCACCATCATTACTTAAATAATGCGTCTTGAAGTTGTAACCGCAGGTAACTGTAGTTTGGCTCCAAATTTTATCTACTATTGCATCTCCCCACTTGCCACCAGTTTTAAATCTTTTTCCACGTCTTTTTCCTGTTTTATTGATGATGAGTTCGTTGAATTCTTCTTGCGCGAAACTAATTATAAAGCTTTTTTTCGCATCTAACGTTTCTTGTTCCTCGAAAGCATCATGTTCCGTTACAGGTTGAGGTGAAGTTAAAACTGTTTCTGCAACAAATATTAAGTAATTTTTCCGTTTTTAGCGAAATCACAAGTAAACAACAAAATCTTTAATATATGTGAAACTTACTGAAGCAAACTGTATCAGCTTCATTAGTCGACAAATGGTTCAGTTGTGCGTCCTCTGCATTTTCGTTTTTCGTATAACTCAAAGGTTTGTGACCAGTGTGTGTTTGCATGTGCGTGATTATAAAAGTTTCCGAAGGACAACTGAAAATGATTGAACATGGAAACTTAAATTTTATATTTTTTTAAGCAATTCTTTTTCAATAGGATACAAAATTCTGTCCCGCGTACTGTGTAAACGGCTGCAGCCATACACGAATGCACTGATAGGTCAGTATCAGTGCGGCTTCCGACCAAAGAGGTCGACCAGTGACCAAATTTTCACTTTACGCCAAATCCTGGAGAAGACCCACGAGTACAATAAAGACACACACCACCTATTTGTTGATTATATGGCCGCTTTCGATAAGAACGAAGTTCTTCAACGCCCTATCTGAACTTGGTATCCCAGCAAAGATCGTTCGGCTTTGCATAATGACGCTATCACACACCCAAAGCGTCGTCAGAGTAGGAAAGAACCTCTCCGAACACTTTGATACCAAAAGAGGTTTCAGGCAGGGTGAGGCTTTATTGTGCGACTTTTTTAATCTCCTGATGGAGTACATTCTACGCCAATGCCCATACGTAGAACGATCGGGCACGATCTTCCATAAGGAAGTGATGCTACTCGCATATGCTGATGATATAGACATCATAGACACCAACGAACGGCGAGTAAGCAGTCCGTTCTTGGAGATTGAGAAGCAGTCACGTCTTATGGGTCTATAGGTGAACGAGGACAAGACGAAGTACTTGTGTCCACTCGCAGTCCATCAGCGCGTCTTGGACGGTCTGTGAATATGGAGAATTACAACTTCAATGTTGTAGAAAACTTCGTCTATCTGGGAACAGAAATTATCAGCGAAACAACGTTAGCCGAGAGAACAGACGAAGAATCACGCTTGCTAATCGCTGCTACTTTGGGCTCAGCAAGCAAATTAGAAGTAGAGCCCTCTCTCGAACTACGAAGATAAAAATCTATGACACTGATAATCCCGGTTCTGCTGTATGGCGCAGAAGCATGGACCCTGACATCAACGGATACAGCATCTTTAGGAGTGTCCGAGAGAAAGATTCTTCGTATGAGTTTTGGTCCCCTTAGAGTTAGCGCCGAGTTTAGGCTGTATGAGCTGTAGGTTGACATAGTCCAGCGCATTAAATTCCAGGCTGACCACCTCATCCGGATGAATCCCGAAGATGCAGTACTAAAAGTTTACGACGGAAACCTGAACTTAATTGGTGGATGGCGTCAGAGCTTAAGATGGCAAGATAAGGTCTATGATGACCTGAAGAAGCACCGGATTGCCAGTGACTGGAGCCGGCGCGCAAAAAACTACAGCTGCTCTTCGGGCTGCTCTTTTTACATGCAGTTGCAACTGCTTTCTACTACTATAAAATGCGATCCCATTAAGCCCGGACACCCAAAATAAGGAATTAATTCATCCCCTTTTTCCCACTCTCAACGGGCCTGCCGAAGAACTGGAGGTATGTTTCATATTTATGAGAAACTATCTTATTGAAACTCTATACATCTGCAACAAAATAAAGAAATAACGCTAATTGAAGTAATTTGTAGGTACTTACTAATTGGTAGATTCTCGCGCAACTTCAACATATTCATTAACACTCTCACTATTATAAATAATTGAAGCGGAATCTGTTGAGTTCGAATTGGATTTCAGTGGTTTATCCAACGATAAATCGCTGGTCAATAATGGTTCAGTCACAAACTCCAAATCCGACCACTCCGTGGGCTCCGGCTTAACTTCATCTACTAACTTAATGCCGGCTGCTGTCTGTTGACTTTCATTGATGTTTCTAAATTTAATACAAATATAATCATACGAAATATTCATCCATTCATAGAGAGGAAAAAAATTGCACTTACAGATTGGCTGGTTGTTCCGGCCACCTTAAATCTTCCAGTTCTATCTCTTCTTTGACTATCATCGCATTTATTTGCGTACTCATTTCCAAATCGGTGTACAGCTTAGACTACTTGCTTCAGTTTGCCATTTCGAATTTACATAAATTTTACTTTGTTTTGGAGCAGTGCTTCCAAATTCAATGGTGGTTGTTTTATATTCGTTAGCAAGTGATTCTGAATTCCTATTTCTCTACAATTTAGCTATCGGTTTGTGAAATTCCACTAGAACGTTTGTGAGTAGTTTGGAGCGGTTCAAGTACAACGTAACGATGGGTTCCTGATGTTTACATTATTACAAAGGGGTTGGGGTGATTCAGTTTGTTATGTCAAATTTTTTCTTAGCTTAGTGATCAATATAAAAATAAACAAATGTGTGAAATCATACGATATTACGCTACAGTCTAGCTTGTCAGATATTTAAATACCCTATCCATTTGTTGGATAAAAATAGACCATCAAAAGCAGTGACCTTATTTGCTTAGTGCACCGATCTTCTGGTTGGCATCATGCTTCTTGGGAATAGCTGCTTCTGTTGTTCAAAAGTAGCAACATACTATTCGACTTCCTCGTGATACAGGATTTTAACCGCGACATCATGTTATTCGACCTTACCTTCCTGTTCATTCTTGACTACCTTGCCAAGAATGAACAAGGCCTGCTGGTACCCGGCCTTCGTTGTCGTTTTTTTTTTTTTTTGTAACTATTGGCAGCTTGTTGTCGGCTATAATGGTTGCTTGGAAGTTGATTTCAAATATTTACATCTAAATCGGGTTAAAAATTTGCAAATCTGCATTAAGATATACACTTCCGGGTACACAAACATTGTATATAAAAATAATTTCGATTTTTTCTAAAAAATTCTCTAAATATATATAATTAATTTTTGTTCGGCCACAGCGGTCTTCCGAGTCCATCTCTGTAGTATAGGCGTGCAGAATCAAAAAAAAAAATTAAAACCCTAACAAGCAAAAACTATTTTAGTTCTATTAATTCGGATCACCGAATCGTAACATTTATTATTATTTTAGCTTACTGCAAACACTTAGCCTTCAATTCAACTACTTAGTTATTTGAATAAAATAAGTTTTAATTTGTTAAACTTTAATTTAACTAGTGGAAGAATTAGCGCCATCATTAGCCTCTAGTAAGCTGGTGAAACTCAACTTTAGTGCAGCGTCCTTTTCTTTCCGTGCAGCTAGATTTCTTTCCCGAATAACTGAGTCTTCATCGAAGTGTTCTAGTTTGTGCATCTTAAGTTCGGAAATCAACCGGAAGCCACGTGGGCAATCATCACAATTGTAAATTTCATCGCCAAAATGCGTATGGAGATGCCTCTTGAGACAGAAATTTTGTTTAAAACTTGCCTGGCAGTATTTACATTTGAATGGCTTTTCGCCAGTGTGTTTTCGCATGTGGCAATCAAGCGCTCCTTTCCAAGGAAAACTAGAAATTTCGATAATAATAATAATAATAATAATAATAATAGAATAATCAAATTACTCAACTGACCTCTTACCGCACTGTCCACACTTAAAAGTTTCTTTCTTGCCACTAGCTGAAAAAGCGCAATTGACATTTCACATTAGTTCTATCAGTTACACCACTAGATATTAATTTATTTGAAGTGCAATGAATTGTATGTGTAGAGTTAATAATCAGTACCTGTCTGCTTTAGTTGTGTCTCTTCTGGCGCAGCTAGATTTGTTTCTCGGGTATCATCATTATCATAACATTCTTGTTCCTTACTTTGTAATTCCGACGCCAACTGGGAGCCCAGTGGACAATGATTGCAAGTGTTGATTTCAGTTCCAATATGCACTTGGAGATGTCGATTGAGATTCGGTTTATCCATGAAGGCCAGTTCACAGTACGTACACTTAAACTTCTTCTCGCCAATGTGTGATCTAGTAGTATGGCGTACTAACTGCTCTTTCAAACAGAAACTAGAAATTCAAAATTTGATAAATTAAACAAGAGAATACGTTAACTTCGGTAGAATCGAAGCTTCAATACTCTTCACACGGCCTAATTCAATTATTAAGGTGGGTCTTCTATTCATTAGAGGCTACAATATCGAATTTCAAGTTAATATTGTAGCACTATTTAGACTACGTGTGAAGAGTATAAAAAATTATAAATTATAAAATCTCTACGTATGCACATAAATGAAGCAAATTTATTGACTGACCTCTTATCACACAGTTCACACTTAAACGGTTTTTCCTTGCCGATAGCTTAAAAATTGAAATTATACCATATAGGAAAGTAGCTATTAATTAACTTAAAGTTCAATTTATGTAGTTGATGTCAGTACCTGCCATCTTTAGTTGCGCATCTTTCTCTTCTCGTGCAGCGAAATTTTTTTCTCGCGTATCCTCATCATCATTTTCATGTTCCGTATAATGTTTTTGTAATTCGGCGGTTAAACGGAAGCTAAGTGGACAAAGATCACATGTGTAGATTTTACATCCAAGATGAACTGGCAGATGTCCAATGAAATTCGGTTTTTTCGTGAAGACCAGTTCACAGTATTTACATTTAAACTGCTGTTTGAGTGATGCCACGTGACGGAGTAACTGCTTGCGTTCAGTCTCTTTTTCTTCACGTGCAGCGAAATTTCTTTTTCGGGTATCATCATCATCATTTTTGTGTTCCGTAGAATGGTTTCGTAATTCGGAAGCCAACACGAAACTAAGTGGGCAAAGATCACATGTATAGATTTTACATCCAAGATGTACTTGGAGATGACGATTGAATTTCGGTTTTTCCGCGAAGCCCAGTTTACAGTATTTACATCTGAACTTCTTCTCGCCAATGTGTGAACGCATGTGGCCACCTACTTGTTGCTTCGTAGAGAAACTAGAAATAAAAAGCATTTATTAAATAGCAAAAACAAACATAAACTTTAGATCTGTACATACTTGTATGGTAATTTTTTATGATTAATGCAATAAGCATTTCTAGCTTAAGAACAAAACCAGAAAATTTGCATACCAAAACTCAAAAATGGCGCGAGTGTGTAGGGGAGCTACATCTTATAGTGTGTATTTGTATTTTCAACTTACCATTTGCCGCATTCTTTACACATATACTGCTTATTGTTTTTGTGAGCCAATTTTAAATGTTGAGACAGTGCAAAACGCAGTTTAAACGCTGCGCCACAAAGCTGGCATAAATGTTCGGTTGTTTCTGGACATTCATTAACTCTCTCACTCTCATTATCATCAGCATTTGATATTGAATCGGCCGATGTACCCAATGGCAAATCGTTTGTCAATAATGGTTCTTTCACCAATCCCTCTTCATCCCAATAGATATCATCCATAGGCTCCGGCATTACTTCGTCCTCCAAAGCATCTACTTGCAGCATGCTTAGATTGTCGATGTTTTCCACTGAATATAAGTTTCTAATTTAAATACAAATGTAATCAATCATTAACACCATGCATATGCATAAGTATCTATGTACTTTAATAAAATCTACTCACAGATTTGACTTTTCTTCTCCTTTAACAGATTGCGAATCCAAACACATTACTTTAGAATTAGCTGTCAAAGTTTTCAATGTAACTTTCTTTTGCAATACAATATCGTTTGCGAATGCATCTTTGGTGAGCTCTGTTGCTGAATACTTGTGTAGTAACATATGCTCTTGCAATGCTTTATCCGATGAGAAGTTTTCACCGCACACTTTGCATAATGTTATCTTTTGAAATTGAAGTGGACGCCGTGCCAAGAGCCTAATATAAACAGAAAATCAATGAATTACTCTATATTGAAAACATGTTTACTCACTGCATTATTTGTTCTTCAGTATCCTTTTTTGCTGCAGTACTTTCGCTATTAACAGTCGTTTCAATATACTTTTCTGTGGGTTTTGTTGCGTTAAAATTCATGTGGACTGCTTCGTCCAACAATACATCGTTTGTCAGTGTATCATTAACAAACTCTATATTAGACCAATCCGTATCTTCCATGGATTCCAACTTCACTTCGTTTCCGAATTGATCCAAGCCAATAGTGCCCATCATATTTTGACTGGAGGCAATCATGGAGTCTGTGTTTCTGATTTAAATACAAATATCGGTATTATTATTGATGATGGGGACATTTAAACCCGCGACATAAAAGATCTATTGTTTATCCTGAGTTATATGACCTGCCCTAGTACTCTCCTTGAGTTGAGACTTATTAGTTGCTCCTTTTTAATAAAGTGATTACTTAGTATCTGCAGTTTGCTTCTAGCTACAACTTCACATTCAGCAATAATGTGAAGAGGGGTCACCTCTTCGTAGTCACAGAGTCTACATTCGGCTGAGTTTTGTATACCCAAATACAATAATAAAATAAAATACAAATGTTTCCTTAGTCTACAATGGCCTGATAGCAGTCCTGTTAGTTTTCTTAGCTGTTTCCTAACTAGTTGAAGCATGAATTTCGATCAGCTCGGATTGTAACCCCCTAGAAGTAGCTTTGCTTGTCTTTGTCCTTAGCTCATAGTCCAGGTTTGTTCTTTACCCTTATTCGTCTCCTTGCGTATTACTTCCGATATAGTATGCCTCCCGATGCCACAATAAGACTGTGGTTCTATCAATAGCATTGCCGCTCCCTGTCTGGCAAGCTTGACCCCCCTGCTCATTTCGTGGAATATTGAGGCGAGTATAAATTTTATTAGACACTTAAATTGCATAGATTCCATCGAATCAATTTTAAGTAGTGTGAAGTAGTATAAAAGTAAAAGGTTGAAATGAATACCCATAGACTGAGTACAATGCATCTTGCACCAGTCTTTTACTTACTGATTTATTGCCTCCTCTGTTTTAATATAATCAATTTTTGCCTCCATGCTTTTTAATTGGTGTGGTTCCAAGTCAAATGACAAATCATTGCTTAAATCATCTTCCGGTAAAACTGTGTCATCCAGAAACACTTCTTCTTTAACAATCACCGCACTCATTTGCACCGTTGAATCTGTACAAGTGCTATTGTTGTTTAACGACTCCACAGACTGCTTTTGTTTACCATCTTTATTCAAAGATCTCATTTTGCTTTAGGACAGATATAATTAAGACTCAGCTCTGCTTGCAAATGTTTTGGTTCGGATTCTACTTTTGTTTACGAACATATGGACTGGTGCAATGCAGTGCTTCCAAAATTACCGAAGTTATTTTATAATACACAGCAAGTTTCTGAGATTCTACTTGAAATTAATTTAAGTGAACTGCGAGCGTAATTTTGTTTCGCCTATTTGCAGTGATGAAATTTGAAAATATCATTTTCTAATTATTTTTTGGAATACATCGATTTGATATTTGGTATGAAGACATTTTGTAATCCTACACTAGTTGTATATAGAAATTATAAAGGGACTTTAGAAGCTCCGAATGGGATTCCGACCATATTTAGATTTCACGTTTAGGAACCAAGTCTGTACTGCCGTCGTATTAATTTATTCAGCGTTTCGACATAATTTCTTATAACGTGTTTGCTACTGCTATTAAACGAATGCTTCACAGAATATTTTAAAATATCCGGAGATCCAAACCGCGTGCATTTGTTATAATCTTCTTATCACACTGCAAAACTCTAACCAGCATTTAAACAACTTAGTTATTTGAATAAAAGAAGTTTTAACTTGCGTTTATGGCAAACTTTAATTTAACTACTGGAGGAATTGTCATCATCATTAGAATCTTGTAAACTAGTCAAACTCAATTCTAGTGCAGCGTTCTTTGCTTTTCGTGCAGCAAGATTTTTTTCACGTATATCAGAGTTTTCATTGGTGTGTTCTTTTTTATGCTTGTTCAGTTCGGAGATCAACCTGAAGCCACGTGGACAAAGTTCGCAACTGTAGATTTCATCGCCAAAATGCGTTTGGAGATGCCGCTTGTAAGAGAAACCTCTTGAAAAACTTGCCTCGCAATATTTACATACGTACGGCTTCTCGCCAGTGTGTGATCGCATGTGACGGTTGAAATGGTGTTGCGTAGGGAAACTAGAAATTAAAATATTTAAAAATATATAAAATTTAAATAATTAAAATATATAGTTACACAAAACGGAGCAAATTTATCGACTGACCTCTTGTCGCACTGTGTACACTTAGTTATTTGTTTCTTGCCGCTACCTGAAAAGCGATATGGATATAATAGTTTAGAAATATCTTATAGAGTTATAATTAAGTTGTCGCTTCAAAAGACAATCCATCTCTATATATGAAGATGTATGAAATTTAAAACTAATTAAGAATAAAAATTAAAATTTACATACAAAAACTCAAAAACAGGTGCAAGTTTGAATAGGGCTAACACTTAAAGTGGTCCAATCTGGACATTGATGAAATGTTTAGTAAGTATTGATGTAAAATACGCCCAATTTGACATTTCCAGCTTAATTAAGAGCAAAACCAAAAATTTTCATACAAAAAGTTAAAAATGGTGGTTAGGTTTGTATGGGGATATCCTTTAAAGTGGGGTTGGCATGTTAATTTAATACTAGTTATCTGAAGAGGAAAAATACAAATTTGAAGTCTCTATTTTTTATAGTCTCCAAGATATGTTCGTATAGATGAAGAAGGCGAAGCATCGCACACTATACATGCTATTAGACATTAATTAATTTAAAGTGCAATAATATCGTAATATATAGTCGATATCAGTACCTGTCTGCTTTCGTTGAGCCTCTTTCTTTTCTCGTGCTGCGAAATTTCTTTTTCTTGTATCATCATCATCATTTTTGTGTGTCCTATAATGATTTTGTAATTCGGAGTCCAACAAGAAGCTAAGTGGACAAAGATCACAAGTTTTGGTTTTACGTCCAAGATGCACTTGGAGATGTTGATTGAATTTCGGCTTTTGCGTGAAGACCAGTTCACAGTAATTACATTTGAACTTCTTATCGCCAGTGTGTGTTCGCATGTGGCTGGCTACCTGCTGTTCCGTAGAGAAACTACAAATAAAAAGACAATTAACAAACGCGAAAACAATCAATCAATATTAATTTCAAATAAAGTTTGCACATTTTTAAACTTACCATTTGCCACATTTATTGCACATACACGGTCTAACCTTTTTGTGAATCAGATTTAAATGTTGAGTCAAACCAGCTTGTAGTTTAAACGCCGAACCACAGATATCGCATATATGTGTGCTGACATCGCTATGGTTTGTCATATGTTCAGCCAAATTATTCGCATCCGCATACCATTGTGCGCAATGAGGACATTTGAAGCGTCGACTGTGTTCTACTTTGTGTTCTTCGAGTGTAAGAGTGGTCGGAAAACTTTTGTCGCATTCGGTACACGTATATTTGGGTCGAGCTACCTTCAAAAGTCTGACAATTTAAACCAATTATTACAATTTTTTCTAATAGTGTAGTGCAGCATTTTTTTCTTACTCATTTATGATTTTTTTTGTAGATTCAGCATATTCATCAACATTTCCATTAATAAAAGTATTTGATAAGGAGTCTATTGCGTTCGATTCGCCAACGGCTGATTTATCCAACGACAAATCGTTTGACATTAATGGTACATTCACAAACTCTATTTCAGAGAACACTGCATTTTCCGTGGGTTTCGGCTTTATTTTGTCTAACAAAACATCTACTTCAATCGTGTCTGCTTGCAGCATACTTTGATTGCCGATGACTTCAATTGAGAATATGTTGCTAATTTGAATACAAAAGTAATCATTAACATTAAACATATATAGATAAATATTTATGTGCTTTAATAATATCTACTCACAGTTCTGTTGATTGTTCTTCTTGCTTAGCATTTTCCAAACCCATTGTTTTGGATGTTGCTGTGAAAGGTTTCAATTCAATTTTCTTTTGCAATGCAATATCGTTTGTGTAAGCATCTTTGGTGAGTTCTGCTGTTGTATGGCTGTGTAGTAACATATGCTCTTGCAATGCTTTATCCGATGAGAAGTTTTCACCGCACACTTTGCATAATGTTATCTTTTGAAATTGAAGTGGACGCCGTGCCAAGAGCCTAATATAAACAGAAAATCAATGAATTACTCTATATTGAAAACATGTTTACTCACTGCATTATTTGTTCTTCAGTATTCTTTTTTGTTGCAGTACTTTCGCTATTAACAGTCGTTACAATATACGTTTCTGTGGATTTGTTAGTGTTAGAATTCATCTGGACTGCTTCGTCCAACAATATATTGTTAGTTAGAGTATCATTAACAAACTCTATATTAGACCAATCCGTATATTCCATGGGTTCCAACTTCACTTCGTTTCCGAATTGATCTAAGCCAATAGTGTCCATCATATTTTGACTGGAGGCAATCATGGAGGGAGTAATACTGATTTAAATATTATCATTAGTATTAACTTATATTTTATAGGCGCGATCATAAAGCACATAGATTCTTTCAAATTAATTTCATGTAGTGTGAAGTAGTTATTCAAATTAAGACGCATCGACTATGTAGATCCAGTACATCGTGCCCCAGTCTTTTACTTACTATTTTATTGACTCCTCTGTATTAATATCATTAATTTTCACAGCCATGCTTTTTAATTGTTGTGATTCCAAGTCCAATGACAAATCATTGTTCAAAACATCTTCCGGTAAATCTGCATCATCCAGAAACACTTCTTCTTTAACAATCATCGCATTCATCTGGACTGATGCATCTGTACAAATATTTTTGTTGTTTAATGCCTCCGCAGACTGTTTTTGTTCAACATCTTTAGTCATTGAAGTCATTTTGGTTTTAGAGTGCTATAATTTAGACTCAGTACTGCTTGCTGATGTTTTGGTTCGTATTCTACTTTTGTTTACGAACATATGGGCTGGTGCAATGCAGTGATTCCGAATTCAATGAAGTTCTTTTATTAGCCAGTTTCTGAGTTTCTCTTGGAAATTATTTTATGGAACTGAATTACTAAGTTTTTAACTTAGAGCATTCAGTTGTGATGGCTACATTTCTAATCTGTACTTTAACATCTTTACTGTTTATCCGATTTTAAGTCAAACCATATTTTTTTGCATCAAAAATTTAATCACCTTCTCTCAATCCTTTAGCCTGAACAAATATATTACTCATCGGTACGGTGTGGCACTGGCCAGAAAAAAATGTACGAGGAGAGTCAGGTTCTTCACTCAACTCTTCACGCTTCTAGACCATACTGTACTCATACTGCACCTTTTCCGCTTAGCCTTGGCCTAGCAGACTTTGGACTCCTACGGTCATCAACAGTGTGAACAATGTGTGTTTTTGTATAACTCAAAAATTTTTACTCACAGCTTTGTTGGAGAATTTTCTGTCATTTTAATCATTTTCAAACTTTTTAGTTTACCGCATTTTCACGTAGAATAGTCGGGCTCGATCATCCATATGGAAGTGATGCCACTCGCGTATACTGTTGACATTGACATCATCGCGCACCTGGCATCATCGGGTAGAGCGTCTTTGGGACTGTTCGAGAGAAAGATTCTTCGTTGGATTTGGGTTCTTTTAAAGTTGGGAACCAGTTTAGGTCCCATGTGAATCACAAGCTGATATACTATGTCAACCACAATGTTGAAATTCCAGCGGAAAGACTATGCTGCTCTTCTCATCAGGATGGATCCTGAAGCTCCAGCCCAGAGGTTTACAATAAAAAGAACTTAATTAGTAAAACGTCCGAGACAACGTCCGAGTTTATGATGACATGACCAAGTCTTTGATGATCCCAGGAAGTTTCGTATTGCCCGCAACTGACGCCAGCGCGCACAAAATTATACCGAATGGTGCGCTTTCCTACTTGCCACATTGACCCATATACGGTTGTAGTACCACTTCAGTAAAAAGTAGAATTAATTTCTGCATCACAATTTTTATTATTAAGAATTGATTTAATATCTTCAGCAGTTGATTTCGTTGCGCTAGTATTTCTTGCGCAACAAGTGGTTACTTCATAAATATATTGTGCGTAAAAAATTGGTACTTATTGCTTCTTTAGTTGTTCCTCTGCCTTGAGAACATAAATTTACACTTTCTATTTAGGAATTTACTGAAAAGGTTCCAATTTAATCGACTTGTTCAACGTCATACCGTTTGTCAATGTATTATCCTGACATTCTGTTTCCGGCCACTTAATATCGTCTAAATCTACTTCTTCTTTAACAATAAACGAGTTCCTTAGCAACGTTGCATCAGTACAAAGCGTCATTTGATCATCACTATTGCCACGCATAGCGCGTTTCGTTTTGTTTCTTTCACGGTATGCACTGCATCGCTGTGTGGTAGACATTGGTGGAATGCTCAAAATTTCAGACATTGAAACTGGTTGATCGTATTTATTGCCTTCAATTGACTTGTCTATTTTCTGTCTTTTACGGTAAGCTCTGCTACGTTCTGTGGAACTCATTGGTGGTTGTTTTACGCGTTCGCATTTAACAATTCGCTGAACTGATGTGGATGCTTGAACTTCACTATGGCTTTTGTTGTTTTTCTTTCTCTCACGATACGCTCTGCTCCGTTCGGTGGAAGACATCGGGTGCCTTATCGCCGTTTTAGTAGTAATATTCGGTTTGTTTTGTTGAAACTTCGTTCGCTCCGTGGTGTCTTTGCGCTCCGCGGAGCGCTGACACTTCACATAATTCTTAAATTCAGCGTGTATTTCAACTTCAAAATGGCAATCGTTGCATTTGTGTATGATCTTGCCGTTGTGTTCCAGCGTCTCCTCCGATTTGACATGCCTAAATGCTGCATCTTTTGCGTTTGATTGTACATTACTCCACGGCAAATCATGTTTCAATAATGATTCATTTTTAACTTCACGGCTAGACCAATCCGCATCTTCTATGTGCTCCAGCTTTACTTCGTCTAAGCCAATTGATGCACTTTGATTGATGACGGCACTCCTAATAAAGAATTATATAATTATATATTTATAAATAACAAAAATTTTTACTCACAGATTTGTTGGTTGTTTTTCTCCCTTAATAATCTGACATTTCAGCTTCATTTGGTAATTTTTTGTTGAAGGTTCCAACTTAATCGGTTTGTGCAACGTGTAATCCGTTCCCGTATCTTTTAGATCTGCATCTTTAACTATTACTGTAGCAGGTTTACAAGTGATGTCCAATGGATCTGCCGACTGACTTTGATTGTCATCTTTAATAAGACATCCTACTTTGTTTTCAGATGCTACACACATTTGAACTGTCGCACTTATAGTCGGATCCAAGGACGTCGACTTTGAATGATTTAGAGCGCGAGATATGGTCCAACGAGATTTTCCACCGCAGTTTAACTCAGATTCTAGTCTCCTTGCTCCCGGTTGCATCGTTGGACTTAGATTCCATATTTGTTTATCAACACATGGGAAGTACAACACAGTGCTTCCCAATTCTATGATGGTATTTTGGGTATTTAACAGCAAGTTTCTAAATTTGCTTTGGAAAGTTTCTTAAATCCACAAATAATAGAACCTCAAATATTAGGGGCATCACATCAGGACGGTCAGCCACTTTTCCCTAGTGAAAATTGATGCAACGTCGTACCAATGAAATGTTGCAATCAGTTGTAAGTTGTAGTGAACTTGGTTCGTTACAAAAAATGACCAAATCGAATGAAATCTTTCTATTCTCTCACTATTCAACAGCGTCTGGTCCGTCTCTTTCTTACTTTAGCCGCCGCTTCGTTTGAGCTCTACAAGCAAAAAAATCATAAACAGAAATTTAGATATATGTGCAGCTGCATCATTCATACATACTAGAGACCAAACCATCAATTTCTATATAAATATTTTTGGAATAAGAAAAGATGTCAAGAAATAGCTAGTGCCAGTGAACAAGTGCGTAATTCGGGTGCACGTGTATATACAAATGAATGCAAGTATGTTGTACAAATTTTGTCAACTTCATTATATATTTTTAATTTTAATTATATACAACTTACATAATTATAGATAAGGCTACAGCTAAATTATTAAGAACATAGTACATTCATTATTTGTTTTTGCTGTATTTCATTTCAATTTCAAATTTACGTATTCGCTCCTCTTGTTCTAATTTCATTTTATTTAGCCAAAATTCTTGCTGCAATTTTTTCTCTTCAATGGCATGTCTTCTTTCAAGTTCAATTTTTTCCAATTCCAATTTCATTTCTTTTTCAATCATCAGATGTTTTCTCTCTTCTAATTCTAATTTTTTCTGCTCCATCTCTAAATTCGATTTGTCAAAACTCACGCGTAAATTCTGAGATTCTGTTAGCTGCTCCATGGCAGTACGTCGGCGCTTCAATTGATTTGATAGGCCAGCTGCCTCCGGTGGTACCAATTGATCCAAACCATTTTTCTCTGCCTCCAGCATAGTTTGATTGTGCGCGGCGGTGGCATGCATGGAGTTTCTAATTTAAATGGAAATTTTAGCATTAGCACAATATATTTTATAAGTATGACTAGTTTTTTTTTCAATGGTTGGTTATAATTTAATAGCGGTTTATTCTACCAATTAATACAATTTCCTTAGTAGATTGTTTAAAGAGGCTTTAAATTAAATTAAATGGCTTGACCGTTTTTTTTTTTTTGTACTTATGAGATTACCACGATGATTCTTAGCTATAGTTGGACTCGGTCGGTGGCGGTGTAATATCGTATTAAGTTAAAGTTTGGATGTATGTGATTATCTTTGGAACTACTGAACCAATTCTAAAAACTAATTCGCTATTAATAGGCTACACTATAATTGTTATACGCTATATATCATTTGAAAAATTGGGCGGTGCAAAGCTCCCCATACAAAACAAAAAACCAAACGCGTCATATCTCGACCGATCGTTACGTAAATCATATATGTAGTATGTCATTAACGAGCGAATGTTTTTGGCTATATATTATTTGGAAATAGTTACTATTTTATAAGTATACAAAATTTTCTACTCACAAATTCGTTGGTGGTGGTGGCTCTCTCCCTACAATTTCAATTATCGGCTCCAAATAATTTATTTGATAATTTTCTGTAAAAGCATCCAATTTATTGGAAGT
This sequence comes from Leucophenga montana, assembly GCA_035044765.1. Lineage (NCBI taxonomy): Eukaryota > Metazoa > Arthropoda > Insecta > Diptera > Drosophilidae > Leucophenga > Leucophenga montana. The sequence goes on from JAWNNQ010001034.1 coordinate 27,004, forward strand.
GTCCAACGACGCATCATCTGTCAATGCATCATTCGTAGCTTCGGCATCCGGCCACTCAATATCTTCCATAACATCCACTTCATCTTTAACAATCACCTCATCCAACTGCATTGTTGCATCTGCATAATTGTAGTTGTAGGTGTCCGTATCTACATTATCAACATATTTTTGTTCCGTCGGGCTTATTTTGAAATTAAATAATAAATTTATGATCTGTTTACGCAGTTTTTTTGCCTGTTTTTCCGGTAGGTGTTTGAGTCCTTCATATATATAATTCGTTAATGACAAATTTGTGTCGGCGTTACTGTCGTTACTGCCCGGAAATGTTCCGAATTTTTCACGCATTGTATTGGCAATGGCTTTGGCTGTATTTGACGCCTTGGGATAGCGTGTTTTTAATGACATTTTTATTGAACTCAATGTAGACGAACCACTGTCGCAGTCTAAGATGTCTTCTAGTTTGGCATATGTGACAACAGTGTCCGGCGGCCGCTTCTTCTTTGAAATTAAATCTTCATCGGAACTACCAAGAAAATTCATGGCATTGTAGAATTTCCATGCCACCTTTGGCTCTACGCCTTGTTCGGACAATTTCTTTTGCCAATTGGTATTGTTCCGGTATTGGATTCGCAAATTCGCCCATTTACCGCGTAGATCACTTTCGGTATAGGATGCATCGAATTCCTGGCATATATTTCGCCAGGCAATGTTCCTTTCGGTTTTATTTGTATACTCGCCGGAGTTCCAAAGGCATGGATGCTGTTTAACCAATGCAATTAATTTCATTGCATATTTGTCGTTCATTGCTTTGGTGATTTTTGGTCGCCGACTCGCTGTTATCTTTGCTGCCGTCGGGTCATTGTCCCAGCTTTGACTATTTTCCATCTAGCATGAGTTCCAATTAATTTAAAACTATTTTCATACAAGAAATTTGTGTAAATTTTACTTTACTCACCTTTTAAATAATGCAACACCAATGGTTGTCCGTCCAGACGTATTTGTTTTGAAATTTTGTTTATAAACAGCTGATAATTGCAATGCGGTGATACCCAATTTTTCGATGTGTTTTTCATATTTATCAGCCAGTTTCTGAAATCCTAATGTGAATTATTTTCTTCGTTTTATCACTAAGTAGAGAATAGAACTCGTATTCAAAATAACGTCTGAAGTTATAAAACGAGTGTATCTTGATTGCACCTCATGGTAATGATAAAGAACAAAACTACTGTGAACCAGCTATGAATCCATAAGAATGTTTTAATTCATTAAAGCCTTTCCAAGGAAACCTATACATTTTTGCATAAAGTAAACTAATAGCTCCATTCAATGGACTGCATTTCTGTGTGAAACATCTCACCATGACGTCACTTACGTCACTAAAATTCAACAACTTACTTCAACGAATTAAGGGAAATTTCTACTTTCGAGCAGATTCCTTACATATAGAACATATTTGAGACTCCTTCATTAATTTTGTCATGACAAAAACTCTGTTATCGATTCATAATATCAATTAATTGCATTCAATAACAATATGGAGCTATTTAAACGCTACAAAATTTTTATAATTCAAAAACATAAAAAAGCCGAATTTTAGTATTATTTTTGAAAGATCATAACTTTGAAACCTATCCATAGATTATCTTCGTGTGTATCTCATTTTCTTCGTAAAAATTAGTTATATAAGTAAATATATTTGTATTGTATTTCATTATATTTATTTTCACATGTCTTCTAAAAAAAAAATATTTTAATTCATATCGCAAAAGCGTCTCCTTTCATTTTTTTTTTAAACCAGCGTTATAGTATAAAAAAGTTTACAAAAAATCTTGATACTTCCGTAATTATCAAATAGTAAATACAATTAATTAGTTTGTAAAAATAAAATCAGTACAATAACTTATATGCATTATTTAGTATTATGACTGTACTTCATTTCGATCTCAAATTTACGTATTCTTTCTTCCTGTTCTAATTTCATCTTGTTTAGCCAAAATTCCTGCCGCAATTTTTCCTCTTCAATGGTTATTCTTCTTTCAAGTTTAATCTTCTCCAGTTCCATTTTTATTTCCCTTTCTTTCTCCATCATGAGAAGTTTTCTTTCTTCTAATTCTAATTTTTTCTGCTCCACCTGCAACTGTTTTTTGCATAGTTTAACGCGTAAATCCTGAACTTCTGATTGCTGTTCCATGGCAATCGCATGTCGGCGTTTCAAACGTTTCGATAAGCTTGCTTCTGGTGGAATTACCTTTGGTGCTACCAATGTTAGTTTGTCGACAACGGCATGGGTACCCATGGAAGAAAAGTTACTAAATAAAAAGCAAATTATAGTTAACATTAACACCTTAAACAAAACCACTTTCAAAAGTTTATACTCACATATTTGTTGGTTGCACATTTGCCTTTGAATTATCACTTTTAGAGTTCCAAAATTTTATTTGGTAATTTTCTGTAAAAGACTCCTGCTTAATTGGCTTGTCCAAGCTTAAATCTTTTGCTAATACATCATGCATAAATTCCACTTCCGACCACTTAGTTTCTTCCAGATCCAATTCTTCTTTAACAATTACCGCATCCAACTGCATCGGTGCATTTGTACAACTGTACCTATTATCCAATGGCGCCGCCGAATGTCTTTGATTCTTATCTTTAATGAGACATTCCATTTTATCTACTGTCCCTACATCCATTTTATCCTTTCTACTCATCTTGAAATCGGCAGACAGCAATAATTAGAGACTGTTCCACTAGATCCTGCTTGCATGGATGCATTTGATTTGTATACGAACATATGGTAAGTGCAAGCAGTGCTTCCAAATTTGCTATTGGTATTTCGCAATAAGTTTCTGGAATTGTAGTTGGAACTATTTTAACGAATTAAAATCAATATATATGTAAGACATTGGTACCAACACTGACCACCGATTTCCGCATTCAGCATGACAGATGGAAGATCGTTAAGAAATAGCAATGCTGGTTTCAAATTACTACTTTGTGAAAGCGTTGATTATTTTAGAAGTTCTGATCTAAAAACTACAAAAAAAACTTGATCTAAAAATTATGTCAAATGCTTTGCTAAAATCTACTCCGATCTGCTGTACATCAGATAAAGCATCGATTGACCTTGAAGTAAACTCTACAACTTTTTTAGGAGAAGTGATTGGAGTTTCTTATTTAGAACCAGGATACCTTCCAACAATACAATCATGATCACTTTCAACAATATTTGCTCCAAACTTCATGCGCGATGGAAATGAATTTACGAAGTCGATAAGTGACTTGTGACCCAATTTAATATTAGTCTCAACACTTCTCAACTAGTTATCGAAAGCAACTTGGTTACTTTTACATATATCAATGAAGCATTTCGCCAAGTATTTGAATACAAAAAAAAAAAGAACAACTTTTTTTATTTCTTTATATTGAAGCGATTTTTAGTAACGTGCAAACTTTCTTGACACATAACTTGGTACTACGCTGTAGTACAATAATACAAAACTTATTCTTACATAATAATTATTAATTTGTCTTTTTCATATTAAAATTTAAAAACATTACTTCGTTCACCAAATTGTAATGACATGAAACATCCTTTGTTTTCTCAGAAATCAAAAGTCTGCCTTGTGAGAATGCTCTTTGTGAAGCGGCACTACTGGCTGGAATACTTAAAATTTTGGAGCTAACTTTATACAAAAGCGGAAATTGATCTTTGTTAGCTTTCCACCACTGCAGAACCTTAAACTCATCATTTAATTGAATTTTTAGAGATATGTAAGTCTGAATTTCTGATTCTATTTCCTCGTCAGTATCATCTTCATTATATGTCGGTATGAAACCTGAAAAAATGTTGTGTTTCGTAGAGGATTGCGGCCGGTTTACTTTGTTTTTGTTTTCGTTTTCTGTCCAATATGTTTGCATAAAATCCTTACAGTGCTGTAAAATAGCTTCTTTTTCCTTCTGATCAAATTGCAACAATCTGTTGGTTGGGGGAAACAAAAACAATGCAATATTATGATATTTGGTTAGATATAGTTTAACAATTGAGTCCAGATGCTCGGTTAATGCACATTTTAGTTGACTTGTTAATTCAGTGTCACTTAATTCACTGGTAAAGGTTTTTTTTAGATTAAAAATATGTGGTATTACTAAATGCAATGTTGGATAATTCTCTCCCTCCAATTCTTTTGATGCTAATTCGATACTTTTTAAAATTCTTGCAACTGCCTGTATGTTAGTGATGTTTAAATTGTTGAGCCGCTCTATTTCATTTTTCTCCTGTAACAAACGTTTGATGCACTCCCAGTTCTTTGCTATTGAAGAGAGCGTATAGTAAAAAGTGTTCCAACGCGTCTGACAAAAAATTCTTTGTGATAGTCTTAAGGTTCTAATAATGCCTGACTTCTTTAAATAGCTCAAAAGTTTGTTACAGTTGCGCAAAAGTTCAGATAGCTCGGGAATATCTTTAAATACTTTCTCTACAATATTATTGAGAAGGTGAATCACACAGTGAATGTGAATATTGTTTTGGAAGGCTGCGGTCATATTAGTATCATTATCGGTTACTACAATAGCGTTGTCCTGGCTCAGTTCACAGTCAAATTCGTGTAATATTTTCACAATTTTTTCCCTAATGTTAGCACCTGCAATAATGCGTTTTAGCAACTGTTCGAAATTGTAATATTAATAGATTGTAATGCTTCTTACCTGTACATAATTCATTTTCCATGCACTTAACTGCAAGCAAACGGCTCGCCATTTCTCCTTCTTCGTTGATGTAGTGAATTGTACATGAAACATGTGACTGCTTCAAATAGTTATCAGTCCACACACTGGACGATATGCTATAGCCAGTGCTTCGCGCCTTAGAAATTTCCTTTTTGACCATTTCTTTTTGGATTACGTAGAGCTGTGACACGTTCCGCGCTAAAGTGGTAGGATGTGGCAGAACTTTTTCAATATCGATACGATTTCCATATTGTGCGCCTATGCCGATGAACACTTCATAAAGTTTCTTCAAACCACTGTCTTGCATTATGTTGAAAGAGCGACAGTTTTTAATCGTCCATTCTGTAGCTATATCAACAATTTTGGTTTTGGTATCGGAATCCACGGCTGGTTTCGGGCCGTTGACTTCATTGGCTAATTTTGTAGATGCTACATAGCATTTGTGTTTGACCAAATTTGATGTGCACGTGGAGTATTTCAGAATGGCAAAGCAATTTCTGCATGCAACAATATTTTCAATTATAGCATCATCGGAATCTATGACCGAAGCAAATGTGCCCCACACCTTGCTACGGCCACGTTTATTATGAAATTTATAATCGCCCGCTATCAATTTTATCTTAATTGCTTCCAAATCTATGCGTGATGTGGTTGGACATTCTGTTGAGTTGTTCTGCATTTTAAAAAAATTGATATTACTATGTATGTATATCATATGTAGTAAATAAATATAAAACTGTATTTTACATTTTGGTAAGCCGTAGTCGAATCTGAGTCTGCTGAAGCTGCAGTCGAGTCAAGCATGTCATCATCGTCAGAATAATCATCCATCTGTTCCATTTGCAACTTCACGCGACGTTCCTGAGATTCTATTTGCTCTTCTATTTCATTATGACGACGCTTTAATTGTTTTGAGAGACCTGCTATAGGTGTTAGTGGTGGTACTGATATACTTTGACTGTCAACGGAGTTTCTAATTTAAGTACAAATATAATTATTAATACAATATATGTGCATGCAAATGTATGTAGTGGAGCCTTTGCAAGAATGCATTTGAAATGGTAAACGAAGCATGGAGAACAATGTAAGCATCATGGCTACATTTGAAAGCATCGCTTGCTTAGCTTTAAAATACAAATATCTGAAGTTTCAAATTGAGTAAACGAATGCTTGAGAAAAAAAAAAGAAAAACATCTTTTTCTCATGTCTCTTCACTCTATCTACACAACGTTTTCTTATACCAAACAAACAAAGGTAGCTGTTGGGCATTCAGTCAAAAATATGTACTAGGTCTGAGAGGTGACATCAAGTATGTTTTTCTTTTTTATATATTGTATTTGTGCTGGAGTCGGAAGAAGATTCGGCAGCGCTTTGTAACATTGACAGCAGTAAAAAATATTTACTTTTTTATCTAGTTACATACAGTGACGCAGTAAAACCTTTGAGCAAAAAATTTGTTAAATAAAACAAATAAATTCAAAAATAAATTTAAAACAAAAACAAAAACAAAAAAAGAAACCATCTTTTTCCTGCTGTGCGGCCTTTGAAATTGGAAGAAATTAGTATACAAATGTATTTGTTGTACACTTGCACGATTCAAAAGTAAGTGATACGTTATTTTATTTATTTATTTATACATTTATTTTGTTAAATTACTTTGTTAATTGATTTGCGCTGAGCACATGCTTTGCAAACGAATCAATTCATTTGTTTTTCGGTACCAATTGAAACGAACATGAGTTGCTCGTAAGCTCTCGTCAACGAATGCATCTGTGTGCATACGTACATACCTCCATGTGTATTGATGCAAGGCTCTTTTAGTTATTTTCACATAAATAAGTACATACTTACAGTTTTATTGTTTCTGGCTCTATCTTAACATCAACGAATTCCGGTTCCAAATGCTTTATTTGTAAGTCTTTTGGTAACGATGGCAAATTAATAGTCCTGTCCAAAGTCGTATCAATCACGTATTCTTCATCCGGCCACTTCGTATCTTCCAAATCCACATCTTCTTTAACAATTGCCGTATCCATTTGTATCGGTGCTACTGTGGAATTGTTCTCCAATGGATCCGTAGACTGCTTTTGTTTTCCGTTTTTAGTCGCAGATCTTATTTGGCGTTTAGACTTGAAACACTTTTGCTGTGTCGTACTCATTTTTAAATCGACTGATATAGCAGCGATATTTAGACTCAGTTTTCTTGCTGTTGCTGTGGATGCTATTTTTGTTATGCAGTGCTTCCAAACTCACCGTGAGTATTTTTATACTTGGCAGCAAGTTTCCTAGTTCCTATTTGGTTTTGGTTTATGGAATTGAATTACGTGCTTAACTGTCTTTAGTGTTTTTAAAAATAGTTTCATGTACTTGGGGGGAGGGGGAGGTTGAAGTATATATTTTTTGCCATTTTTTATCAAATCCACTTTCCTCCGCCTTATAACACTTTGTCACAGATACGTACAACAACGAAGCGTGTCTAAAGAGTATGGAAGCTTCGGTTAAACAGTAGTTACCGTTAACTCTTATTTTTGTTCTCATTGACCTATATTGTTTCACTAGTAGTTAACAAAAATTGTCTTAAACGGTGGAAATTCTAGTACAGTCCGTTGTTGTTGTTGTACCAGCTTGGTTTGGACTGTATCGGGAAATATATACATACATATATACAATTTATTATATGATGAATGTATTGTATTGTGCAAAGCGATTATGGATGTGAGAGAGAGACAGACCGAAAAGTAAAACTAGGTATCAGGACCCAGGAAGGAAGCTACTACTGTTGGTCGTAACCAAAGGTCCAAAGGACTCAATTGGGTCGGATGGGACGAGCAATTGAACAGATGGACTCTGTCGTGCGGTGACTGACTGCATTCGGGGCAGCAATCATTATTATTTATCCCAATCCGTTCACTGTAGCACTCGAGCGTATTGCTCCATCCGGACCTGAACTGTTTAAGTTTAGTCCCTGTGATACGAGGGAGACGTTTTTCACGCTTATTAAGAGGTGGTGGTCTGATTTATACATGCCCTCTTCTGGAAAAGTTAATGGATGAAAGTGTGATCCCTACTCTAAAGGTTAACCACATATAAAACTGGACAATCAGTTTTTTGGAATTTTTGTATGGAAAATTTTAATTTCATATTTTAAAGCGTGCTTGGCTTTGTTACATATGTAAACGGCACCGTGTGAAATAATATACACTGCAAAAATGAGCGTTGCCACGCCACATATTAGCGAAACAGCAAAAGATGCGTAGCGGCCAATGCCAAGTACGCTAGTATTCAATAAAAATAAAGCGTAATACTCAGATACATTAAAAAAAAAAACATTTTATCTATAAACTCTATACAATTGATTTTGACATATACGGGCCATCCAGCTCGTAGCCCATTTTGCGGTAATAGTTTCGCGTGCCTACGCCTGAAATGACGGCAAGTTTATCGCTGCCGTGCTCGTCTCGTGCTATTCGCTCGGCCTCCTCCATGAGCAGCATACCAAAGCCCTAAGTAGTTTGTTAAAATTAAATAAATAAGTAATAATTCACATTATTTTGATTTTAATTACTAACCTGATGCTGAAACTTGGTTGGATCTCTAGCATTCACCGGCACAACTGAGCCGTAAACATGCAACTCTCGTACAATAGAGCATGCACCTTTAAGTTCAGGTCTAAATGTGTCCGGCGAGCATTTACGCAAACGCAGCAGTCCCACCAATATATCTTGCTTGGGATCTTCGTACGAAAGAAATGTCTCCCAGCCACCATTTGCAACGTAGTCTCTGCGTATCAACTCGATTTCATACGGACGCACCTTGTTGTGTATTTCCTGTATGCCAACTTCGCGCGTACGCACATCACGACATTCTGTGCCAAGATCCTTCATGCGTGCCAGCGCTAACTCACGCAGATTGCCATGTTCGACACCGGAGCTGACTAGCGGCATAGGTATATCACGCTGCACACGATAAACGCGTGTCCATGGCGGCACCAATGCTAGAATCTTGGCTACCAAATCAACCAGCATGGATGGCGGATACGATTTGTAACGTCCAGTTTTCCATAGTTCATATAGACCTGTGCCGCGTATAACTAATGTTGGGTAAATCTTCAAGCCGTCCGAACGGAATGCTGGATTTTCGAAATATTCCTACAAAGACACAAGTAGTTAAAAATATATCTATTTAATTTTTAATCGTATGTAATGTTAATTTAGAGTGATGTAGTTGGAAGTGTATAAGAGAGATACATCTAGATAGAGAGACAGAAGCTGGCTTTTATACTTGGATTAGTATGGGAAAAATTAAAAATATATATATTTTCATTTAACTTACAAGAAACTGTTCAATGTCGCGCTCGAAGTCGACATTCGGTAGATCGGGCATCATGTGCGCCACTATTTTATAGCCTGCGTCTTTTCCAAGCTGAAAGCTTTCGCATACCGCCTTTACCGTGTGCCCGCGATTGGTATCACGCGCTACATCCTCATACACCGACTGTACGCCAATCTCAAGACGAGTGCAGCCGTATGACAACATGTCGGATATGTGTCGCTTTAAACAATAATCGGGGCGAGTTTCTATCGTTATACCAATGCATTTGGTGCGTGATTTTTCCGAGTAGCGCACTGCCTCTGCGACACTAGCACTTGTGTGACCCGACAGCGCATCGTGCAGATTACGTATGAAATAGTCACGATACTCTTCAGACAGACACATAAATGTGCCGCCCATTACAATAAATTCCACTTTGTCCACCGAGTGACCCAACTGCTTCAGCTGCTCAACGCGATGTCGCGTCTGCAGAAATGGATTATAACGCGCACGTATGGCACGCATCGATGTTGGTTCATAGCCAGTGTACGATTGTGTGGAATACTCAAAATCACTGTCCGGACCGCCAGGACAATAGACGCATATATTGCCCGTCATGTTGATGTGCGGACAACGATGCGGCTTGCACATAACGGCAACCACAGCAATCTAAAGAGATGTAAAGAAAATCAAATGTTGCACTGAAGGCACGTTTATGTGTTTATGTTTGTACATACGCCACTTGCGGTACGTATCGGCTTGGCGCGCAATTTTGGCAGCAGTATTTTTTTTGCATCCTGCGGCACTGCAGCAATAATGTCCACTAGTCGCGGTGAGCTCTCCAAGCCATACTTGGATGAAATGAGCGATTTCATGCGATTCAAATTTACATCCTTCTTTGCCTCATGCGCCTGCAGTAGCTCCTGTATGATCTCACTGATGACAATGACTTGGCGCTCCTCGCGGCTCAAGCCGACAGCTGAAAGCAATAAACATAACAGTATAAAATTGTGGCAATAGTTTCTAATTGTGGCTCACCTAATTTCTTTTTCTGTTTCATGCTAATCTTCGCTGCACATGTGTGGAGTAGAGCTACAGAACTATGAATGTTGCAGCGCTTCCCAATTTAGCGATGGTTTTTTCAGCGACTTTCTGAATTCCCAGTTGGAATTTGGTTTATCGAATTAAAATCAATAATTAGTTATAACTTGCTGTATATGTGGGTTACATATGTACCAAATTTTATCCATCGCACTTAAATAATTACGGAAATATAAAGACCTTCGTTTTTTCTTACATAGAAGGCTTAGCACAACTCACCCTTCCATGCTATATGCTATATGTCAGTCAGAAAAACTTATTATAATTGTCTGAATAACCCCAGTTGACCAAAAATATACAAATTGCTCGTATATTTCATGCAAACGTTTTTGCAGAACACACATTGCCGTTCAGTTGTCTAATGCTAACGGCAGGTTTGCGCGAACAATATTCGGGTTTTATTCCTTAAATGTTCTTATTTATAAAAATGTGTAGGTATAAACACATGAAAAATACAAACAAAACTCTTGGGATCCTAATTTTGGTGTTGACAACTTGCTTAAAGAAATATTGACTCCTCTTCCTTAAAATTTTATCAGCAACACCACTATGAAGGCTACGCGCTCTCGACTGATGCCAGCCAACATGTTGGCAAGACCGTCTGTTGCTTATTTCTATAGCGTCACTCATTTTGACTTTTTTGTTGTAATTTTTTAACAAATTGAGTGAACTGTGAAAGAAATTGACATAGCTCAGGTCTTTGTGATTGGCGAAACGTCGATAAAAACCAGGTAACGCCGGTTTTGTAAGGACGTTACGCGCAGTTTTTTAGAAAAAAAATTAGCCATATGTCTTAAAATGGGTACGAACGTTACCCACTTGCTGCCTATTCATATATAGATAACTGCTTTTCTTTCCCTAATACTCGTAGAACTTAGACTTATAATTAAATGCGAACTATACATAGAAGTAGCAAAGAAGAAACAAAATTACAATCGCTCATTGTTTGCCTAAATCGTGTGTGCGCTTGCTTGCGGAATTTTGGTGAACTGGGTCATTACAAATTGAGTTTATGCGAGAGAGATAATTATGATTTTTAACGCACGAATTTTCAATATATCGTCTGTTTCTCAATTAAGCACTAGGCATATGCCTATTTTTTATAACCATATTTATATGGTGCTACTAATTGAGGAATACCAAAAAAAAAAAAAAAAAGAATCAAAACAATATTCTTGCTTAATTCTATGACAAAATGGCATTTTCTATAAATTCTATTGATTTTTATAGATTAAATTTATTCAGTGTGTTTCTTATAACATCATTTATATTGGAAGCACACACAATTTTACCAACTAGCAAAGTTTCCCATATAGCATTCTTCAGAAAATTCACCATCTGTTAATAGACTGCGGTTCAATTTAAAACAATCTGCATCAGTAAGTATGTGTTTGGCAGCCATTGAATGCAGATATGAAAGGCAGACAGACGGACAGAAACCAGATGGTTGCAGCGCCAATCCAACTAAAGAAAACCACTGTTTCCGCTACTGCTTCGTCGCAAATGTGCTGTAATAGATTCATATTTTTTCCACATTCTTGTTATGGCGCAAACATTTGCGGTTAACCGACGTCAAATACTACTTCGAAATTATTACACGAATAGATTTGAGGTCTAAAGCCTGTTTTCTGTCCGTCTGTTTGCCTTTCATGTCTGCTTTCAATGTATGTCAAACACAAACCTAATAATGCAGATTGTGTACTTCAGTAACTAACCGTCAAATCAGTATAAAACGAAAATTCAGGGACTAACTATTCTCAAATCAATAAAACTCGTAACTAAAAAACGTCAGTGACTTATCAAACTGCCCTCGTATTTGTTCTGCACAAGTTTTTATTAAAAACTTTAAATCAGTGATGTTCACATTGTGAACTCTAGAAGTTTTGTTTTGTTTCGTTTTTTTTTTTTCTATTTATTGTGAATAGTAAGAACTGAACTTCAAAGTTTTTTAGAAATTAAATTAAACATTTTCTATAATTTCTATCAGAGTCTCATCGCGTAAAAAGTCATACTCCTGATAAGCACGCATTTTTTTAAATTCGTTGAAATTCTAGCATAAACTCAATAGCTTACATACAATAAATTTTCTCACTTTGAAAACTTTTATTTGTATTGATTCAAGTAGGTTCACTCAAACGTCACGTTGACGAGATCCTGTGATAATTTTACTCGTCAGAGAGGAGTTGAATTCAGTAAACAAAATCCATTGAAGTTCTTAGAATCGTGCTGATAAATATCAAAATACAAACGCGCGATCTGGTAACACCGCGTTGCACTTTCATATGTTTTCAAACCGAAATAGATTGCAAGTGCTTCGAAGCGAGAAGGAGTAAAACAAGGAGAACTTGCCGCGGAACGCTTAAACGCACGCACGCCATATAGTTACTTAGTGTACCCCATACACAATGAGCGCGAATAACTTTGATTTTGGATTTACATGTCGGTTCTGTATACGACGCGAAATGGATGACACGCAAGAATCGCTGAAACTTCAATCTTTGTACAATTGTGCGCCGGATGCGCCCACCACTATGAGTATTGCGGATTTATTAACGTCGACCACACCATGGATTATAATCAGTCCCACGGATGGATTGCCACAGGTTATCTGTATCAATTGTCTGGAGAAGTTATTGAAGGTGCAGAGATTTCAGGAAATGTGTACAGAATCGGAGAGAAACTTGAAATATCTGATTATAAATGGCAATCAGAAAAAATTTGGTTTGCCTATGCATAATGATACATATATGGCTGATTCAACGATGGAGACGAATACAGTAATAGTTAAAGAAGAACTGCAAATCGAAGATTTGAGCTGGCCGGATTTGGATACAATAAATCAGTGAGTAATAATTTCATTATGTTTGCTTCAAAAAAAAAAAAAAATTACATTTTTGCCAACAGAAACAGAATACTTTATCCCACGGAAAACCTGCCGATACCGGGCACAATTGGTGTGGATATTGTGCCAGCCGTACCAGCCATGCAATTGCCAACCGTGGAGAGCATCAATGACACTTTCTTTGTCAATAATATGTACACCAACGATTTGTTATTGGACCAAAGCGACAATACAAGTTCTTCTAATGCAACAAGTTCCGTAACAAGCGAAATTGCAACAACAACATTTTATAATGATGATGACGGTGATAATGACGCTGATGATAATGATAGTTGGGATGAATCAGTTGTGGGACAACCTGTAGAAATACCAAATCAGTGAGTAATAATTATTATCGCAATATAATGAAAATTATGTTTGTATACTCTTCACAAAGAATGTGTGTGTAGTATTATAATTTTGTTACGGAGTTTGTAACGCATTAAAGAAAATATGGGAGTGCCCATAAAGTATATATTGATATATTCTGAATCAGCACGACGAAGCGAATCGAACTAGCCATGTCCGCATGTCCACTGTCTGTGTGCACCAAAATTAGTTGCTCAGTTTTCAACTTATCGATCTGAAATTGTCAATGGAGTCGATGTTCCTACACTGTACATAAGTCGCATTGTGGAAGTCACACCCAGTTTTAGGAGTAGCTCGCATACAAACCCACCGCACAGTTTTCGTTTTTTGTTTTTGAGACTAAACTTTTTATTGCTGCCAACATTCGACTACTGGTAATTCGATATGGTGGCTTATTATGGACGGCTGCTACACATACATATACATATATTAATACTATATATACTTATTACTGATAACATCAACTTGAAATTCGATGTGGTAGCTTCTAGTAGACTGAAGCTTCACATATGTATATATTAATGGGCGTGTCTGACCTACTTTTAGAGTTAGCCACCATACAAACTCACCGCTCACATTTCGGTTTTCGTATGTAAAACTTTTATTAGTCAACAATATCAACTTGAACTTAGACTTCTGGTGACTTCTTATGTACGGGAGCCTACGTAAATCTTTAGAAGCTGAGCGTTGTCTGTCTACTAATTAGAGTTAGTCCCTATAAAGACCAACTGTACACCACTGAAATGAATGAAATGAAGGCGTGAAATCAATACTAGCGCCTTAAAAAGGCTTTAAAGAAAGTTATTACATGCTTGTGAAGAGTATTAAGAGTTTCGGTGCTACCGAAGTTTACTAATTTTGATTTGCATATATTAGACAATTGAGTCGTAAAACTACGCATACGTGCGAAAACTGCAACAAAAACTTTGTTACCGTCAAGTCATTAGAAAAACACAAAATCAAAAATTGTCGTCGTTTTCAATGTCCACAATGTCCGCGTTGGTTTGTATATCCCAGTAAATTGGCTGAACATGAGGGCAGACATAAGAAAGTATTGAAACATAAATGCACAAAGTGTGACGAATCATTTACATTGCAAAAAATGTTGGATAAACATATGAAGCAACACAGCGAAGGAGAAAAGTACAAGTGTATCCACTGTACTATGAGGTAAGTCATCAATCGGTTGTTACATGTTATTGGCTATACTTCCATGCCTGGGGCGTTACCATCTGACGACGGATTCTTATTAGTTTTCGACATATCCAATTTTAAAGAAACAAACACACACTGAGAAATTAACGTTTTTTTTTTTTAAAAAACTTGATTTCTTGCAAAGTAAGGCAGTTACTTATTTCTTATTGTTCGTCATATTTTGACGAGTTGTATAAGCTCCGTCGTCAGATTGTGGCACTCCCGGGAGATGTAGAATCACCCTAATTTTTGTTATTATTTATAATTTTTTTGTCCCAATTTATAGTTTTAGTTATAGCTCAGATATGATACGCCACTTACAGTCGCACTCCGTCGATAAGCCATTCAAATGTAAATACTGTGAGCTGTGTTATACACAGAAAGCGCATCTTATCAGACATCTTCATAAGCATCTTGGCAGTAAAGTTCATACTTGTGATCTTTGCCCACTTCGCTTCGAGTTTGCAGTTGAACTGAAAAAACATCGTGCGGAACATAGCTATGAGGATGATGCTGTTCGTGCTAGAAATTTGGCCGCAAGACAAAGGAGTGAGGAGGAACTAAGACAAATCGTGAACATTGACGGCGTCGAAGTTGATCAAAGTTATGAAAGTGTGCCAGCATCTCCTGAAGGTAGGTGGGTTAGGAAGCAAGTCTTCGAAAAAAAGTCAAGACAAAAGTTATTTTGTACTATTAAAAACATTACAAATGAAATAGATTTGTAAGGGTTATATATCGTATTATTGTGTTTTGCTCTGAAACTGTATGGAATTTTGATTTGGAGTTAGCGTAATATGCATATACAGCAAATTTGTTTGTTTCTAGCTTATTTGTAACCTCAAAAATTGGAACATGCTTGTAGGCAGCTACTTTTACCTTCAAATTCAAAAAGTGGTTGATGTGTTTTTGTGCTTGGCGTGCCATGCCCAATTATAGACGACTGTCGTCAAGTCTAATATTGTAAATTCCAAGAAGTAGTGACTATTTTTTATTATGGTCCGCTCTGGAAATGTGGTATATTGTATTAGAATTAACGTAAGTTTCATATACACAAATGTTGCTGTTTCTAACTTATTGAAAAACTCGAAAAGGGGAACAAGCAATCACTTCTAGTAGACCGGCGGCACGGCACCATTTCGTCATACGTAGCTTCCATATCAAGTTTCAACTTGCTAGCTTAAATAAAATAATTAAAAAACAAAATGGAATATAAAAAAAAAAACTTTAAAGTTCACAAAAAATTCAAGTCGTCCGTTCATAATAAGCCACCATATCAAATTTCAAGTTTATATTGACTGCAACAAAGCTAGACGAATGATTCATATGTGGGCTATTCAATTGGTATATAAGTTAAGCATCCGTTCATAAGAAGCCATCATGTCAATTTTTTAGCTGATGTTGACTGCTGGGATCTGATCCATATATATTTAAGTGATGCATCCGATCATAAGAAACCATCTTCTCAATTTTTAAGTTGTTATTGATTGCAATAAAAACATTTTTATACAAGAAAGCAAAAGTGTTTAGGTGGTTTGTATGTTCAAGTACAGCATCCGACTATAATAAACTTCCATGTCAATTTTTTTAGTTGATATTGACTGCAATAAAATATTTTTTGATAGAAGAAGTCAAAAATGTTCGGGTGATTTGTCTAGAGGCTAGCGTTAAATGTGGGCGTTGCATCTAAATATGAAGACTTCATTTAATTCGAAATTGATCTCCATAAACTACTAACAGACAGACAGACAAACTGAAGAACATGGCTGGATCGACTCGTCTCGACGAGCTGCTCAAGAATATTTACGTTGTAGAGTGTACGATGAGTCTTTTAATGAGTTACTCAGATAAACTGATAATACCATTTCACACTATGTGTGCGATTGGTGTGTATAAAAGCTATACCCTTAAGTCGGCGTAGCATAAAAGTTTTTTATATAAAATTGGCTTATGATTATGTATAAACTTCTGCATCGATATGTATAAATTTCAACTTACACAAGATTCACTAAAAACATAGCTACATATATGTTCTGTACAGTATAATTAAATTAAGTTTTTAATTTTAAAAACTTTCTTTTCTCAGAACCTTCTGTTTCTCCAGTTTCACCTTACCAAATGTTAGAGACAACCTTGTACTATGATGTAAGGGAAAAGCTACACACATGTGGTGTCTGCGATAAGCGGTAAGTTGGTGAATTTTCTAGCCAAGTTCATGCATACAAAGCCCATTTATTTATAAAAACCCTTTTTGTACTTTCCAGTTTCGTCAACAGCTCCCAATTAGTACGTCACACACGAAAACACACTGGCGAGCAACCGTTCACATGCAAATACTGTAATCGGGCATTTTCTCAACAAGCCAATCTGGTCAGACATTTCAAATTGCATCTTGGCAATAATATTTACAATTGTAAAAATTGTCCAAGTGGTTTCCGCCTGGCTGCCGAACTTCGATTGCATAACAAGCAATGTTTTCCTGTGACAGATAACAATGATAATCAAGAAACAAATGTAACACCAAATTTAATGACATCAACAACCCCAATGAATGATAATTCTATGCAAGACATAAATCTAACTCTAAGCAACAAGAAAAAGTCCCAAATGAAGAATAATAATGTGCCAGAAAATGATCTAATTACACCAAAAGTAAAGAAAACGAATCAAATGAAGAATTCTAGTATGCAAGAAAATAATCCATCTCAAAAAGAAAAGAAAACGAACGAACAGAAGCTGAAGACAAACAAAAAACGCATAATTGAGGATGATTATACGCAGGAAAACATTATAGCCACCCCAATGAAAAAGAAAAAGACAGAAGTGGAGTTTAAGACACCAAGTACGTCAAAAGGTACTAAATCGTAGTCCCACTATGCGGACTTATATATAGTAATTTAAAAAGTCAAATTTTTATATTTTCTATAGCAAATATTTTCTAATTGTAAATCATTTTACTTCTAAACAGCTCACAATTCAGATAAAAACAAAAAGGGAGGCAAATACAAATGTAACAGCTGCAACAAACGGTAAGCCAATGAATTTTCTTATAATTATACTCTGCACAGGGGGAATATTCAGATTACATCAGTTTACAAAAGTCAAAAATTTGTCTGCCAAACATATCTTACTATGATATTCTAATGGATTTTGGTACAATAAACACGAAAAATCACAGTTACACATTTTTTTTATGGAAGCGTTTTTGAATACCCACGATTTGGAGTATCTTTCTAGTTCTAATTGACAGATTTGACCAAACAAGCACTCAAATTGAAGCTAATTCAGCCTTCTACAAGTTTCTTTTATACAGTTTTGAGTTTGGTAACGTAAACCAAAGGACTGTTGAACGTAAGCAAAGGACTCTATTGAGTCCGATGGGAAGGACAATTGAACAGATAGGTCGTATTATGCGGTGATTGACCACAATCACTAGTGCTGATCCTAATCCGCTCCCTGTAACACTCGAGCATATTGCTCCATACGGTACTCAACTGTGCAAGTTTTGTCCTGGTGTCGTCAATAGGTGGTGGTCTACCAGCTAGTATGATATTGTCCCTTTATGCAATTAAGCCCCACCTGGAGTACAAATAGACTCCTCTATTCGACCCTGTGGTACAAACCGAGCAATACTAGCTTTATAGATTCTAATGTCATTCCTTGGGTGCTATTCTGGTGAGAGTGCTATGATTTGGATGATTGCTCCTGTACGCACCTAACAGGAACTGCTTCGAAAGCAGCTTATTTATTATGCTGGTGAACAGGTAGCATTATCGATTCTCCATGTAGGTGGTCTTCATGGGTCATTTGTAGACAACCAGTAGCACTATCTTGGCCTCGCTGCAGTCTATGAAGGTAGTTATATTCTGTTATGTGTTGTAGTGGTCGAATGGGCGCAATGCACACCCAGCTCTTAGGCTGATTTGGGTAAATTTTTGTAAAATAATTATATCTGTTAAAATGGCAGAAAAAGCTCTTTCCTTCCAAGACTATTATGAAGATTTGACAAGCTACGCTATATATCCGACCTCATTTTCGAAAATCTCTATTAAGTCGTTAAAAAATTAAGCGACCAAGCTACTTCTTTGCTTTCGTCATAGAACTCGCGGCATACTCAAAAACATGGGCACAACTCGGAAAATTAAAAAAAAAAAACATTATTTTATTTTGAGAACTCATATCGCAAATACGCTGTCATAAAAATAAGTTTGGATATTTAGGTTCCATTTATTCAAATTCAAATCAAGTTTGTGTTTATGGCCTGATCACACGGTCTTATATTGAGATGTCAGATTACTTACAGATAGTCGCACCGCCTCGTGTGATCATTAAAAAATATATATCGTCGGCAATGTCGCGCGACATTTTTGGAAATAAGTACCTCCGTTTCTAATTCGTGTAAGATATCCGTGTCATTTTGTTAAGAGTGTGTGAAGTGTTGCAAAAAGTAGGAAATGCCTCACATTTCGAAATCGTGCACCTGAAGCATTCTTACACCACTGTCCGTCCCGACGTCGAAAATATTTGTTTTTTTTTTTTAGTCGGACAACCTCGACTATAATCTCTTCTAATCTTTTTTTTTTTTTTTTGTGAATTATGTTTTAAATTTGCAGCTTTCCTCAACTCCTACACTTGCAACGCCATATGAACATACACACTGGTGAAAGACCGTACAAATGTCAATATTGTGAACGAAGTTATAGCCAACAGGCACATCTTATCAGGCATCTTCAATTACATCTTGGTGATGAAGTCTATGGTTGTCCATTTTGTCCACGTGGTTTTCGTTTAAAATCTGAATTGATCAGGCATACAAAAGAACATGATGACGATGATGTTCATATCCGCGAACGAAATCTTGCGGCGCGTCAGGAAAAAGATGCCGAATTAAAATTGCGGTTGACCGGAGTTTCAACAACAACTTAAGATACTGAATTTTTTATACATACTTTGATTGTTGCACACATATGTTTATATATAGAGGTATATATATGATATATATATATATATATATATATATATATATATATATATATATAACTGTTACATTTTTAAATAAATAAAATATAGAGATCAATTTGTTGGATACTATGACGGCTGCAGATATGTAAATGTGTAAAATATCAAATTTCTTGGGCTTACATGCTTTAAAAAGTTTACTATACTCTTTAGTTTTAGCACATTTTACTTTAAAGCTTTTCATAATACTGTGCAGGGTATAATATAGTCGTGTAGCATGACTATAAAACACCTGCTTCTTACACTTTAAACAATTTTTCTTTTTATATGCTTACTATTTGTTTTTTTTTTTGTTTTTTATTTTTAACTACAGTTTCTATAATTTAAAACGTCACATTCTGACACACACGGGCGACAAACCGTTCACATGCAAATACTGTGAGCAATCTTATAACCAACAGGCTCATCTTAACAGACATCTCCGCTATCATATTGGTGATGAAGTCTACACTTGTGATCTTTGTCCACTTGGTTTTCGATTGAAATTCGAACTGCTAAAGCATGTGAAAGAACACATCGATGAGGATGATGTTACACGCGCAAGAAATCTAGCAGCTCGACAAGCTAAAGATGCGGAAGTGATGCTGAATGTAATAAATAATAATAATACGGAGAGCAATTAAGAAATTAACATTCTCGGGTATACAAGTTGGATATAAAAGTCAAACGAATATTCAAGACAGTATACCGAGCACATTCCAAAAATATATATATAAGTAAATGATTTTGTTATGTTGAATTCATAAAAAAAAAATCCTTTATTTCAAATTATGTATTTCGTTTTACGCTTTAATTTAAAAAAAAAAAAACAAAAAAAAATGTATTAAACTAATGAAATATATATGTTTTTATTTGGAAAAATTCAACTTATTGTTATTATCTATTTTATTTAAATATGGAGATAGATAAAAAGTCAATTGCTTTTTGATTTTCATGCATTGTAACTTCATTAAGTTTGTCTTCGACAATCATTATTGTTGCATTTTCATTTATGTTTCTAAAACTTGCGAGATTTAGATTTAGATTCTCTTAAGGTATTCATGCGCATGCTGCTCCATAATACAATTGATCTTCCGTTTTACCCACAGAGATGGTTTCATCACAGAGATAGAGTTAAACAATTAATTTAATGTCTTGGCTTCATAAGCGTCTGACAGTTTCATTGCATTTGCTCAGTCTTAAACAATTTTTTTACTAGGAAGACGTAATTTGTACTTATTTAAATATATAAAATGATTAACTCCACCAGCATTGTTGAAGTTTGCAGATTCGTCAGAACCAAGCGTAATCATCTTTTTATCTCCCTTGATATTATCACTACTATGTGGCGAGAGCGAAGTTTTGTTAATTGGTGTGCCAGCATGCAAATTCATGACATCAAATGTTGGCGATCGTTGCAATTTAGAGAATGGACTGGTTGCGCACTGTAACGGTTTAATTGGTATCTCCAACGGCAACACATCATTAACTTCTCCACCAGCACAGAGTGAGGTGTCTGTAGATGAAACTGAAGCATCCTTTTTGTTGTTGTGTTTTGTTTGTTGTGACTGATTTAATTTTGTAATCTGAGTATCACGACGTTTGTTGTAGTATTTTCGATTAAAAGTTGTATAAAAATGGTTTTTAACTGCGTTATCAGTGCGACCGGGCAATAGTTTTGCTATCTTGACCCATTTATTGCCAAATTCTAATTGAGCTTTATATATTTTGATACTTTCCTCATTCGTTATTGCGGTGTGGTTAACATTCGGTCTAAGATATTGGTGCCAGCGAGCCTGGCACTGCCTGTAAGTACGGCCATCAATATAATTATTAAGATTCGACCATTGTTTTAGTCCGAAAGTTTTTATATATTTTATTAGCTTCTCATCTTCTTCGGGTGTCCAAAAAGCCACTTTGCGCCGTTTCGATTCCATTTTCTGGCGATTTGTCGTCTGCGATGTTGTAGGGGACATCTGACCAAAAATAAACAAAATACCATTGACAGTGAGATCACATCGCCTTTGACAGCATCGCTGCTTCAGCTGCAACTTCATCATCTTAAATGCTTACCGTATCTCATACGCAGAAAATTATGCTTCGTTAGCGTAGCAATATGGAAATAATTCTATGCACTGTAGCTCACTTCTCTTTACTAAATATCAGCGCCTCAACTGCAATGGTTTGTATCACTCTCCCAGCACTAAATTGAAGCGCCACTAAATTTAAGCCATTTTGCGCGTTTGGCTTCTGCATAAAGTTCGAATGCTGAATAAAATTGTATTTGTTGTATTTAAATTAGTTTCCACCAATCAACAAGTTCGTGGAAGAAGACGACTCAACGTCAATTTTCAAAGTTATGTTTTCGCTCTTCTTTTTTCGTGCCTTCTTAGTGATGAGACTCAAGTAGAAGTACCACCCTGTGCCAATTGTGGGGTTGATAGAGTGCATTATGAACAAGTGCAAGCATATCCTAAATGCAAGTATGTATGTAATTTTTTACGCTCAAACAGCATCGGCTGGCAATATATAGTTAGGGATAGGTGTACATTACATTATTTGATTTTTTTTTTGGTAGGTTTTACTTTTTTGGTCATTATTTGCACGGTCAGGGTCATTGGAAAGATCTGGGAAAAGTGAAAAGAGGGACTTAGAACTATGAAATTCATATGCCAATAAAATTTAAACCGCGAAATTCCACTGAAATACCATATTCATGTTGATATTGATGGCAATACAAAAGTTCTTCTCACAAAAACACAAAAGTGCGTATTGGGTTTGTATGGGAGCTACACACTAAGCGTTGCATATGGATTTCAAAAAATCGATCTGAGTAGGGATATATATAATTTAGAAATTTGGTGACTCTAGCTTTTATAGTGAGAATTGTTTTTTATCCAATGCGGATTAAGATTTTATACACTTTATAAAGTCTCACTAGCCTCCTTCTGCCCGTTACTTACATTTTCACAAACAATATAAACTACATAGTTACATTGTAGAATTCGCAATTAAAAAAAAAGTTTTTGCAAGCCAGCAAGTGGACAGTTATGCACACATTATGGCAGCTCCAAACAAACGGAACATATACGCCCTCTACATGCAAAATGCAATATTTTCACGCTATCCCATTCGCACTCATGCAAGCAGCTGTGCTATATCTGCACCTGCTTCTTCTTCCTCTTTGCATAGTGAAAACAGCAACAAAAGTTTTCGACGCGACTGCACACAGCGGAAAATAGCATAAAAAACCTTAATCAATGAGTGTAATTAAGTGTTAGTGTTGCTTTTAAATCAACCAATTTCGATTGCATACTAAGTATATTGCAATGCTTTCGTTGATTCAAGAGAAAAGAGCATTGAAACGCTCACGTCTGGGACCGCCGGATATTTATCCGCAGGAGCCCAAACAGCGCGAGGATGAGTTAACGCCTACAAATGTCAAACATGGTTTCACCACAACACCGCCACTATCCGATGAATTCGGTACTGCGCATAATTCCAATGTTAATGCCAGCAAGGTTAGTGCATTCTTTAGCTCAGTGCTGGCCAAAAAGGAGGAGTTGATGACGCTGCAAGATACAGCACGTAAGAAACAGCAAATCAATTGCAAGGATAATTTTTGGCCGGTTTCGCCGCGACGCAAGTGCACTGTTGATACATGGTTTAAAGATCTTGCCGGTAATAAGCCGCTATTAAGTCTGGCCAAACGTGTGCCCTCATTTAATAAAAAAGAGGAAATCTTCATTATGCTCTGCGAGAATCAGGTGAATATGCAACGTGCAACATGGTTTATCAAGCTAAGTGCTGCATACACGCTTAGCTTTAGCGAATCGAAAAACAAAAAGCGCAGCATTTACGATCCGGCAGTAGAGTGGACTGGTAATATGATAAAATTCATGAAAGAATTGCTGCCTAAGCTGCAGGAGTACTATCATCAGAGTGAGTATGAATGCAATAATATGGTTTTGTTCCATTTTTCAATTATTTCTTCTTAGATCCCAACGATAAACCATCGCAATATAATAGTAATGGTTTTGTTGTTGGCAGCAATATGCTAAATAGCACTTCCAATAATAACGCAACACCCGGCAGCCTGCCGCCAAATGCTCATGCAAGTAATGTTATACCGGTGCCTTCAATGTCCAGTCCGGTGCCCATGCTAAGCCCTGCAAATGGACAGCAAAATTCGAATGCGCTTGCACCACTTGGCAGCAACAGCGCAGTTAATGTTGTTGCTGCTGTGCCTGGTGTCGCCGGTGCAGCGGCACCGCCTGGTCCAACAATATCGGGCATTGGTAGCAATTTTGAGGATAGTCGCAATGCTTTGAAATACTGGAAATACTGCACGCAGCTGAGCAAATATATGTACGAAGAGGGTCTATTGGATCGTCAAGAGTTTCTAAACTTTGTACTTGATCTGCTCGATCGCATTCGCACGCAAGCTAGTTTAGATGAATCGATCAAGAAGCTGGTACTCAGCTTTGCGCTGCAGTATATGTATGATTTTGTGCAGAGTGAGCGACTGTGCCGTAAGATGGCCTACATTGTTGCTAAGACAATGGCACAGCTATTGAATATTGCTGTTGAACAGCAGGCAGTCGTTAAATCAAATGCCATGGATGTGGATATGCCCAATGGTTTGGAAGATGATAAAAGTAAACTAGCAATTGATCCTTTCGAGTGTGCGCTTAATGAGTATGTTAGTTGTCCGCATCATCGTGATATTGTCATCTATTTGAGCAGTATACTACAGATTATAACCATAGAATGTCCTACGGCAATGGTTTGGTGCGGTATCAGTGAAAATCGTGCGCCATCTTCACTTGTAGGCAGCCCTTTGGATCATTTGCCAATATCGCCGTCGTCATTGCCCATGCCCGCCAAATGTCATGTTACAAATAACGAAATACGTCGACAGCTACGTGCTACAGAGGCGGATATAAAATTGCGCTCGAAACACGCCGAGAATCGTTGGTTTGCTGAGAAATGGTTGAATGCGAGTAAAAACTCCTATACGCATGTGCTTAGCATATTGGATAATTTGGATACGCATTGCTTTGATCGTATGGATCAGTGTAATTCCATTGATACACTGTATTCGAACATTTTTCCAGCATATGTTGCAGTTCGTCGTGAATTGGGCCCAAATGGTGAAGTGCAAGAGACGCGTCTGAACTACGAACCCAAACAGGATGCTAATACAGTGAAAATACTTTGTGAATGGGCCGTTTCCAGTCAACGTTGGGGCGAGCATCGCGCTATAGTTGTAGCTATTTTGCTGGACAAACGTCAAATCGATGTAACCTCTACACCAGAGTCAGATCAAACGCAAAATGCCAACGATGATAAGGATTCTGTTGCCTCTGGTGCGGGTCTAATTGGTGGTTTACCTGTATTTCAGAATGTGCTTATGGATTTTCTTGATCATGATGCACCAGTGTTGGATGAGCACTCCAATCTGCAGCTGCGCACTGAATTTACGAATCTCGTGCAACTTTTCAGTGCACTCATACGACACGATGTATTCTCGCATAATGCTTACATGCATACGCTTATCTCACGCGGCGATCTGCTAATGGAGGCATCTGTTAGTGCTGGCAAAACGGGCGCCAGTGGCATTACGCACAAAACTTCACCACCGACAACGCACAATTTCGATGATGATTTTACATCGGGTATTGATTTCAAGCATAATGAATTCGATGACTCTAATGTGGATGATGATTTGGATAAATTAGTGCAGAATATAAAAGAAAAGGGACAACAGCATGAAGCGCCGGATAGTCCCAAGATACCGGATACCAATTGTAATGAGTCGACTATATCCAGGCATTATGTATATACGAAACATTTTCCCATACCGCAGGAAGATCCGACCATGTCTGCATATAGCAGCGAATCAAATCAACGTTATATATTGCTTTTTGGCGTCGGCAAGGAGCGTGATGATAAAAAACATGCTGTCAAAAAGATGGTCAAAGAGATTTGTAAACTTTTTACCAAAAAATTCAGCATTGATGTGGCCGAAGGTGGTAAGGTGAAGAAACACTCACGCAATGAATTCAATTTCGAGTCGACGACAAGTAAATGTCAGCATATGGCATATTTTGATCAGCATGTGGTCACATCACAGTGTGCCGCTACAGTGCTGGAACAACTGAACAGCTTTGCATTGGGCAGCAATAATTATTTAATTGTGCAAGAACATGTTGCATTTTTATTTGATTTAATGGAATTAGCGCTAAATATCTATAGTCTGCTGGAGTTATGTGATCAAATATTGAAAGAACTGCCAGAAGTAGAGCATCAGCTACAGCTAAAGAAATCGAATATGATGCGTAGCTATACCACCTCGCTGGCCTTGTACATTGTAAGCATTCTAAGACGATATCATAGCTGTTTGCTATTATCGCCGGATCAAACGCTATCCGTTTTTGATGGACTGTGTAAAACCATAAAGCATGTAATAAATCCCAGCGAATGTAGCTCGTCGGAACGTTGCATACTAGCCTATCTGAGTGACCTCTTCGAATCTTGTGTACTTTTAAAGAGCAAAGAACAGGCATCGGATTGCTATCAGCAGCTGAATTGCATAAAAAAATTCAAGGAGATCTTTAATGCACCGGAACAGCTAAGGTGAGTAGTTAAAAACTATTCAAAGAAAATCAAATTTTATTAATTACTTATTTTACATTTATTTACTCATTTTACAGCATGGTGCCGCAAGGCTATAATCCACAATTTCTGCATGAAATCTTCATGGCACCCAAACGTGGCGGTAAAATTGATGCAATTTGGTTGCGTCAGCTGCATGAATCACCATCGAATGTCTACAGTTTTGTTTCGAATGCCATTATTGCTGTCTGCCGTGAAACGGACAATGATCGCCTTAATGATATAGCCATCTCCTGTGCTGAGCTAACTGCCAGCTGTAATGTACTTTCCGAAGAATGGATAGCAGCGCTGCAAAGTATATGCAGCGGCACTAAGAATCCACCATATCCGCATCTTTATGGACAAGTGGATATATTCAATAGCAAAACACATAATTCGCTAGCGGTATTCGTTTGTATATTGGTGGCGCGGCATTGCTTCTCGCTGACAGATTTTGTTAGCAAATTTGCGCTGCCAACATTAGCGCGTTCGGTTGGTGATGGTGGCGATATTACGGTAGACGCTGAAGCCGGTGCCAGACTTACATGTCATTTAGTGCTAAAACTTTTCAAAACCATTGAAATACCACAACCGGGCATGTATTCCGTCAGCACTTCACCCAATCCATTAAATGCTGTCGGCAATAACTTTAATATCAAACTAAGTTGCGATCGTCATTTATTGGTGGGTGCACATCGTAATATACCAATTGCTGCAGTGCTGGCGGTGCTTAAAGCTATACTGATTGTTGTGGATACTGCAGCTCTTAAGACGCCTAATACGCACGGTGGTTCCGGTGGACCATTTGGCAGCGGTAAACGTAGCGGCTTTAATACACCTGTACATCCTGGTAGTACACCGAAGAGCAATGAACGTCCTGTGGATTTAAGTCAAATTTTAGGCACCAGTGATCAAAATAACTTGAGCAGCGATCATGATATGAATCAGCAGCTATCCAGCGGTGTCAATTCTGGCAGTAGTAGCAATGAACAAATATCGCTTTTGGAATTCGCTCAACATGTGCTCAAACAGATCTGCGCACAGGAACATGTGCTGGAACGTTGCCTAAAGAATGCAGAGCAATTGTGCGATATGATTATCGATGAAATATTGACAACAAAACAGGTACAACGTGTTTTGCATATGATATGCTACCCAGAGGCGGAATATAATGTCATCTCCGACATGGATCAACGTTCGATGATAGTACGCATATTGGAAAATCTTGGACAGTGGACGTTGCGCATATCATGGCTTGATTTGCAGCTTATGTACAGACAGTCTATGAGTAACTCAGCTGAATTGAATAATTGGTTGGATACTGTGGCACGTGCTGCAATTGATGTCTTTCAAATGGAAGAGGTGCCTTCGCCAAATGGTGGCAAGTGTCTACACAAGCCGAAGCCTTCAACGTGGCTAGTAGCGCCACTCATTTCGAAGCTAACGTCTGCAGTACAAGGACGCATATTGCGTGTTGCTGGTCAGGTGTTGGAGAGCAAGAATTATTTCTCAAAAGTATCGAAATCAGATTGTAATAGCTCTGGTAGTGGTGATGAACGCGAGAAGAGCAATAGCTGTCATAGTCTTAATAGCTCTAGTGGCAGTAATGGGTCGCGTAGTCGTAAAATGCCGCTTAACTATCAACCATTTTTGGGTCTAATACTTACCTGTTTGAAGGGGCAGGATGAGTACAAGAAGAATTTGCTAAATTCGCTCTATTCACAATTGTCGCAGTGCCTGCAATCATTTTCGGATGTAAGTATTTTGTTTTTAAGAATCTTAAATAACAAATTAACATATACACACATTTCTCTACACTTAAAGCTGGAATCCATCGGTGGCATTGAAGATCCACAAGGTTGCGAGGAAATTCTTGATGCGCTGCAGCTGCGATTTTCGCTACTAGGCGGCATGTTTGATTCCATACAGAAAAATAGCACACCGACAACCGATTGGGCTATATTACTGGCACAATTGGTCTGTCAGGGTGTTATAGATCTAAGCTCAAATCGTGAACTGTTTACCACCGTAGTTGATATGCTTGCTACACTTGTGCATTCCACGCTTGTCTCGGACAGTCAGTCGGAACGTGATGAGAACAAAAAGTTGTATTTAAATCTTATGAAAAAGTTAAAGAAGGAAATTGGTGAAAAAAATAATGCTTCCATACGTGTTATACGTCAATTATTGCCGCTGCATAAGCAGACATCTGAGGTAAGCTTCTGTCTATATACATGTAGAATATTTTGATATACGCTCTGAACTCTTTCTGCTTGCTTTTCAGGTAATTGCATGCGAACCTGCAGGCGTTGATCAGAAGGGTAATAAAATATGCGATATGGATAAGAAACAATTACGTATTTCGGACAAACAACGCATTAGCGTTTGGGATATACTCGAAGGCCACAAGAATCCGGCGCCACTATCCTGGGTCTGGTTTGGCGCGGTCAAAATAGAACGCAAACCGTTAACATACGAAGATGCGCATCGTAATCTAAGATATCATACGCATAGTTTGGTTAAACCAAGTAGTTATTACTATGAACCGTTGCCGCTGCCTCCAGAGGATATAGAACCGGTACCGGAGAAAATATGTATTGTAAGTTGTAGATTCTTTTTTTTGTGTTGATGTTGTATAGCAACGAAAAACTAAATTAATTTGTTTTACTATACAGAAGGATGAAATGAAAGCGGATACACCATCATCGGTGGATCAATCGCCTAGCGCTGTTGTCACTGGACGTGGACGGGGTAAGAGCACTACAACGCGTAAACGGAAACCGAAAAATCCAAAAACGCCACCGGTTAATGCGCAGACACAGCCACCGCTGCAACAACAACAGCAACAAACTGCACAAATGCAGCAGCAGCAGCAGTTGCAACAACAACAGCAACAACAACAATTGCAACAACAGCAGCAGCAACAGGCGCAACAGCAACAAATGAATCCAAATCAAATGGGACAAATGCAGATGAATATGCAGGTTGGTTGAGATTTTATTATTTTTTATATTTAGGCTATGCAATGTGCATTGAGCATCGGCTCGCCTACAGACATCATCGTATGTTCCATGTATTAAAATGGATGAAAACAAAAATGTAACCTCATAACTTATTCGTCGTTTATTTCTTTTACTTGTTTTTTTTTTTACTAATTCATGAACTTTACACCCTTTTTCTTTCAAGGTCAACATGCAACAATTCAATCCAAATCAAATGATGCAACAGAATGCCATGATGCAACAACAGCAAATGCAGCAAATGCCCAATCAAATGCAACAACAAATGAATGTTGGCAATATGCAGCAAAATGCGCAAATGAATTTCATGCAAGGCGGCGGACCACAAGCCATGGGCCCACAGGGTAATCTCAATCAACAGGCACAACAACAGCAGCAACAGCAATGGCCTGGAACCAGTCAGTATCAACATCAGTATCCAAATCAGCCGAATATGCAAAGTGAGTATAATCATTGTTATAATAATGAGTTACCAGATTTAATCTATTAATACCGTTTTTAGTGAATCGCTTTGAGCGTCCTCCATTAAATGCAAACTCTAAGCAGGCACTTTCGCAAATGTTGCGTCAGCGTCAGCCTGGTTCGTTCAATCAGAATCAAAATCCTGGCTTTAATCCAATGCAACAGCAACAACAGCAAACGGGACCACAACAAATGAATCCGAATCAATTGCGACAGCAAATGAATCCTAATCAAACCAATGCAGCTGCTTTCAATGCCATGCAGCAACAGCAGCAACAACAACAACAGCAGCAGCAAAATGTACCGCAGATGAATCCGAGTCAACAACAACAACAACAGCAGCTGCAACAGCAACAAACACAGCAGCAACAGCAATTCATGCGCACTAATATACGCGGCATGGCGCCAAATCAAATGGGCGGTAATGTTGTGCCAAATCAAATGGCTGGCATGAATCCTGCTGGTATGGCTGGCGGTGGTGTTAGCGGCGGTGGTCCGGGAGGTGGTGGTGGTCCGGTTATGAATCCAAATCCCATGATGCAACAACAAATGGCACAAGGCATGAGCGGACCGCAGGGTAATCAACAAGGCATGGTTAACATGAATGCTGCAAATGCCAATCAAATGATGAATGCCGCTGGTAATAGTAGCTCTAGTAATAATAGCATGATGAGCGCACAAGGTGGTGGCGGTGGAGTTGGTGGCAGCGGTGGTGCTGTTGGAGGCATGGTTAACAGCAGTGGTGGTGGTGGTGGTGGCAGTGGTAGTGGAGGTGCGAGCGGTGGCATGATGCCACAGAATGTTGGCGTTAATCAAGGCATGGTTGGACAAGCGCAGGCGCAGTTCCAGAATTTCAATCAGTATCAACAGCAGCAAGGCATGCAGCAACAAGGCAGTAGCGGCGGCGGTGGTAGTGGTGGAGGTCCACAACAACAACAGCAGCAACAACAACAACAGCAGGCAGCGTTAATGGGTAACTTTAATCAACAGATGAGTCAACGCGGTGGCAATCCGGCTGATTTTATGGCACAACAACAACAACAACGTATGGCCAGCGGCGGTGGCGTTAATGTCGGCGCTGGTGGTATGACAGGTAATCGTGGGCAATATATGAATCAAGCACCGAATGTTACTATGTCAAATATGATGGGTCAAGGCCCAGTACCGCCGTATTCGCGACAACAACCAACCGGTGGTAAACCGAATGTTGTTTCACAACAGCAACAATTTCAACAGCAGCAACAACAATTAAGACATCATCAAATGATGCAAATGCAGAGCATGAGTGGTGGCGGCGGCGGCGGTGGTGGTGTTCCACAGAATGCTGTTGTTGGAGGTGGCGGTGGTGTTGGCAGTAATGGACCAGGTGGCGGCGGTGCCATGATGCCGCAGCAACAACAACAACAACAGAGCATGGGCCAACAACAAACACCAAATTTGGTCGCACAGTTGCAACGTCAAATGCCAAATCAGCAAAATCCGATGATGGGCCAGCAATATCAGCACCAATATTGAGTATGAATATAGCATGCAGCATACTATATATACATATTTTATTTTAATATATACCTTACACTAATTTTAGCGCATAAAGTTTCCTTTTTTTGTATTTACTTATATATAAGTGCATTAATGTTTGAAATAAATGGTAGAGAATCTAAACTATTTAAATTAAACTGTTTTAGTTAATTTCATTGGTATAAATAAAAATGTACTATACATTTTATTGGCGTGTGATAATCAATCCATACCCGGTTCTTCTGTACGTGCTTGAACTGTGGAACTCGATTCATGCCGCTTGCATTCGCGTTCCTTAAAATCCATAAAAGTTACCAAGTTTCTGGCTGCGGCCTTAGTGTAGTCAGGCTTGGAGAAAACATTGGTTTCAATTGGGGACATTTCTGTTGATCAAAAACCGTTGATTTGGGAATCGGTAGAATTTCAAGGACTCGGCCGGAATTGTTACTCAGCCGTGAATTGTACTTCAGCGGAGCATAAACGGACTGAAATCTGTAACTAACATTTTCTACAACCAAATGCAATGCTACTAGATGCGACGTGCGATTGTCGAGCAATATAAACCCAACTTGACATATTTGACATTGCGAAGTTAGACACGGACAGAATTGTTGCGGATTCAGATACGAGTGCTCATCAGTACGCTGACCGGATATTACAAATTTTGATATTTATATCATGCTTCTCAGGAAAAGCAGCCTGTTTATCAAATCTAACTTAAGCATAAACGTTTTGTACCTCCATGCATGATGTATAGGATGATGAGTGTACGTCTATTTCCCAAACTCTTTTTTTTGCAAAAATAGCAGCAAATATTATATAGTATGTATAATAAAACTTTCGAAATTTGTAAATGCTTCATTTATTATATTTATATTTTAACTCAAGTTCAAATTTTCTCAGTCTTTCCTCTTGCTGCAATTTTAGTTTGCTTAATTCAAAATCTTGCGTTAGTTTTTGTTTTTGGAGCTCCATTTCCATAGCAATTTTTTTTTCCATTTCTAATTGCTTTATTTCTAGCTCTTTCTCCTTTTCTTTTTGTTGCATATTTATTTTCAGTTCTTCCAAAGACATCCTCTTTTCCTCGAGAATTAATTTTGTTTGTCGGATTTTAATTCGGCTTTCTTCAGCAGCTGTTAATTGTTCTATGGCATTAGCTGCATTGACGACATCATATTCAGCATCCACATCGGATTCATCGTACGCTAAAGATTCCGTTGTAACAGACTCGATCTTAATTTGACTTTCTTCAGCAGCGGTCGAGATTTCAGCCATATCATTGAATGCATAGAAATCAGTTTCAGCATCCACATCGATTTTGATTTGGGTTCCATCAATAGCCATTAATTCTTTCTTATCATTGCAGGTAACTTCAGCATGCACATTGGATACATCGTACGCTAAAGTTGCCGTAGTGGCGGGTTTGACTTTAATACGCTTTTCTTCAGTAGCAATTATTTTTTTCTTAACTTTGGTAGGAGATTCAGTATTCACTTCAGATTCGTCATATGTTAAAGATGCCGTTGTAACGGGCTCAACTTCACTACTCCTCCAAAAGATTTCCGACAGCTTTTCAAAATTAGGACACATTTTTATTAATTTTTCTGCAATTGAAAACACAATTTTTAATAAATAAATAAATAAATTTAACATTTATTATACGGTTACCATGTGTTCTGTTTTGTTTCTCTTCATCTTGGAATTCAGCAGCATTTGAACGCAGCCAGTCATTAGCATTAATATATCCTCGCTTTAAATGATGTATTTTACACTTGGCTAGAAGCCATGTTCCATCAATTTTTAAATGTTCCAGCATTTTGTTGTAGTAAATTCTGGCTGTTGGTTTCTATATGTTTGTATATAGTATTAAAAAGTACAATTATATATAGAGAAAATTTATATAATTGTAATTGCTGTACCTCCACATCACCATTGTTTAGCATATAATCCAGCATACTCTTAACATCTTCGTCAGTCCATCTTTTTGTTGGGTTTTCCCGTTTGCGTTTCTTAATTACCGACACTTTAAATTGAGTAGTTCAGAAAAAACAAGAAAAAATGTTAATTTCGGTGGAACCGAAGCTTTAATACTCTTCACACTAGGAATTCTTTATGCTAGGAATTACTGGGGTTTTAATTCTGTTTTTTACATTTTTGAAGGCATATTTAGAAGAGAAAATCAAATTCGTTATTTCTCAGTAACTACTGGAGGCAGAAGGATAAGATTTGGTAAATATATGAAGATCACCAGGAGAAATCAATTCCACCGAAAAAGTGGGTAGTGCCGCGCTGTCTATCAAAATCGTTATATTTATCTCCGTAACAATTTGAGACAGATGTATGAGATTTGGTACATATGTAAAGGTAACCGTGAATAGTTATAACCACTAGAAACTGGGTGCTGCCACGGCCCAAGCAATCGTTGTAATTTTGATAGTTGTTGTACTCATGGTTATAAAAAGTCACCATACCAACATTCAAACCAATATTTCAAAGTTTGAGGCAGTAGGACGCATACAAATGCACAGACAGGCAGACAGACGGACATGGCTAGAACAACTTGTCTTTTTGTGCTGATATCAGATATATCTATACTTTATGGAGTAAAGGATGACCTGAAGAGGCTCTGCAGTGCCCGGAACTGTCGCCGGCGCTCACTAAACTACACCGAATGGTGCGCTTTCCTCTGTGTGGCCTTGTCCGATAGACGGTTGTAGAGTCACCTAAGTAAGCCATGTACTCAAATTTAAGTTGCCCAACTATTTTATGCATTAAATGAAAAAGAGGCAGTATATAATACAATTTAAAATAAAATGTATGTACTCACTTTCTGCTGTTTTACAATCTTCTCCGGCGTTATTCAAATTCTAAAGTTGGAATCGCTCCAGTTTTAACTTTCTCTTCCCAAAGCAGTTACTTCGAAAATGGTTTTGACATATGTATGTACATATATACCATTTTTATTGTAATATTCTATTACTATGTTGAACTTTTTACGATCTAAATTTGTATCTGCAGCTGGAAGTACAAAAAAAAAAAAAAAAAGTCGAGTCGGGAAACTTATGTTTGGACTTGTCGCAGCTTTGCACGCAGCATCTAGCACCGTTTACTGAATATTATGGTCTACTCATGCGGATTGCTTGCCAAGACAATAATAATCCAAACGGACAGTTTAATATTTTATTAAAAAATTAAAAAAAAAGGCAATATCCAAATTTAAGCTACGCAACTATTTTTTATACTACACAACAGAAGAGAGTGTGTTGGCTGCAATTTTACAAGACCCAGTGCTTATGTTAGCGACACATTTTTTGCAGTGTTGGCTACAATTTAAAACCAATTAACTCTAGTTAGAAAGACGCTAGCATACACGGAATATTTGCAGCAGATCACAAAATCTAATAATATAAACAAACACAAACAGCTGCTCGATTTTTGACACTCACTTGCAACACCAAACACTTTTGCGAATGTACAGTGCTTCAAAATGCAAAATGCTTTAGACAAATTGAAATTTTTATGCACTTTACACAGAGTGTGAATATAATTATATGACGCCTTGAAGGAATTGTTAATAATTATTATATTATATTGCTGTTTTTTGTACTAATTCAAATCAGGATGTTGCTCTACTTGTTAGAGATGTGCAAAAGTCCAGCCATCCTGCTTACACAGACATGGCATATGCACAGCACATGAGTGCAAGTGAGTTGAATATATACACGCATAATGCCGCCGGTAGCATGCACAGCATGTTTTTGTTTTGCATCAAGAAAACATTTTCTAATACTTTCAATCTGCGTTTTATTCGACAATTTTGTAAATTAAAAAGTAGTCAATAATACAAATCCAACATGCCGTCACGCTCAGCGCGTTTGTATTGTTCCACGACAAAACGGCAAATAGTAGAGGTAACTGTGAAATACAAAAATATAACAAATTAAACGGCAACCTTTTTATTATTATTATTAATATTATTTCAGTCAGACACATCAGATGAGGATGAAAATGTTGACAATACCACAGAAGAAGGTGTTAGTAAAAAAGCGCAAAAAGAGAAACGCCAGTCGAAGCAGCTCTCCGGCAGTCATGTAAATTTTGCCAGAACTGTTAATTGGCTGACAAGTGTTTCCGGTGAAGCTAGAGAGCGTATACCGCACAATCGCATTCCGGCTTTTAATTTAACGCATGATCCTAATGCAAGTATCGATAAGTTACGCTGCTTTCCGCAATGTAAATTCTCAGCACCACAGTCCATATATGTATCCACACAAACGACACAACTGAACGATATATGCATGAAGCGTACAAATGACTATGAAAGATGGCATAATCGTTTAATGCGCTTGAAAACACAGTATGCCAGTGATGCTACAAGTAAGTACTACCCTTAAGTGGCTCAATCGAAAATACTTCTTTGATTTTGCATTTCTAAAGTTTGAGATTTTGGGTTGGATATGTTTAGATTTTTCTCTCCTTCAGTTAACTGATGCAAATGATCTGCACTCGAGTTAAATGGAGTCTCATTGATTTCGGCCTCTTAAAAAAGCGCGAGTCCGCTGTGTTTTATCCCCTGACAAAAACTCCCAGCACCATTTTCTGCCGCAGTCTCCGTACAAGAGCAAGCCTCTTGAACTATTTGGGTTAGAGGGATCTAGAACATTTCTGCAGAGACTATGTTAAAAGTGTTTATGGTGGAAATATCGTGTTAAACTGCTTGTCTTCAAGATGCCTAAGTCTGTTTGATATTACTGCGGGAGTCTTGCAAGTAGGGTAGAAATTAGTTTTAAGGGGTGGGGCTCCTGTTTACTTATTGGGCGCCTTGACGTATGATTGACCATGGACGTTTTCAATGTCTATGCCCAAGTCTTTCAAATATTTAACAAGTGCTGCTGAAATCTACCGGTATATCCACAATTGGGTATCAAAGCCAAAAAGGTTTTAACTGAACGGATTCCTTCCACGTATCTGAAAACCATTATCAGTTTATCTACATATCCTTTAGCAGAAGTAAGTGCTCCTTCACGGAGTAAAACTTTATCCCTCTCATTCGAGTATAGATTTCAATGAGGTCTTTGCAAATTATAGAAGCTGGTGGGGGCCCTAGGCCACTGAATCCGTTCTGCTTCTGGTGCTGTTACGTTTTTCACTATCATCAATGAGTGGCGACCTGCCACCGAGCACAATAGTGAGAGTTTTAACCGACTTTTCAACTGTTTTTGTATGCAATCACCTAATACAATATTGAGATACAAATCAAGAAGTAATGAAGGTTGGGCTGATTAGTCACCAGCGCAAAAATGGCTTCGAATGCATGTCGTTATGCTTAATGGTCCTTATGAACCTCAGGAAAGAGCCGTTGGTATTTCACAGAGCACTATTCTGACCTCTTTGTTGGCAGAGATTTACTTATGTTAAGATTCTGGACATAACTTTGTTTCTTGATTTTAAACTAATTGTACTAAATAATTTCGGCTACTGCACTGCCGTAGTAGTCAGATCCCCAGTGAAGACGTCTAGTTTCAACCTAACCTCTAGGGAAGATGCAACTAAACTTGCTTGTTGAAGTTTGACCAGTGTGTTGAGTTCCGTATCGCAGCGGAGAGTATATCCTGTTGTCGTATGACATTGACCGTAGGCGAAGCTACTCTGCGTCGCGCTAATGTTAGGAATTTAAGGATTTTCTCATAAAAAATGGTTAGAATTATACAAATATATTTCATATTTTCTCGCGGACTATTCACGGTTCATAAATTACGGCTACGTCTATACAACCTGTCCTCAGCCAGAAGCAATACATCTTCTTCCTAACTCATAAAAAGCGATTTAGTGTGAAAACGATTTCGGAGTTGGTTGACGAAGCACAATCATTTTGAGCTGCAGCAGTTACCTCGTCAGCCCGGTAGACATCTACCTCATATACACTTGGAGTGCATCATCCTAACCTATTTCATTATTAATCTATTTCATAACTAATCTTTTTCAACAA
This sequence comes from Leucophenga montana, assembly GCA_035044765.1. Classification (NCBI taxonomy): domain Eukaryota; kingdom Metazoa; phylum Arthropoda; class Insecta; order Diptera; family Drosophilidae; genus Leucophenga; species Leucophenga montana. Next base: position 64,226 of record JAWNNQ010001034.1, read on the forward strand.
CTCTTTTTTTCCAACTTTAGAAAAAAACCTGCACAACAGACCAGAAGAGGGCATCTATCATTCGGCTGTATTTGACATGGCAGAGCATTTACAAGCAAATCCGGATAGCTATTTCCATGGTACACATGATTATTACTATACGGGTGGCAATTTGGCGTTGCTGCCGGTAGATGCAGTAATATCTGATATGCCGCTTGTGGCACACACGCGTGGCAGTCAGTTGCAAAAACTATGTAAGTTTTTAACAAAGCCGTAGTTATTTGAATTGTATCTGGATACTAATATAAGTTATATTTTTGTAGCACTCTCAAAATTCAATGCACCACCAACCGCCAATCTAAACATAATCGGTGATTCTATGGAAAATAGTGAATTATTTGAAATACAATCGCTCAATTGTTATCGTGTAAATCGTGGCAATGCTTATGCTGTGCGGCAACGTAATGCTATAACGCTTGGACAACTCCGTGTCGTAGTGCCGGAAACCGATTCAGATACATCTGAGTCATCAACTGACTCAGATGCAGATAGTGATATTGTTGAAATCAAGTTGCCAGAAGCCAAAACCGGCAAACTAGATCATGAGACTCTAACTACATTCAATGCAGATGAGACACCATTTATAAGTTTTGCACAGGCAGCCGGAGATGCTACCAAATTTTTGATTAGCAACATGAAACAGGCTGTACGCTGTTTTGATTTAAGCCGTGATATGCCCGAAATGACGCAAATGTACAAACTATCACCAAGCGAACGTATATGTGCAAATGTACTGCGTGCCTGGCAGGGTGATACCTTCTTTTTTGCCAACGATAGTTACTTATGTCCCATGGATCTGCGCACTAATCCAAATGCATGGCTAAACAAACTGATACAAGTCGATAGTCCCACGTATCAACATTGTGATATGATTTCAATAATTAAACTAAGCAGTAACTATTTCAATCGAATTTATGTGGCAACAAGTCATAAGCTACATTGCATGGATGTGCGTTACATGAGTGGTTATTTGGAGGGAAAAGGTTCAATGGCCACCTGGACACATCAGTTGGAGCAACCGCCCACGTTAATTGATACATATAGCTATGATGATATTGAGTATGTTGCATTGTCAAGCCATAAATCAGGCGATATGTGCATCTGTGAAGTATGTCCGGCCGGACAAATAACGGCAAACAAAGAAATATGTTATACAGCAAATGTTTTACCCTATCAACCGCCCACATTGGATGAAGCGTTGCGCAGTGCGCGACAATTTGGTAAATGTTTGGCACCCTATGGTAATATCAAGAAACGCATATACAGCTGTACTACTGGTCTGAAATTTTATGATATGCAACAAAATAACGTCAATGCTTTGGCGTATCTGTTAACTAGCAATTCGGTGGGTGATGTTTTTGCACAAAGTGTTACAAAACGTTGTGAGGAGGAGTTACAGCATGAAATACGCACCGATGCAGAAACGATTGAATACATGGCATCATATGAGCAACGCGTGGTACAACGTTATGAACATGTAAAAGAGCTGGAGTACAGCACAATACATGAGCTACAAGGTATGGAATAATATAATTATTTAAAGATAACGAAGTTATGGACAATTGAGTGCAAGTAACAAAATTTGACTTTAAAATGTTTTTTAATCTTGATCGTTTGGAATGATCCAGGTCGGATTGTTTGTCAGTCTACAAATTAGAAAATTGTTCCGTGTCGACCAATTCGAGACATTATTGTCAAACGGTGAGAATACAGCCTGGTATTGCGGTTGTTCATTTCTGTTTTTTTGGAAAATAATAGAAACCCGGTATACAAGGAAATTATTTTTGATTTAGTATCTTTTCTCTTTAGTATCACGTCTCTGATATATATTATTCTGACAGAAGCAACCATTACTTTAAAGCTGCACGGTGAACTTTTTGAGCAACGAATTAAATCCATGGAGCAATACTATCAGGTATCCTGCAGTGAAAAAAGGTTGTGTGATTATATTAGGTTTCGCTTAAAACCCAAAATTCAAAAGAAAAAGAACCAATAATTGTTTTACTCTGTACTCAAAGAGGCAAGGGTATAACAAGTTTGTGCGTATGTATGTAACAGGCAAAATTATACGTGGAAGATCCCATAAAGTATATTTATTCTTGATCAGCATCGGATACTGATTCGATTTAGCCAATTTAGTCTTTCCGTCTAGATGTATGAGACAACAGATCTCAGGAACTATAAAAGCTAGAGACTTCAAACTTCGATATTTATATTCCTCTTGACAATACGCAGAGGTTTTATACTAAATTGTGGATGCTACTCCCACCACGCACGATAATACGGTCATTTGACCCGTTATATTCACAATTCACAAAAAAATTGTTAAGTTGATTTTTGATACCTTCCTAGTTACCCATATCTTTAAATGGATTTCTTTAAATAGTAGATTTTCTTTTTTAAAGACATTTATTATCCTTTTTCTTGTTGATTTAATGACTTTTCGATTTAAGTCACAATGTACACGTAATGGAACGAGCGATCGTAGTGTCAGATTTTGTACCAGCAAATAGACATAATTACCATCTAGACCGGTGGGTTTTCCGATATAAAGCTGTTTTCCAATATCAAATGTGGGATAAAGTTGTTCTATAAAAGCTGAAGTCGATTTCAATTTAAGCGCAAGAACAGAAAAAATAGTCTAGTTGCTTGTCAATATTTCTTGTTGCTATATAGCATACGTTCACAATTAAGAAACGTCAGCTAAAACTACTTTAAAATGATTACTTATCACACCATCCTCACACATACTTAACATCCTACACATATGCATCATTTCAGGTTTACGCAAAATCTTCAACTGTCAGCGGCTTTCGAAATGCGTTGATATTGATACACCATCAAATGGTACAGAACCATTACCTGATAGTCCTGAACCAAATCAACCTTGGCGAAAATCCATACAAGAGCTTGCATCATTTAAAGATTATCTTGCTGAGGATCTACTTGCTGTCTGGGATATGGACTACGAAAAGACAAATAATGACCTTAATATAAGTATTCCGAGTGAAATAGAACAACAAACTGGTGCCGAATATGTTGATAAATGGTTAGAGCAACAGCAGAACACAGAAGACACAACGGCACTAAATTGGACTACCGATAAGACTACAGAAAACAAAAACCCACAGTTGAATGAGGAAATGGAGGAAGAGCAAATAGAAGCATTATTGGATTCAATGATGGCTGATCTTGACGATAATGAACCAAAAACGCCAGTGTATACCAGCACACAGTTAACAATGAACGAAACAGTCGATGAGGAGATCTATACACAACCAATCGAAACGGAGAATTTAAATGCTTGGTCGAAACGTGCCACAGAAAAATCTTTCATAAAAAAACCAGCTGCAAAGAAAGCACGAAAGGGTTTCTAGTGTACTCGCATCGTATATAAATCAACTTTGGAACCGTAATAAGTAGTGTCTATATGTGCCTTGGAAAATGTTTTCCAATCTCAAAAAATGTTACCACCATTTAAAAATTTACATTTAAAAACAAATATTATTTCTGGTCATGTAGCAAACGGAAAAGAAAATAAAAAGTATGTAAATCTAGATTTTCATTAATTTGTCTAAATATCCTAAGGGATATTTATAATTTTAAAAACTTTTTAATTTGTTAACAATTTCTATTTATTAAATAAAACTAATTTACATATTTTTATTATTTATATTTCATTGATTTAAATATTAGGGACCAACGGGCGACCTGTTAGTCGAGGTTCTTAAGATAATTCTTAACTTTGCAAGCCAACGCCGTTGATTCTGACTTGTCGTGGTTCGAATGCATGCTTGCTCCATCAGAGAAAAATTTTCTAAATCGGCGAAAACTCAACCCATATAAATATTAATATAATTTAGGGTGATGTATTATCAAGCACAACGAATTATTCCAAAATATTGCGGTTTGGAAGACCTCTCAAGAGATATTGTTTTTGTCCATATCGGTAACATAAAAAAATGGTCGTATTAATATGAAGCGCATATTTTATAGTGGTCCGATAATCCACAAGATCTTAGTGCGAAGAAAGAATAATCTTAACAATTTTTTATACTAAAGAAAAATATTTAGCCGTATATACACGTGTTTCGAACTTAGCCACAAGCTCTCTTCTGTATGCTGGCTGCACATTGAAAGTTTTTGCTACTTTTATCAAGCTTCTCATGAAAAACAAGTTGTGTATCATATGGATTTTTATATATCCAATGAAAAACCAGTGGCGGATCGAGAAAGGGGAGGAACTGGAGAACAATACCGAAGAGCAGACCGATTACGCCCCTGGATAAACACGTTTATCATAATTATGAAAACTTTTGTCTGTGGTTGTCCGATGAATCAAGAGCAAAAAATATCAAAACTTACCAAACCGACAAATTAGTCATTGGCGTAGTTTATAAGGGGATAATGTAACTGAGATAGAGCTGCATTTTCAAGAATGCAATAGATATAGCATGCTTGGAAAGTTGAACGTGTTCATTATTGGATTTGTAGAATTATAGAAAGCATTATACAGGGTGTCCCAACAAGAGTGCACGATTTAAATTTGAAGACTTTTTTTTCTGTGCAATTGATAATTTGACAGATTAAATATGGGGCGGTACGCTATTGAACAACGTGTTATCATTATGAGAACCCATTATACAAATTGGTAAAGTTACGATGAGACCGCTGGCAAACAAATCATCTTCACCGATGAGGCGTATTTTCAGCTGAATGGGTTCGCCAGTAAACAAAATGATCCATGAGAAACAAATGCATCTACAGCGAGTAACTATCTGGTGCGGATTTTGGTCAGACGGCATTGGGATTGGCCTTTATTTCTTCGAATATTATATACAGAATATATATTTACATTTTTTTTAATAATATATGGGGGCGGGGGTGTGGGGGTCGGTTCCAAAACCCAGTTGAATAGCTTCATTAAATTTTTAATTTTATATGAATTTAAGTACCTAATTAATTTTTTTCTTGTGTTAAAGCCGCTTTAAATAGGCCATCTAACAAAATTGCTGACAGACTTCCCCACTCCCCCCAACCAACCAAAAGAACAACAACAACGTCAATACAATCGACCCACTGACACTTGTAGGTTCAGCATAAACGAAAAAAAAAACAAAGTAAATAAAGTAAAGAGGGAAATAAGAACGCGTCTATCATGCATTGCTTTTATGTGTCTATATTTTGTGTACATATGTATATATCTATATATATATGTATGTATGTATATTTTGCATAAAGTTCGCACAGCAGTCCATCCGTCCGTCCATGCCATACGCGATTTTCAAGTTCACGATGAACGCAAAGCTAAAATAAAAAAGCTTTTGTACGCTTGCTAAAGCTTTTAACAAAGCGCTTCCGCAATATACATGTGTGTATGTGTTTGTGTAGAACTGTTGGAGATGGATACAATACGTTGCCGTCCTTGTTCTTCAAATGGCCATCTAAAGGCCAAGAATTTTTGTGCGCTTTTGCTTTGTACTGATATTCGCGCAAACACATACTTGTGTACTATTTTTCTAAATGCTCCCCGTCCACTACTTTATACTTAAGCTTTGCTGCTTTTGCTTTTCGCTGCTGCTGATACCTACGCCAACAACTTCTTCTTACTGTATTCCCGTTCGCGTTGGCCTACAGACCTAATTTTTTCCGTGTATACTGCTGCCGCTCGTTCTCTCACTCTCTCGATGTGGTTTGTGTCGTTCCGTTCGTGCGTTTTGTCTGTAGCCAAAACAAATGTGTAAAAAATCTAATGTAATACAATAAAAATAATGAAATTCAAAAGTATGTAAATAAAAAAAAAAAGTGAAATTAGCAGCATATGTATATTTTATGCAAAAACGAACGAAGCAAAAAAGTGCACAAAAAAGTTTAAATAAAAATTATCGCATTTGATGCGTCGCAGTTGACGTCGGCAGCGCGCAACTTAGAACGCATACATATATGTATGTACATATATGTCGTTAATTAATTGTGTTTGTGTGTGTGTGATATATGTATGTACATATGTGTTGTGTCATAGATGCTTGCAAAAAAATTTTGTTTTTTCTTTTTTTTTGCAACAAATGAAAGAAATTTAATGAAAGAAATAAAAGCAAAGCAGCAATAAAGAAGAATAGTGTGCGCTGCTGCTGCTGCAGTTTCTTAATTCCTACGCAAGCTGAAGCTTTTTAGCAGTATATAGTATATTTGTATGTATGTGCATGTGTGTATGTCGGCGTACACGGATACAACGCAGCCGCCGGCTAGACGGCAATTTGCCTTTGTCTGTCTGCTGTCTCGCTCTTTTGCACGCTCGCTACACTGCGTTCGTTGTCTGCAGTTATGCGACGCAGTGATCCTCAATTCCGTTAATAAAATGCAAAAATAATAATAATAATTTATATACCTAAATACGTTAGTGCTTAAAAAACATGTGTTTAAAGTTATAAATTAAAAGTGCTAAAAGCCGCTGCACAAATTAAAAGCAGCAAGAATTACAATAACAAAATACCAATAGAAGGCATAAGAGCAAATATAAAAAGAAGCAGTGCAAAAGCGCAACTAATAAGAAAAACAATACAAAATACAACACATGGTACATAACAGAATAGCAGCAAAAAAAAAGTGCTTGACAAAATAGCAATAGAAAAAAAAAAGACAACAACAACAACAAAATCGCAAGCAAATGCGTTATAGCGTCAACTAAATAAAACAACAACAACAAAATACCGCTGCCTGCATGTACGTACTCACTCTTCCTCTCTCTCGCTTGTCATTACGCTGTTGATATGCTGAAAAAAGCTCTCGCAGCTGGCGCAGGCGGAAACTGTTGCTGCGCTAATGCTATCTCTGTCATGCAACGCAGTCTCTGATCGTTTAGCGGCTGTGCAACTAGTAAAATATATAATTATATATTACTATATATGTACATATGTGTGTATATACATACATACATACATACATAAGTAGCTACGCAACAAAAGAACTAAATAAAAGCATAAAATAAAAGCTATAACAAGCCAAACTAAAAAAAAAAAAAACATTTTCCTCTTCACTTTTTAATTTATTTGCAAATAAAAACAAAAAAACAACAACAAAAATATTCGCGTCTTGCTTTTAATCGTCGTCTTCGTTGTCATACGTTATTCGTTCTTGCAACGAACGTTCGTTTCAAATGAAAGCGAATAATTCTGCGAAATAGCGTGTAAAGCATACAAACAAATAAGAATTAGCAACGCGCAAGAAAACAACAACAGCAACACCAACAAAAGCATAGCCGTACACTTTTGCTTTCGCTTCCAACTGGTTTCAGCTATTGCTGCATTGCCTCTTTCATCTTTAAACGTCTCTCTCTTCGTCTACACATTGTTAACAGAACACACGCGCTTTGTTGTTTTGTTCTTTTTATTATTATATTTTATTTATATTATTTGTTGTTGTTGTTCTCGTCTACTGTTACGCCAATCTCTGTTACGTATTCTGCGCTGTGCGTTTAAAAAACGTTAAACAGCAACGAAGCAATAAATACAGCGGCGCGCGGCAAGTACGACGACGCATGCGCAACGCCGCAGCTTTTATTTTTGTTTTTCTTGTGTTCAACCAGCGGCAGCGGCAGCTAGTTTAAGAAGGTAAGAAAGAGTTTTCAGGTTTATTTTTTTTTTTTTTTTTTTTTGTTATTTAAAATGTTGCTTTGTAGAATAATTTTTTCATTTGAGTCTTTTTGTTGTTTATTGTGCAGTGGTAGCGTCTAGTGGGGTTTTAAATAACTTGTGTTTTGTATGAGCGCTTAATATCTTTAAAATGAATAGAGAAATGAAACAACTGATTTTCAGTGTACTTATATACTAGGAGAATTGTCCTCGTTCACAAATCTAAAGCATGGTGGAATAGTAAAGTGTGTTTTTTTTATAATACTCATATCTTGGACATAAATTGTAATATATGCTAAATTAGGTTTATCATCTTCTCATGAACAGCCTAATGCCAAAACAACGTTTGCAAATTTATTTTGAATGTCCTGGTTCAGTTCGTGAATATTACTGTCTGCTACGTATAGTCGACATAGTCGGTTATGCGAGCCACTAATTCGATTAAACATGGAGCGTTTTCGCACCATGTATACTCTAATTGACTATAGGCATTCGATGTAGAGCGAGTAACCAAATGAGTTAATCTGCCATCACACGCCGCATTTGAAGCTGTGTGAATGCACTTTATGGAACATTTTTAGTGAAGATGTCGACCTACGTACTTATTAGATCCAGCTGGTGCAAAAATGAATGACCATCGTTTGCGCTGTACGTTCAGTCAATGGGCTGAAAATCTGATTTAAAGTTGTTTTATAATACTTCATCAAGTAGTTTTATAAAACTTTATCAAAACTTTACTGAGAATTAATCTTAGTTGTGCTAAATTACTTGATATTTTGGTTGGAGATAAGGCAGCAGATAATATCCGAAATTAGAAAAGCTAAATATTTCTTTATTATTTTGGATTGTAGGATAGATATATGTCAGAAAGCATAACTGTTGAATTGTTTCTTTTTGTTTCTTTGTAAGGAGAATGGAAAAAAGAAATACTCTTGTTGAAGAAACAGCAAAGTAATATTATTTCACCACGATCTAAAGAAGTGATGGCTATACTAACACTTTTATGTATTTTGTATGGTGTAGTGTTTGAATATTAATTCAGTTAATTGAATCTCTAATCGTGTACCCTTACGTGTGAACTTGTATATGTGAAAAAAAAAATCAGCTGATCTGTACGATTCTTTGTCCATAACTGTTGTAAAGATATTATTAATATACATATTTTGATATTGTGTTTCTCATAAGTTATGATGATATATAGATTCTTTACTCTATTTTAATTTTTATTGAAACGCGTACTTCACGAAACTATCTTTTTCGAGATGACACGTTCTGTTATGTTTATTTGAACACTTTGCAGTTAGAACGCAATAAGTTAATAAACTAGAGCTACTATAGATAGGTGGATGCTGCTACAATTTAACCTTTAGAGAGCACACAGACGCATATTTTACTTTGCTCGATCAAGTGAAAAAAATAAATGAGTTGGAGAAAGAAGCTATTTTATATAGGGTTAGTCGTTATCTACTTTTTTCCCCCGTAGTAAATCTAAAATTCCGGCCAACGATAAGGAATGTACACACAAGTGTCATGTTTTGCCTCGTCATGAGGTACTTTAGACGATGAATGTTTTTTTTTTTTTTTTAGAGATACCATAGATATTTTTTAAACAGCAAACTTCTACTTCACAGAGTTTGGCATCATATTTTGTCCATTTAAATCGATATGAAGATTGAAGAATATAAAGTAACAAACTCATGAACAAATTTATTTAGTTCGATGCCAATGTCTACTTTTGATTTCATCTACGTGTGTCTCTTTGTGCTTCAAAATAGGTCTAGGAATATACATAGTTGCACACTACTAAGAACTACTTAAGATAAGTTTGGTGCTAGGCATTAAAATGTTCTCTAACATTTCTGATTTTTGTCATTTCTTTATTAAATATATATATATCTATTTTATTTCTTCTTTTAGTTAAACCAAATTAAAATGGAACACTACAATGTACCTTTACTCGCGCAGAGCAGCTATTCGAATAATGGCATCAATTTGAATCACAACGCCACAGCAACAACAGCAACCACTGCACATCATCACAAGGATCATATGCTTGGCGCAGGCAATTCTCCAGTAACACCCTACATTAGCTATACGCATGACAATAGCAAAGATAATGTAACAGCAGCAACGTCAGCAGTACCAAATGTCTCAGTAACAACAGCAAATCTCATGAAAAGCGATTTTGCCGAATTTACCAATTGCATACAACAATCGACGCTATTAGATCATCGTAATGTTGTAGTGGATACAAATATGGATTCACTGAGTGGTTTATGTGATTTGAAATTTCCCAGTCTGAATCCGCACAGTGTCGCGGGAAGCGATAATAATTTTAGGCATTTAACGCTTATAAGTACACTAGCAGAGGCTAAGGGAACTGCAACAACGGCATCAATTATTACCAATGTCGGCGGCGCTGGCGGTGGCGGTGGTGGTGGCAACATGTTGCTGAGTGCTGAGCACAATAATAATACTAATAATGCAGTGACAGAAACTTCGGTACCTTCATTCACAAATCTACTTTTTAGCAATCGTGTTGATAGTATTGGTTCTATTGATCCAAAATTAACACAAAATTGTTTGCCACATATGCAACAACAACAACAACAACATGCAACAACAACAACAACAATACCAATACCAACAACAGCAACAATAACAAATCAAACGCAATATCAAACATTGAAAACTGCTGAAACGCAAGAATGTGCAATGGAAACAAATTTCTTGCATTCAAGCATAGAATTGATAAACAATCGAAATACGCCAGTAGAAACGCAACTGAATAATGCCGGAAAAACATCCGCTGGAATTTGTGAAACAAATTTGGCTAGTTTTAATATTGCCAGTACAACAACAGCAACAACAGCAGCAACAATAGCAAAAGTAAACAATACCAATGAAAACAATCATAATAATAATAATAATAATCTTAATCAGAAATTGTCGCATGCCAATATGAATTATGCCAATTTGAATAGTTTGAATGCCACAACAGTTGCGTCATCATCATCATCATTATCTTCAGAGAAACATAGTTTAATAAATTCTATAGCTACTGATAATAATAATGTGATCAGTAATAGTTGCAATAATAAATTAGCTGATAACCAAATCACAACAACAACTACAACTAGTACGACAAACACTGCCGAGCAAAATCACAACAATAATAATCATGATAATACAAATAATCAGGCACGATCTAATGCACTACACAGCATCGATGAATTAGCCGCCAGTTCCTGTACATCAACGTCAATTAGTACAATTCCTATCAACAACAACAGCATCAAACATATTAGCCGAAATGTATCTCAAAGTTTAGATACCCAACGTTCAACAACATTGCATACAAATCATCATACTTTATCAAATCTAAGCTCTGAATGTGATTCACTTTCATCACAGGAGGATAATGATTTGATTATTGATGAGCAGAGCGCTGGTAAGTAAAAGTTTTTACTAATAGATACATTTGTATCTTAATATTTAAGCCATGAGAAATTTCAGTTGGCAATATTCTGCTGTTGTTGCGACAAAGCAATAAAATAATTTTTATATACAATACAATAAATAAAACATCGTTTCTAATAAAATAAAATAATTTATGAAATAAAATATTAATTTTTTTTTTTTAAATACTGTCTGTTTTACGGCTTTGTATAATTGTACTGTAGTTATAAGTTACGATACAAAAATTGTTGAAGTTATATAAATTCTTTTTGGCGGTCGTATACGCCTGAAAGTGCTGATAACGTTCAGGCAGTTTGCAATAAATGGCGCCCAACGTGGGGCCTTAAGCCACAACACTGAGATTACGAGTCTCATGCTCTATTGACTGTGTTAGCCGTTAGGTTTTATTTACTTGTGTTTTGTTTTTAACAAGCATCTATAATAAATGCTTAACAGCTGATAATTGTATTATATTTTTGTTTTAGATCCACACAGGCGTGTTTTTTAGAAGTACCAGTTGTTCAAAAATAAAAGTAAAAATAAAACACTTCATACATAGGTTTCATTAAACGGCAATAATTTTAGCAATTTGTAAGACTCTTCTTAAAGCATGAACATAAAACGAAGTTTTTGATTATTTTGTGGCGCCGTAAAATATTTAGTGGTTGACGAGGGTTCCATGGCCAAACAAATTTAGAAACGCAGCTTTGCACAGTGCTTGCATATATGTTAGAATTAGAATAAGTCAATCACTTCCAAGCAGCCTGAAAAACAGAAGGCAAGATAGTCATTTTCAATACATTTTAAAAGGAACAATGGCATTCCACCAATAAAGTGCAGTGCTGTACAAGATCTGCATCAGGCTATGACACATCTAAATCAAATATGACGGTAGACTTTCATATTCACTTTTTTGTTATGCATCTGATATCTATAGTCATAGCTCCCGTAATTTCCAATTTATGTTCTTTTGAATATCTTAAGAGTGCAAAGCACGCTGGAAAATCTATAACGCAATTTAATAGTTGGTTGTAGTGTAGTGTAGTGTAGCATATACTCAAAAGAAGTTGTGACAAAGTTTCTATACTTTTCCAGAGTATTCGAGGCTGTGCTTAACTTCACTGTTGTATATGAGTGTGCTTGAAAGCTTCTATGCGCTGTGTTTGCTGTGTTTTTAAATAACGCTATTATATTTTCACTCAACTGTGTCTACAACAGGGGCGTCTAAAGTTTCAAATGGAAGAACGCCAATACCAATACCGTCTTCGGTATGCGCAGAAAGATGAAATTGTTTGTATTATTCATACCGGTTAATGCAAAGAGCTGCGTGTGTGTACAACAGGCTAAAGAGAATTACAACAATAAAAGTGCATGAATGGCCTACTCACCGCTAATCTAGATATTCATTAATTGTCCATTGATTTTTATGAGCTATGTCTTATGTCTTAAATCAATTTACAATGAATTTTAATAACCAATATTCAATTAAAAATTTTTGTAACGCCCGATTTACTAATGCAATTTAAAGTATTTCTAGAAACTTGAAGGCAATGCAACAAAAATGCAACGCACAGTTTAACCTACTTTTACTTACAAATGCCAGCAACGAAAGAAAATAAATCGCTAAATATACTGAGTGGCAAAAATATTGCTTAGATCAACAACTAGCTTATGTGCTCTGGGCAGTTGCAAACAAATTTAAACAAATTCGAATAAAAAAAAATAAAAATAAAAAAATTAGGCAAAAAAGATACGCACGCACTTAGTTATTCAGTCAGTCACTAAGTCAGTGCGAGTCAATTACTCATGTACTCATTCAACTCATGCCGCCTTCGCGTTGACATTCAGCAATGTCAGTGTCTAGTATACAGATATAAATTTTACATCCAATGCAATGAAATCTTTTGAAGATGCACGAATCAGTAGTAGTGCGTCTGGCACAAGCCAAATGTATCTATAAAATACATAGTATAAAATAAACTATAAAAAAGTAAAGTAAAAACACATTAATTTCGTTAGTAGCGAAGCTTTAATACACTGCACTTAGAATTTAAAATAAGCAAAAGCGCAGATTTTTCTAAATCCAATGTTTTGTATTACGTTATACATATATGCTTATATAGGATCTGAACTAATTCTGCATATTGTTTGAATTTTAAATAATGAAGTTGTACTGGAGGTCCGTTCGGGATCAATGGTGTATATTTTATGGAAGTTTATAGTTTGGATACATATATATACCAAGACTCTTAACTGAACGTTAGGTTTTTATGAGTGCTATGTGCTATGGTCCATATAAGCACTCCTAGCTGAACCATGTGTTTGTATAGTTGTTATATGTGGTAAAATGTTCCGCTATGCTTCAATGTTGCAAATGTATTGGGGTTAATATTAATAACATCAATATGTATTAAAATTGCAGCATTTAGCTTGTATCAAACAAAGCTCCTCTTTGTAGAGCGTAGAATTGTATGTTGCTATACTTAAATCTATACTGAATATTTTATGGCGTTTAATATAAACACTAAACTTTATCAAATTTGCCGCCTGTAGCTTAAGAAACAAGATAGATAGCTGGTGAGTGTGCTCGACTTCGAGATACCCTAAACTTGCCTAACAGTATTGACATAAGATACACCAAATTTAACGTTTATAGATTTAGTAGCAGCAAAACCAAAAATATAAAAAAAGCCCCTTATCCCCTCCATCACTATGTGGCATGTTGACGTTGCGCTCGTTGAATATCATCACCCGTAATTCACACTTTGTCACAGCAGAGAAGAAAACCTTCATTAACTATGACAATACTATTTAAACCGACACCACACCCCCACACTACGCTGTCGGAACAGTTGTTTCTGGCATAAGCCCTCAAAAAACTATGGAAGACGATTGGAAACCTATCTAACAACCAAAAGAGCAGTCTTCTTTGTGTGTCGTCCCGTCACAGACTCCAGTTCACAGACAATTTGTTGAACATCCACCATAAGCTGATGCACGCGTTGCACTCGAACTCTACGCCAATTGTTCACCAGTGATGATGTAATCTTCATCAGCGAGAGCAGATGTTGCTCAGCCCTTTAAGGCCAATAAATCGCGTCTAAGGTCACTGGGACTGATGGCCTTTGCCCGCTTATTCTAAGGCAGCTTGGTCCACTCGGCTTATAATACTACACAGGTATTTTTAATCTAAGCTTATAAACGCTTTTCATTCCAGACTTGTGAAATGTGGCACAAATAGTCCCAATGCTGAAGTCAAGCATGGAGAATGCGATATGTTCGTCATATCGGTCTATAACTCAACTCTCGGTCGGAGTAAAGATACTGAATTCTATACTACTCCACTAATCAAGTATCATAATCCACAGCACTCACCTCCGTGCTGTCCTAGTTGCGCTCGACTTCTCGAAGGCATTTGACATTATATGTCAAGCCACCTTGAGGTCAGAATAGCGACGCAGCGGAGTTCTGTCTGTATGCATATAGCCAACATCTCAACGTAAACCACGTATATGAAGTTGATCTCCTACGCAGGTGACTGTACCATCCTTGCATTTGGTAGAAACGCGGATGACATGACCATTTAACTAAATGCCTACCTACCATCTGTAGCCGATTTTTCTCGAAAAACGTAAACCTTGACCCGATAAATCAACCGCCACCCTGTTCACATTATGGACCTAGGAAGGTATCACAAAACTCAGGGTTGAAGTAGACGGCATCCACGATTCCCACTGTAAAATATTACAAAATCCTGGGTGTTGCTTACGACAGCCTCCACTTCTTTGCTAAACATAAAGACAACACTGTCAAGTAGTTAGCACCTGTGGCAAGGATATGGAGACGTTCCTAACAACATATAAGACCATAGGTTGATCATTGCGCAAAATGCCATTCTTCGTATTGTTATCCGTTGTCACACTATCACAGCTATTGACCACCTCCATATTAACACGCATTTCCCGAAGGTCAGAGTCCACGGTATCATGATCATCACCATCATCACAACAAACTAATTTTAACAAACGTTTAAAAAAACTATAAAAAATGCACTTGCACACTATTTGTGAAGTGTATAAAGAAACATATGTGTTTATAAAACTGTCATAGATAGATAGACAGACGAAACTATTTGTCTCACTGACTGACTATCTGTTAGTCTCCCCAGTGTATATATGTAGTTGCAGACCTTCAATGCACTTAAAACCGATAAGCCCCAACAGGGTCAGCCATAGACAACACACCACAAACACTTTCTTCTCATGCTGTTTGCTGTTCACAATGCACAGCACCTTTGGTATTTATTGCATTATCCTTGCTTGGTATATGCCTAAATGGAACAAGGACGTCATGTATAGGTTTTCTTCTAAGTCTTCAGTATGTTGAATGGTGGCGGCGAGCGGGCAGGCTGCTGCTGCTGTTGCTGTTGTTGCTGCTGCAATTGGAACATGACGCTCACGAGAATTTGGGTCAAGCGCAAGCGGCGCTTGTTTCTAATATTGGAGATTGAGCACAAGGATGCACAAAGCAAAAAAATAAAATATAAAAATGCAATAAAAACAAAAACCAATGAAGGTCATTGTGTGCATCAGCGAAACCGACCGCAGACGTTGAGTGCAAGCGGCATGCGGCGCGACGACGCTAGACGACGCTTTTCGAACATAGATAGATAGATACATATACAAATAAATATGTATCTACAAAATATACGTACATATATGTTATGCTTCACTTGGCTTACTCGTTTCTTGCTGCTCCAACGTTGCCGCCGTCATTGCACCCAAACCACCTCTAACGTTTATCGTAATGCAAGCGAGCGGCAGCGACAGTGACAGTGACAGAGATAGAGAGAGCGAGCGAGAGAGAGAGAGAGAGAAAAAAGAGAGAGTGTGAGTGAGAAAAACACCCGTCCGGCCTGGCCGCCTTTACGCCGGCTGGCTGACATTGACATAGTTTGTGCAACGTCGTTGACGCCGGCGTTGCTGCAACTTTGTCTATGACTATTGCGTCTATACTACTCCATCTCGCGCTCGCTCTCTCTCTCTCTCTCTCTCTCTCTCTCTCACTCAAACTGCATTTGCTACATACATAGTCAAGAAAATAGGTCAAAGTCAGTTTGTACATTGAAATAAAATAGAATACGAGGTTATGCTCTGCCGCATTTGCGCTGCAAATTGGGGCATGACATTGCAACTACAGACACGCAAATGCATATATGTATATATATATATATATATATATACATGTATATTTTGCATTTTGTAATGAATTACAAGGTTCTAATTTATTCGAAGGTTAGATTCGACAGTGACGGTGACGACGACGACGTCGTCTACTGTTGCTGCAGTTTTTGTTTTTGCTTGTTTAATATTTGGTATGCAATTTGTTGTTGTTGTTGTTGTTGTATTTTTGCCTTTACTGCAAACATATTTTGCTATTTTATGCGCTTGCTCGAGTCAGCACAGCTGTTCTACATAAATAAATCGAACGATGTTGCACCAAACAACAAGCACACAAAACACCCACCCACCACCCACTTACCTATCTACCTAACTAACAGCCAACTTGGCAAGGACACAATTTGCATGTCCTTGTTACTTGTTGCAAGGTTGCCTGTGAATTGCATATTTTAAATTTAAACAACAACTTTAAATGGAATTTATGATGATGTTGTGAATTTAATGGTGGCGAATTTTATTTAATATGCTTTAAAGCATGATTTATGAATCATTTATACTTAGTACTATTTTGTAATATTTGTTTATGCTCAAAAGTTGATTTATTGTAGTGCTTTTTTACTAAAATACATCTTCTACGTTTAATCTAGCTTAGTTTACAATGGCGGAAACCTCGGGCATGTTTCAATTAGATTCAAATTCTGCAGTTGATAATATTATTATAATAAGTTGATAAATATCTGACTCGGTCACTATTTTGCAGTGACAACATTTTATGTGTTATTGGTATCGGTTATGCTAGATACTCGTTTTGTTGATTTTAGTTGTGCTTTTCTTGCTAAATACATTACACGTTCTCATCAAGACTCTCATCAGCTAAGTCTGTATTCTGACCCAATTTCTTGAGGTGAGTACTAAGTAGTGGTAATATACCCTTACTAGTCCAATATTCGTTTGGCAAATGCCTTAAATCAATTTTATGCTTCTTTGCACTTGGTTCTTAAAAAAAATTATTGCAAACGGACCACACAAGCTCTAACAAGTAGTAAGTTGTGGTGAACTTAGTTTGGTATAAGAAACGACCAAACCGAATGAAAAGGCGAGGCGAAAGAGCAAAATGTACACAGCACTTTTATGATTCATTTACTATTCAACATTGCTTGTCTCTCAGTTTTTTTTCTTTTACCAATATCTTTAAAAATTGTAGATATTAGAAATTTTTGAAAAATGCGAGAGATCTATGAGACGAGAGCTATAACCTACAGGCTTGTCCAGTTTTCACTTTTGTATAGAATTAGCGATAGTGATTTCGTTTAAATTGTCCATTATACTCGTTTTGGAGAGTTTAGGTATAAAAAAATGAACTATTTTCTTACTTAAAGCGAAACACAAAATACATTTTATTTAAAAGACGTGATTTTTACGTGAAATTGGGATGTGGTTTCCAAATCGATCATTAAGAGTCATGCTAGGTGATGAGTGCCCAAAAAGCGATGCCGTGTTTT
Organism: Leucophenga montana; assembly: GCA_035044765.1. Taxonomy (NCBI): domain Eukaryota; kingdom Metazoa; phylum Arthropoda; class Insecta; order Diptera; family Drosophilidae; genus Leucophenga; species Leucophenga montana. The sequence goes on from JAWNNQ010001034.1 coordinate 82,037, forward strand.
ATGTAAGCTCTCATAGAGTTGTTTACAAGATTTAGCTCTGAAATCATTTGGGTATCCGTGAGATTTGTTTATCCAAAACATTTCGGCCTATGTTCCTCAGAATTGAATACCTTGCCACAAATTGGTAGCTAGTTTCTAACTATAATATAACTAAGCTCAGCTGTATGTTAAAGATTGATAAAGAATCCGAAACTTCAGTTCAACAACAGTTCTAACGGAACTTGACCCCTATTTTCACATTTTCGAGAAAATAGGGGTTAAAACCCGTACAAACAGCGTTTTTGGCAGTTTTTGAAAACTCGTGGGGTAAAATCGTGACGTGATATAAACTTCGCTATTATCAGAAATTAAAGGCTTAAACAAGTCCTTTCAAATAAGCCCTATGCCAATTTAATCGCACGCACCCCTTAGAGCGGGGTGTGTGTTTTTGTCTAAGGGTGGAGGAAAAAATGAAAATAGAAAGGTATTTATTTAAAATTTGATTGTAATCGCGATTAAATTGGCATAGGGCTTATTTGAAAGGACTTGTTTCAGCCAGTAATTTCTGATAATAGTGAAGTTTATATTACGTCAGGATTTTGCCCCACGATTATTCAAAAATTGCCAAAAAAAAGCTGTTTTTAGGGTATTCAACCCCTATTTTATCGAAAACGTGACGTGATGGAAAGTTTTGGAATTCGTGTACAGTACGAAAAATCCATTCGGAAACACTAGATCCCATCTTATTCGCAAAACTCATGTAGGCCAGTGTAATTTATGTGGTATATTTTTTAAATACGCAAACTTTTAAGTGCAAACTCAGCTTGAAATAATGTATATGTTAATATACTAAAGTTCTATTAGCAAACAATTTGCGTGGTCCTTCATAATGTCATTATTATCTTCCAATTAATAAATCAATTTAATACAAATACATGTTATGAACTTATACACAAAGAAAACCTCAATTAGATAATTTAATCCATAGCTAATTAGATAAACTTAATCCCTTACCAATTATAATCCCAACCGCATAGTTGAGACAACACAACGTAGCTCTACGTACAAGTATGTAGTACGTCAATAGTACTAAACCAATTACACATGCAACAATATGCATCAAGGATAACATTGAATAACAAAACAAATGCAATTTCACAGGCGAACCTTCAAATGGTGCCAGTGCAGGTCATAATATTGATTTCTAAATGGAAACAAAAACTCATAATTTCTTCTTCATTTGTTTTAATGAATATTTTAAATACATTATTTACTAATGCCTTTATAAATAAATATTATGCAATTTTTTCTATTGTTTTTGCAGGTATTGTTTATCAAATTGCTGCGAGAAAAAAAGTCTATGATTAATGCGTTTTGGTTTTATGGTCTATTAATAGACAAAAACAGCAGTTATATGGGGCATACTAAAAGTTTTCCCTAAAATTGTTTTCAAATAATCAAAATAAGAATAATCTCTATATGAAGTCTCCTTTATTTTTGTAGACCAGATAAAACGCACAGTACTTTATGTGAAATTCCTAAAAATATCAAAATGTTTTTCAGATCATATATGTAGGTCATGCGTGAGCTTTAAATTCAGTAGTACAATATTCTTCACTTTTCATGGTAAAAAAACATTTTTAAATTAGAGCTATGTTTCCTGCATTTCACTAAAAATTTTCGATCCCCTGGTTAGATTCTTGGTTTAAGACGAACAATCAGCCAAAGTCGAGAAACAAAGTGCGAAAATCGCTTGCTGTGGATTCATGGAGTAAGTTTAAATAGACAATTACTACAACCTATAAAAATATTGGACGATCTGTCCTAAATTATCCCACTTCATTTTGGATAGCAAAGTCTGCAAAGATGACAGTATAGCGTTCTACATACTGCCACTGGTTGCATACAAATTAGTCATGAAGACCACCTGCATAAAGAAGCTTTCTGCGTAGCAACATAATGAATTTCTCGCGAATCATTCAAATCATGGCACCCTCACGAGAGTTCACATTGACGAGTACATTTATCTATTCGGTAGAGCTCAATTTCACAAAGATGTAGTTGAACAGTCAATAAACTCTCACTGGGACAATATTGTGCCTGCTAGCAGACTGCAACTTATTGATGAGAGTTGAAAATGTTACCCTCGTAGCACCATGTCTAAATTATTAGCCATTTAAAATCAACATGATCGAGTGTTCGTGTAATAATCGTTATTAGCACCAATAATTGTTGTCCTGATTGTAATTACCGTATAATACGACCCACCTCTTTAACCCACGTAACTGAGTTCTTTGACTACGTTCAATCTAGCATGTCTTGTTACTGGGAATTGTCACTTAGAATTGCGTTTCGGTTAATCTTGCTATTTCATTACTTATTAGCATGCATTATCATTTGTTTATCGTGATATATTATTAATTGTGTATATTGATTCTATCTAAAAGCTGCTACAACAACGGCACCCTACACAGTCAGCCAGTAGTATTATTGACAGACCTCATAAAGTATTGTAATATATTCTTGATCAGTCTGGTTGTTTAAAACAACAGATTTCCGAAATTTTAAAACCACCAAACTTGGACAACTAGTAGGTACTTCTTGGCTATACGCAGTACGACTTTATTAAATTTTGTGGATGATATCTTTACAAATTTGTTCTTATATTTAATTATTGGTCTGCTAATTTTTTCCAAAAAGCACATCATTTTAAATTAAAAATTTTTTCACGTTGACAAACATATCGTTTGGTCAATTTAGTCTTGGAAATTTATTGACATTCAACGCGCCGCTGCTTGTTTCAAATTTTAAATAAATTTAATTGATTTTTAAATAATCGCACATTAATTTTATTATTCAATTAAGTGCTTCCGCTAACTGAAATAGTATAGAAAACATATGTTCGAAAATTAAACTCGAGTTGCTTGAAGTTAAACACTTTTAGAGTAACCCACCATGGTTCTATCTATCGAGCATGAGGTGTAAAGTGAAGAGCGGCCGGCACGTTTTGTTGTTGTTGCTTTTTTATTTATGTTTTGCATTTGCAATGTTGTAATTTGTTGTTTTTGCTGTTGTTGTTATTGTTTTTCTATAATGCTAATGAAGAACAACAATTGTTGTTGTTGTTGATTTGAGAGTTTGTTTTTTGTTTCATTTTGGATTAGTAGTATTTTTGTTGTTGTTGTTGTTGTGCTACGGCGTCGTAGTAGTTAAAGAATTGTTGTTGTTTTTCGTTGCTTTAATTGCAATTTTTTGTTTTGTACGTTTTTGTCTGTTCTGTTCTGTTCTTTTTTTTTGTTTTGTATTTTGTATTTTGCTGGTTAACCTTAACTCAATGAAAAACGCCATTGTGGAAAAGTGTGCTAATAGGTCGCCAAAATGACCCTGTGCTACTTTTCCAACGACGTCGACTGCGGCGACAGCGAAAATTACAACAACAAAAACAATAACAACAAAAACAATAATAAAGCAGCAGCAGCAGCAAAAGTGCACTATTGGAATTAGCAAGAGAAGTGCGTGGGTGGTTGGGTGGGTGTTTGGTTGGTTGGTTGGTTGAATGCTGCAATATATATACATATTTACAATAAGAAAGAATATGCTATGTGCAGAGTTTTCCACTTTGGGCGTGAGTTGCTGTGCGTGCAGCAATAATAGTCTCTCTTTCGCTCTCTCTCTCTCATTTTGACTTCTGCTCACCTTTTGCAGCAGAAAAACGTTACTACTTCATTATCAGCATATGTGTTGTGATAATGATTAACAGCAATTGAGTGCAAGCTGCATAGCTGCACTTTTTTCGCTCTCACGCAAATGCTCTCATTATTTGTTTGTGGCTCTCATTTGCACTTAAATTTGATGTCGCCAACAACAACAACAACAACAACAACAAAACACCATCGCCACCCCAAAGTAGGCGCGCATTTGTGTGTGTGGGGTTGCACCCTGACCTAGTTACATTTATTCATTTATATGCATATACATATGTACACAAATGCAACACATATGTGCTGCAATCTTTATATATACATATGTATATTATATATACATAAGTGCATTGCAAGCACATAAGCTGTTATTTGAAATTTATTGCAAAAAGTTTTGCTGTACGAAAAGTATCTACGTATCTACATATATATATATATGTGTGTGTGTGTGTATCTTTTTCGCATATATGCACTTATATATATATATATCTATTTATTGTTGCTGCATTTTTTATTTATTTGCACATTTGTTTTCTTTCACTACCCTTCTACATATGAATTTTGTTTATGTATCTTTTGTTGTTGTTGAATTTGTTGTTTTTCTTCATTATTATTATTATTATTTATTGTTGTTATTATTTTAGTTATTGTCTCTCATTGTTCTTGTTGTTGTCGTTCCTCTTGTTGCTTTGTGCGTCATTGCAATTTCGTGCTAAACTGCTCTTTTAATACCCTACATATACGAAAGTGGGTGTATTGTATTTGTTAGTTTGAAAGAAGCACTTCAAAAGTGTGTGCTGGAGACGCTACAGAATGGTAAAATGTATTTCTCTTCCAAGCAGAAATGTGAGCAATAATCAGATCTGCGCAATTTAAGCTAGATAGAGGCTATCACAACTGTGATATTGCTATCCTATCAGACAACCAGGCTGCGTTGAAGGCACTTAACTCCAAACGTAGCTAGGAAGAAGCTAGTACTAGAAGCATATGGACTATTGGAAAAACCTGGCGAACAGAACAGAGTTTCTCCTTGCTGTGGGTGCCTGGTCATAACAATATTCCAGGTAATGATCAAGCAGACAAACTTGCCAGACAAGAAGCGGTAACGCGGTATTGCGGCATCGGGAGACATTCTATATCGGAAGTAAACCGCAAGGAGAAGAATACAGGAAAAGGAAAACTCTGTACTACAAGCCAAGGACTAAGACAAGCAAAATTACTTCTAGGGGGCTACAACCCGAATAGATCCAAAACTTTGCTTCAGTTAGGTAGGAACCAACTAAGAATATTAACAGGACTGCTAACAGGCCACTGTAGACTAAAGAAACATTTATATGTTTTGGGTATACAAAACTCAGCCGAATGCAGATTTTGTGATTATGAAGAGGAGATCCCTCTTCACATTCTTGCATAATGTGAAGCTATAGCTAGAAGCAGAATGCAGGTGCTAGTAGGTAAACACATTATTAGAAAGGAACAAGTGAGTGGTCTGGACCCCCCTAGGAAAGTACTAAGATTCATGCAACATATAGGCTTAGGGCAGGTCATCTAACTTAGTAGGAAAAATAATAGAACTTTTAGGTCGCAGTTTATATATGTTCGCAAATAGAATTCGCCATGTCACTTATACGCACTGTTTTTCCTAGTTGATTTCATACAATATTTTGTATAATATGGTAAATGTTCAATCAGTTATGCTGTCGGTAAACATGTTTGTTAAATTGACGTAACACACACTTTCATATACTTTCACTCGATGTTAGTTTATACACACATGACTGTACAATCAGACAACGAGACGCGCCAAGATCAAATGGGAGAGCAATTGCAAAATTTTGTACAGCGTATTTGAATGTCGAACAAGCTTATACATAAATAGTTGACAAAAATTGTATATAGTACGATGAGTTCCAATTTCAATCTAATGTTGAGAGTGTTTTGATTTGAATTTTTTTTCTTTTCTTTTCATTTCTGACAGAAATTTCATGAAACATTTCGGTCCGAATTTCTCGATGGAAATCCATTACATCAAATTTTATTCCTTCAACATTATCAATTAAATGTTGTCATTTTCAATAGCTCCGTAGTGTATTTGAAAGTCGTATACTTTCACTTTATTGGCACTTTTGTTTTGATTGTTTCTGTTGCGCTTTTCGTAAATGTTTCGTACGTTGTCTACGAGTTTAATTAAATTAATTTAATGTCATTATCGAGCGCTCGAGCAAACAAACAATAACAACAAAAACAACAGCAAGAGCCTCCAAATAACAACAATAACAAACTTATCTAATAAATAGTCTTCAGTTTTTATTTTTATTTTTTATTATTTTTGTTTATACAATATTTTTATGTAAATTTGTTTTTTATTTTCTACATACTATAAGATACTTTTTATCATCGTTTTTTTTATCAACGATAGCTACTGTTGTTGCTGTTTCGTTGTAATTACTATTTACTGTTGTTGTTATCATATGTAAACCATAACCAGTGCGTGACGTAGTGTCTGGGCCGGAGCCGCATGACAAGCAAATGGTCACAACGAAACCGACTCAATCAGCCAGTAACGCTACCTAAGACTCAGTGTCAGAGCTAGAACGTTTGAGAGCCATCCTAACGGAAACGGGCACTGCGACATAAGGTGTTGTCTTTTGTACCCAAGTTATGTAATATTTATTGTAATATTTCCAGTCTATTTGTTGTAACCTGTTTTTTCTAGCCGTAACATATTTTTTCTGCTACTACTCGTACCTACATATGTACTTTTTAGGGTTCATACATATGTATGTAAATATTTTGCTTCAATTTAGACTAATTTCTTCTAGTCTATACTTAGATAATGAATGAAAGAAAGCTATAATGTATGTCTATCTATAAGTACTATTTCTACAATGTACTTCAACTGTTTTGTGTAGATTTGACGGGAATAGACTATCTAATAGTGTACATAAAGCTATGAAATTGCAACTATCTGCTTAATTAGCTTGTACATGTTTAGTTTTTATATAGTATAAAGCGTTACATTGGAAATAAGTAAATTTTTAATAAGCATATAACTAAGTTGTTTGTGATTAGAGATTCAATTGAAACCGGTATCAATTGTGATGCATTTACCATATAATTTATTTTTATCAAACTTATGGAAACATCAGAGATTAAGAGTATAGTAAGTCCATATCTTGATTTTCTTCCAAAGCTATAACTTTGCATATGTAGAAAACTTCTTATTAAATAAATGGGTCGACTGAATCAACCAAATGATGCTTTTTTGAACGTAATTTTTGAATAAATAACTTTTTCTTTAATTTATCAAGGAAATCTGTACAGATAAATAAAATTGGAGTGTCTGTTTGTAATATTAAAATAACTGCTTTTTATGAAATGCATATGGATGTATACACGGTACATATACCAAAATAATTTTTTTTACAATTTTTGTCTGTCTGTCTGGCTGTTTGTTCCGGCTAATCTCTGAAACGGCTGAACCGATTTTGACGGGACTTTCACTGGCAGATAGCTGATATAATAAGGAGTAACTGAGGCTACTTTTATTTTATAAATTTTTTTTATTATTATTAATTTTTCTAATTTTTATATATATATATATATATATATATATATATATATATATATATATATATATATATATATATATATATATATATATATATATATATATATATATATATATATATATATATATATATATATATATATATATATATATATATATATATATATATATATATATATATATATCCATACGCGTTTGCTACTGACTTGGGCCAGGAACACTCGCGGCATTCACAGTGGACCGAATTGTGCATCTAAACCATTCTCGAATCTACGAACACACACAAAAATTTTCATCAAAGTTGGTGCAGCCGTTTAGGAGAAGTTCAGTCACGTACACACGTACAGAAGATTTTTGTGTATAAAGTTACAAACATTCAAATTCAAAAAATCATATATAAAAATAACTTTTTGAACTAGTTTTGTATATGACACAAATTTAGTTTACATTAGTATTTTAGAAAATGTCTCTGTAGCGCATACAAAAGTTCATCAAGTCGCAATATTTTAAAGTTTAACTACAAATAGTTGTTGTAGGCAAATAAAAACAATATTTAGTTTTTTTTTTTCGTTTTAAATAAGCACATATGCAAAGCTTAAAGCTCACACTGTGTGTTGCGTTTTTTTGTGCGAGCGTGTGCATATACTACTGCTTACATATAAGTAACTCTGCATTAATCTACATATATACATACACACGTAGTATAGTTTTGAACGCATATTCTTAAGCTGCTGCTGTCGATCAGCTTGACGCTCTTCTCTTCCGTACTATAAAAAAGCAAAAGCTATTCTGCGACTGTTGCATTTGCTATTCTACGCTATATGTACTCTGCATGTGTCTGTTGTCTGTTCTTATTTTTAAGAGAGCTTTTTGGCATATATTGGCAAAGCTTCTCGCCAAAATGTTTTTGAGCAATGGCGGCAGCGACGTTTGTGGACATCGTTTGCGGTGGGGGTAGGTAGGGTAGCGACTGCGTTGAATTGCGCGTTGCACCGGCTAAGTGGGTCGTCGTTGTTGTTGTCGTTGTTGTTGCTACTGTTTGTTTGTTTGTTAGTGTAGGGGAACGGAAAACGGACACTTCAATGCACAAATAAGCAGCTGCAGATGCGCTTTTGAAGAATATGCTTATTACCTGAAAAAAGAAGAAGAAAAAAGATAGCAGCGTTTTTAGATGAATACACTCTACACATACATATATATTTTTAAAGATTTTGTGCTTGATTAGCTCCATACGAGAAGTCGATTTTTTTGTGTGTGTGGTTTGGTTTAGTAGGCTCACTGGTTAAAAATTTTTAAAATTTCATAAATAGAAATCACAAAACCAATACAAATAGTTTTATTTATGCTGTTTAATTTATACATTAAAAACAAATTCATTTAGATGTCGACTAGAGTCTTGCACAAATGCATTTGTTTCATAAAACCGATTACATTCGAGCAATGCGAAATATAAGTGTTTTTTTTAGACGTGTGGTTTTCAATCTGGCAACACTGTCACTTGATTTATGTTCAGTTTGGTTTGCCATTTCATAATGAATAGACTTACTCCGGAACAACGTTTAATAAACAAAATTGTCGCACAAGCCATTGTTGAGACGCCGTTACATTCTCAAAAAGTCACTGTTTGGTGTGCTCTATGGGCAGAGGGAATCATTGGTCCATATTTCTTCTAAAATGAAGCCGGCCATTGTACCTCTCGGCTGGAATTTATTCGAACCAGCCGCGGCGCCCACTTGCCCGAAATCATTTTTAAAACATAATGGTAAATCCTTATCTTTATAATAAAGCTAAATTCTTGGCCACAACATTAAATTATCCTCCTCTTTTACTTGCACATGAGTTTGTCTTATTTATTAGTGCGCCTAACACGAATACATTCGATTCCTACTTTCAAACGATTTGAAATGAAATGGCCAGCTGCTACTTTGGCGAATACAGTGGCTTTTGTTGCCTGAAAATTGCATTGTATGCGGCTTCATAAATTCGATAATTTCAAAGGCAGACCAAGAACAGACTAAACATGCACATGTTATGATAGAAAGTAGTTAAAATGTAGTAATTTATTGTTTTAGTCACTGCGAATTCTGTTAAAATCACTGTTGTTTTTGTTAATGCAAACAGTGTCAACTAGCATTAACATAAATAGCAATAAGTTTAACAGTAAATAACAATGCTTTTGCTAAAGTGCTAAGGGTATACTATGGGTGCGAATTTACTATGTAACAGACAGAAGAAGACGTAGAGCAGAGCATATATATAGGGTATACTATGGGTACGAATGTACTATGTAACAGACAGAAGAAGACGTAGAGCAGAGCGCATAAAGTATAAATATTCAGCATTAAAAAGTTGAGCCGATATAGCTGTGTCCGTCTTTTGTATGTACAAAGACAATAAGATCTCGGATACTATAAAAGATAGAGCTTCCAAAGTTGTACTTTTATGTTCTCTTAATACGTAATGGATGCCACGCTCAGAAAGTCCACAATATGTGTCATTTTTACAGTAAATCCTTTTTACTGTAATTTCTTTTACATTCCGATTCTCGCATATTTATGCCAAATATGTAGTTCAATCCGAGCACCCAACCCGCCAATTTTGGTGTCAATTCACAGTGTTAATTGCTACGAAGCTGCGTTCAAGATGTTCTGAAAGTAGTTTCATTGGTTTGAAGTTGTTCAACTCGTAATTTTCGGTTTTCTGACGTTTAATTTTTTCGTTTCTACATCTGTTGACTCTATTACATATTTTGAAAGCGATCCTTCTGCTATTACAATGCAGCGTCTGTATTGATGCGCCTTTCGGTCCATTCAGTCATTTAAACTAAACTAATTTGATTTTATGTATGTATATTCAGACGAAACTAATCGTTATAGATATTCATTTAGTTTTTCAATATTTCCCTGTCAATTAGTTTATTTGCTTAATTGTGTACTCGTCACAGTAAAATTTATTAATTGCATGAAATGTCGGTGTTGGATATATTTGATTTTGGATATTATTGCTATGATTTGGAGTCTCTAACTTGAGTAAAACATTTTTGTTTGTACAAATTTATGTAGGCGAAGTAGGAGTGATCGAATATCTTTTCCCAAGCACTTCACAGTTTCCGCTTCTACAAACATCATTGCCTCCGGCGTTTCGTACAATCGTTTCGTTCCATAAATCTGATCGCTTCGATCATCATTTTAGTGCTCTTCCAGTGCTAATCATTTTCTCCAATCAGTAGTTTCGAACTCTTGAATTGCAGATTTTATCGATTAATGTACATAAGGACATTTTTATGTCCACTTATCATTCACCTTGTGCAGCTCATTTGAAGCGTATTAAAGCATCGGTTTAGCCAAAGCCTAGCGTAGTATCTCTTGTTCTTTATGTTTTATACTCTTTCAACTTGCGCTGTTTTCTTTTCTGATTTCGCTTGGTTGACTGCTTACATGCAAATCATGTCAATTTTTTTTTTTGCTGAGAAATGCGTTTTATTTTCTTGCGCAATTATTGCTTTTTAATTGTGTTATTTACGTATTTACGTATTACTTAATTTTGAAAATAAATAAATAATTTTTTTGTTTTGTTGCTGTTGATTTTTATTTAAGTCAGCGTTTTTTACGGTTTTGTTTGTTTATTCTGTACAAAAAAATGAATAAATAAATATAAATTTGTTGCGGCAGGTCTTGTTTGTGTATTTGGTTGATTTTTAGTCATTGTTTGCTGAATTTTATAATTTTTATCTTTTTTTTTTGTTGGCATATGAAAAGCTTTTTCACATGCATTAAACATGCATTACTGCCGATCCCGTTGGGTTTATTAGGGCTAGCTCTAAAAGTAGGCCATACACACATATTTTATTTATATAATGTATGATGTTTTGCATTACTTTGCTTGAATAAAGTATAGTTTATTTCATAAGATTTAAATAACATGCTATTAACTTGATGTATGGTCCTTGGAACGTTGGCAATTGTAATTATTCTTTTTTTGGAACCGGTACCGGTATACCGAAATTAAAAACCGGAACCGAATACCGAAATACATTTCGGTTTTATTCCCTGATCACGCGACTGAATATCACGAATCACGAATATCAGTTGTTGATATGCATGATATATTACTCATACGCCATGAATCACAGTGCATGAATCGAGTAGCAACTGATATTCGTGATTTTTCAGTCGCCGTGATTGAATCACAGGTAGTGAATTATCGCTCTACTGGCCATAACTCTACTGGGCATAAAAATATATGCTTCTTAATACATATATGCAACACTGCATATGAACTACTTTGTTATTTACATATACAGTCGAACCTCGATTACCGAGCTCATTACGGATAATCGAAATTTTTTTTATTTATTTTTGACATTTATTTAAAGAATTCGCTTAAAGTAGTCTGTCTTTTATCTTTTGATTGCTCTTTAAGTAAATTAGATTGTATGCGATGCATTTGTAGTTGTGTCTGGCCCTGAAATACCTGGACAGTTGTAGTTCTCTAAGAACTTTATCAGAACATTACTAGCCTCAATTGCCTGAACCAATGTTTCCGCGTTTCCGTGTTTTCTTCATCTGATTCCTCGGAATTTGAGCCAAACTCATCCTCTTTGGTTTGGTGAACCATGTTCACGATTTCGTCTTCAACGTCGCACTCTATATACTTTATGACAGCATCAGTCGTACATCCAGGCGGTATTATTATATCTGATTGTATCTCAACCAGGCTATTTAGAGCATCTTCATCATCTGGAGATTGTAGTAAATTGTGCCAAACGTTTCTTAAAACCTGTGGCGTTACACTGGCCCACGATGCCGCGTCTGTCCACAAAGCTGTCTTGATGTTCAAAGATTTAACGAACTCACGTCTATCATTTGCATTAACAAGTATTTGAATGATCAATTTACGGTAATGGCATTTGAAGCTTCGAATTACTCCTTGATCCTTGAGGCTGAATCAAGGATGTGCAATTCGGTGGTAAATATTTTACTGCAACGTTTTCAGATATCATAGCACTTACATCAGGGTGTGCTGGACAGTCAGTTGTCTAGAAGCAAAAGTAGTTTACAATTCTTTTCGAGACCATGGCGGCGCTGCAAATGTTTTCTTGTTTCTTTTACATAATTTTTAAAAATAGCTGCCAAGCTTTCTTATTAGACTTATAAATCACGGGAAGGTCATCAACGTTTTTTAAAGCCCTTGGATGAGCAGTTTTTCCAATTATCATCAATTTACACTTGTGTGTTCCAGCTGCATTTGCACAAACTAACTCTGTGATTCTCTCCTTGGACTCCTTGTATCCTTCAATAGAATGTTCATCACCACTAGCCAAAGAGGTATGAGGTAAACACCTCCAAACTAGACTGGTTTCGTCTGCATTGTAGATCTGTGCGCTTGTTAGTTGCTCTAAGTCGTCCACAAACATCGTAGCAGATTCATAATCAGCACACATCTTTTCTTCCAACCAGATGAATACTTGCACTCGGAGTTTATATTTAATTTAGAATGGAACACTTTTGCCTTCACAGTAATCATTTCGCCTGAAATTCAGAAGCAAATTTCAGTTTAAGTTCGTAAAATTCGCAATTTGCGAAAACTTACCTGTAATTGGAGTTACCTTAAATCTCTCTTGGCGATACCATTAAGGCCATGTATTGGATCACTTTCAGCGCAAAACTTAAATATTTTTTCTTTCTGCTTCAATGAATCTTATACAGTTTGTATGCCAACACCACTTTTCTCTTTGATTGAAAGAACTTTCCTTGCTCTTTTCACCGATGTAGCCTTCAACGGCGGCATTTTCAATAACTATGCGTTGATAGATCAAATTTTACACACAGAATGAATGGAAAAGAAATTTAATACACAGTGAAGTAGTAAAGGGGCAATCCCCGAATTATAATACATATGTATGTATTTGTACATAAAAGCATAAATGTGCGTCACGGATAATAGAAGGTAAATCACGGTTAATAGAGGTAAAAAATCAACCACTGGGCATCCCGGTTAATAGAGGTCCGGATAATCGAGGTTCGACTGTATTACACGTACGCAGTGTTGTATTATTTATAACCAGCTGCGTTTATTTATTAGATATGCAACACTGCGTATGCTTAATCTCAAATAAAATGCGTCTTTACAAATGTATCACACATACGCAATGTTATCGGGCTTTTTTCATATAAAGGGTGTTTATTTTTAGACGTGTGGTTTTCGAGAAGTAATAAAACGCATATAATTTAATGTTGTGGCCAAGAATTTAGCTTTATTACAAAGATAAGGGTTTGCCATTACGTTTTAAAAATGATTTTGGTCAAGTGGGCTCGAATAAATTCCAGCCGAGAGGCCCAACCGACCACTTGACCACTTTTTGCAGCAATTGGGGCCGTATGTCAGCAATAACGCGCCGAATAGAATATTCTCTTCCAAGGCGTCAATCGTCTCGGGCTTAGCTGCGTAGACTTCATATAACCCCACAAAAAATAGTCCAGCGGTTTTAAATCGCTCGATCTTGGAGGCCACGCGAAATAATGCGCTCACCAAAAATTTCCTTCAATAAATTGATTGTTTCGTTGGCTGTATGGCATGTAGCGCCGTCTTGTTGGAACCAAAGGTCGCCCACATCAACATTTGCCAACATTCAGGCACGAAAAAGTCATTATTCATGGCTCTATAGCGTTCCCCATTGACTGTAACATTATGGGCGGCTTCATTTTTGAAGAAATATGGACCTCTGCCCATAGAGCACATCAAACAGTGACTTTTTGAGGATGTAACGGCGTCTCAACAATGGCTTGTGGATTATCATTACTCCAAATGCGACAATTTTATTTTATTAACGTACCCAGCCAACAAAAAGTGAGCTTCATCATCGCTGAACAAAATTTTCTTGTGAAAATCGGGATCGGTGGCCATCTCATTTTGGTAATAATTTTGCACGATTTGCAAACGTTGTTCCGCAGTAAGTCTATTCATTATGAAATGGCAAACCAAACTGAACATAAATCAAGTGACAGCTACCAAAAAAAAAAAAAAAACTGCCGAAAACAGTGTTGCCAGATTGAAAGCCACACGTCTAAAAAAAACACCCTAAATGTAATTTGGTTTTACTATAAAACGCCATTTATGAAACAAATTCAATGCAAATATTCACAAAGTTTGTAGTTTTTCGCATAAATAAAATGTTTATCTTATCTTTTAGATAGATGGAAGGGAACGGTGTGGGCTGCATTCAGTTTCATTTTACAATTACAAAACAGCTCAAAGTTCTTTCAGTTACTAGTTTGCTTGTTTGTTTGTTTTCATCAATGTGTGATATGAATTGTATTAACTACATTGTATCTAAAAAGTGTTATCACATTAACAATCTCAAAAATACAACTGAAAACTACATTTACAATGCATAAAAATGTTAAATATTACAACAACAAATTGTAAAATAATTTATGAATTCATTTATTTGTTATAGTTGGTTTGGTTTGTTTGCTCATTTGTCGGTTTATTGTTGTTATAAATAAGTTTATAGGTACGTCTGAATTGCTGCATATGATGTAATAATATTATTTCACGTATACATTTTGTACACGCATTTGGTAGTGCACACAATCGGTAGACTTACTTTTTTTTTTTTTTTTGGTTGCTGACTTTTGGTTTACAAAAAAAAAAAAAAACCAAAAAATTGAAACTTTTTATATTAAGTGTGTCACTCTTAAAGTTTTGGATTACACCAAATTTCTTTGTAGTATACCCTAAAGGAATAAAGATATGCGAGTAGACAATATCTACCTCAAGAATGTTTCGCTCGGAGCTAGGCTCTACTTTATAGTCGAAGTGACAAATCCGTTTCAACATATTCTCATCAAGCTGCAACAAAAAATGAGCCTCAATCAGCGCAATAAGTCAAATAGTAATAAATAGACTTACTCACACCTTATTTTTAGAGCTCAGTACACCCGATTTTTCGGAATTAATTTCTCCTGCCGGTTTATTTTATAAAGGAGTTCCGTACTTCTGGTTTGTGTTTTTGTTATTAGGCTGCATATTTTTCCACTAGCTGCGAAGCAAGCTAAAATAAGATGTTGTACACACACGCAACTCTTTGCGTTACACAAACAAATTAATCGTTCTATATTAACTATCTGCGTATAGCAAAGAGTGAAGCATCTATAGCACACATGCTACGTGGTTTTCTTGCACTGACACACGTGGCTCTTTGCATAAACCAGCGTAAAATTAGACAAACAAATTACATGTTCTTCGGCATCGTTATGCATATTCAATTTATTATTTAGTTATTATTATTTTTATAACGCAGCATTTTTTCTTTTTTCAACATTACTATGGTCACAGGCATCAATTGTTATTGTTGGTACCGCTGCCCCGTAATCGTTTCATTTGGTTTGAGCTGCTCATGGTAGAGCACACTACGCTGGATACTACCAAATACAGAACGCATGCTTGGATGCATGGTTATTTGGCTTAACCTATACATTTTTGCGCTTGGCATTGTCGTAGCGGATTCACTTTTCGCAGCAAGTCACAATTCGATGCAAATATCACTTCTTTTTCTGTCGTTTCTTCCTTTCCAGCTGTTCACAGTTGAAAAGCGCCTTTCTACGTCTCTTGGTTTAAATTTGTATGGAATCCAGTTTCCCTGCTTTTGGCTCATTCTCATGGCTTTGAGGCGTTTGCTGACTGTTGACAAGTCAACTTCCTATGATTCCTCTAATTCGTAAAGTGTTCGACATACATCTTGATCCTGCAAATGACACAAATTCTTTATTTTTGCACTTTTTTTTTGGCTGCACAGTTCTCAATTTCATTACTTTTCAACCGAGCAAATCACTTTCGAAACGTTAGCTCAGCTAGAGTATGCTCTCCACTTCGGAAATTGGAAATGCACTATCTCACATGCACATCTTCTTTCCTAAGCGGTCTAAATCAAACACGCAATAATTAAAATTGGAATTCTTTTGTTAAACGTGTGAAAAGTTTCTAGGCTTTGCTGTCAGCAAATAATCACCTATGTATGTCGAGGAGTTCAAGGATCTTACTGAATAGCTTCTGTTCGAATAATGGCTGTTGAATTTACGATATAAAGGTGAAGCACAAAGTCCTCATGCCGCCTAAGGCATACACTTCAATATATCTCATACCATGAAAGTGTGCTGGGCATCTTTCAGTTAGGCAGCACCGCCTATTACAATCTTTCTTATTATATGCATCTAAATGTAAATACTTATATAACTTTATACACGTAAGTCTTTAGAACATCCTATGAATTATAATTCGAAAAGAATGACCCACTATATATCATATTGCCCATAACAATTCATCAATAAGCAGAAGATTTGCTGTAAATGTTTTAAAACTCCTACGCGCTCCAGCTGATATTTAGTCTAAGAACATTTAGAGTTACCCTCACATTCAAATACATTTTTCAGTGTATTTTTGTTTGTTTATTTTGAATAATTTGAGCTAAACGCAAAAAATAAAACCACACAAATTCACTAAATAAGTAAAAAATTATAATAATAAGCTTATGGTATATAAAATCGCTTTAAAAAAGATCTAAACAAAAAAAACTGATAGCACGAAAATGAGTTTCATTGTTGTAGATTTTTTTTTTGCTTTTATTTTTTTGATTTTGCATATTGTTTGTGGATTTTTTTCTTTTTTTGATTGTTCTCTTTCATTGTTGTTGCTAAACTAATATGCAACAATTGCGGTAGTTGAAGTAGTTGCGCTGCTTAAAATTACTTTTTTGTTTTTGTTTTTTTTTTCTGCTTTTTTTTTCTACGAAACGAACGAATGAATAAACGAACGCAATACTTTGCGCTCGTGTATTGTATTTGCGTATCTCTGTGTGAGTGTGTGTGTTTGCATAGCACACGCCTTGCCATACCGCGCACCATGTTGTCGTTGGGTTGGCTAGATTTGAGCGCTGACCCACTTTACTATTTGCATGGCCTACTGCACTTGGCCAATTTTTTTTCTCGCTCATACACGTGCTCAATAGAGTGTGATAGCAATATAAAAAGAAAAAAAAGAACACATAAAAAACAGTAATAAAAGCGAAAATAATAAAGAAGCAGAAATAAATTTTTAGTTTAGTTTATTATTTTCGTAGTTTTTTTTTTTTTTTTTTATGAGTTGATAAGTGTTTAAGATTTGATGTTGATGATGAAATACACTAGCGGATGGGCGGAAGAGGGGTGTAATAGACGCAATGACGATTTTTTTCGGCAATATGTATTTTGCAATAAGTATGAAAAAAAAAGTAAATGGGCAGACAAATCCGTTAGTTAGGCATATGACATATGGGCGTAAGAGAGAGAGAGATAGAGATAGTTGTAAGATGTTTATACAAGAACTGCTATAAAAGTTACTTATTTTATAATTAAGAAAATACAATTTTATATAATTGATTTTTGTTACACAACATTAAACTTAAGATTAAATCAAAAACTAATATCAAAGATTTAGGAACTTCGCCAAAAAACATTGATTACATAAAATTATAAAGTTCTTCAATATTTTTAATGGAATTACATATTTTGCAAAATTTATTTTTATTGCTTAAAAAAAATTTGCACTTCTAATGAATGCAGACATGGTTAAGAAGCATATCGAATGTTTAGTTATTAAATTTAACATTTTTATAAAGTTATAGTGCGTCACCCGCACTATAACTTTATAAATATGTTAAATTTAAAT
This sequence comes from Leucophenga montana, assembly GCA_035044765.1. Classification (NCBI taxonomy): domain Eukaryota; kingdom Metazoa; phylum Arthropoda; class Insecta; order Diptera; family Drosophilidae; genus Leucophenga; species Leucophenga montana. The sequence goes on from JAWNNQ010001034.1 coordinate 99,995, forward strand.
TTATTTTTTATTTTTTATGAAGAGTGTGCATTAGTTCGGTTCGTTTTCAAATGGGGCCAGAGTAAACTGATTTTCGCACTGTTGAATAGCTCCAGTTGTTCAAATGTAAACGAAACGAAACCATCACGAAGAATCGCTACCAACAACAATTGATGCATTTTCCTCGAGAATTGAAGAAAAATCTGTCACAATTCCAACCAAATGGAAATCCCTACCCCATCCGTTGTATTCCCCAGACATTGCTCCTTCTGATTTTCACTGGTTCCTTTCGATGAATTTTGGCCTAGCTGAGTAGCACTTCCGTTATTAGGAGAATATCGAAAATTGTGTCGATTCGTGCATAGCCTCGTATGCTATCAGAAAGATGGAAAGCAGTTGTGAAGTGGGATGGAAAATACTTTGGATAATGTATTCATTCATTTTGTTTTTGTTTTTTTTTTTTAATAAATGCATTGTTTGGTGTTTGAGTGTTTAATTGGGTGTATTCAGCAGCTAACGAGATCACGTGGCCAGTTTTTAAACAGAACTATGAAGTTTAGTAAGTAAAAATACTGCAGTCGTGAGTACAAGTCTTCGGAATAGCTACTACGAAAAATGGAAATAAAAAAAAAAAGAAAACAAGTTTCAAATAACAATTCAAAAAGAATAATTTACAAATTCTTAGAGATCCTCGGAGTTTCCAACCTCAAGTTTTGCAGAAGTTGTATGAACAAAGAGGAGCCAGAGACCATCAGGCATTATGAATTAACACTCACACTATAATTGGCAAACTAAACTTATGACACATTGTTTATATTTTCTTTGTTCTCCATTAAGTTTTTGAATCATACTCAATGAAATCTCTGACAACATTATAATTTGCTTTGTTTTCCCTTAAATTTTCTATTAGTTATTTTCTTTATTCTCCACGAAGTTTTCGATTTACAATATTTAAAAAAAAATTCTATGAAAATGTTAATATTCCCTTCGTTCTACATGATGTTTTCGAGCCTTATGTTTTTCAAGTTGTTTCATTTCTTCCAGCAAGTTTAATATATTTTTAAGTTTTCTATTAATTATAAATCGTTGAGTCAGACCTTGTGAATGAAAACCAAGCATAAAATTCAATTTGGCAGCTGTGCCTAACTGCGGCTGTCAAAAAAGTCTGTGGCAAATGGTCAAAACGACCCAAGCGATCGAACAACTGCTCGACAATGAACCCGCAGCGCTTCTTGTTGGTTGTTCAGCGTTTTGCGGTTGCAAAAGAGTGAAAAACAAGAAGAAAAGGATTGGTTAACCATACGCACCGTATGCTGCATGACGATTTTTTCTCGTTAAATTATTTAAGACAATTTGTTTTTTTTTTTCAATTTGTCTGAAATAAATATTTTTTTGTGTTAAAACTATTTGCAGCTTATTTTATTTGATTTTTTTCATTTTTTTTTTTTTTTTTTTGTTTTGTTTGCTGTTCTGCTTTAGTTGTTGTCATTGCCGTTGTTGTAGGTATATGTCAGCCGCAGATACATTTGTATCTGCTGCGTATCTATAACACGCTCTTGTTTTTTTTTTGCTTTTTTACTCTGTGTTTGTTATTAGCTTTGGCTGTTGTTGTGCATGCCGCAATAATTAGTTAAGAAATTTAGATCATGGCAGCCGTATAACATTGTAATAATTGCATACAAACACAGATACAGATACATTTATGTACGTATAAGTGTGTATATTTGTAGATTTACCAAATGTACAGATACTTGAACACCTTTGCGCATAGATTTGTACATATTTAGTAGAGTTACACTTTGGGGTTTCTGTTTTAGATAATTTGTATATTTTTTTATTTTTTTTTTTTTTATTAATTTTTCACGTTCAATTACATAATCAAATTCAAATTCAAAAAAAAAAAACAATAGTAAATTGTGTAAAAATTGTGCGTAAGTGTTGAAATCAATTCAAAAAGTTTTTTTTTCTTTTTTTTTTTGGCACTTAAATTGTTTATTGTGTAAAACTTATGTCTGCTTTTACAAATAAATGTGTTTATGCTATACATACTCGTAATTAATCAAAGAAATTGATTTGAATACGTTTTAAGATTTAGTTTATAAATTTGTGGCCTCGCGTTGGCTTCAATGCTCGGCTTAATTGCATCAATTGTTGTTGATAACGTTCACCAGTGATGGTTTGGTTAGGTTGCAGCAGCTCATAGCACAAAACACCCTTCTGATCCCACCAAATGCCACAGCATGAGCTTGGCACAATGAATTTTCAGCTTGGCCGTCGATGTTGATGCATAGCCGGGTGGTCCCCATGACTTTTTTCGCTTTGGGTTGTCGTAAGGAATCCACTTTTCATCGCCAGTAATAATACGATGCAAAAAACTCTTCCGATTATGGCGTTGAAGCAGTGATAAATCTTCTTTCGACGTCTCTTGGCTTCAAGAGACGCACGGCACCCAATTTCCTTGCTTTTGAATCATTGCCATGGCTTTGAGGCGTTTGCCAACTGTTGACAAGTCAACTCCCAATGATTCTGAAAATTCTTGAAGTGTTTGACACGGATCTTCGTCGAGTAATGCTTCCAATTCTTCATCTTCAAACTTTTTGGGCTGGCCCGGATGTTCTTTGTCCTGTGCATCAAAATTATCACTTTTAAACCGATGAAACACACTCACAGATTGAAATCGATGGAGCATAGTCCCCGTATGCGTCATCACAAAGCGTACGATGGGCTTCAGCTGTTTTTTTCTTCAAATGAAAGCACAAAAGCAAAATTTCCCGCAAATGGCGTTTTGTTGGAACAAAAGTCGACATGTTTACAGAGCAGAGCAGAATGTAGCGCTTGTGTAAAATAAGAAATCGAATTATAGCAACTGAACTACTGTCCATACGTTTGTACACACACCCACAACGAGAAATGCAACAGAAATTGTTAGATTAGTAGAAGTAGTAAAGGTGTAGAGCACAATATCTGTACAGTTATGGCTTATTATACCCTGTACACATAGGTTAAAGGGGTATATTAAGTTAATGCAAATTGATGTAACAGGCAGAAGGAGGTGGAGGCAAAGCTTATAAAGTATATTTAAACTCGATCAGCGTCGAAAAACGAGTGGATATAGACATGTTCAATTTTGGAGACTATAAGTGATATATACTTCAAGTTTGAATATGAATATAACTAGTATTAAATGAAAATGTCCGCTTTAAGGCGTAGCTCCCTAACAAATTTTCAACAATTTGCTTGTTTTTGTATGAATTTTTTATTTTTATTTTGTTATTTACTACGCTACCGTAAATCCTAATGAAACATACCGCATAAGTCCAGATTGGAGCACTATAAGGGGTCGGCCACATACCAACTTTCACTCCAGTTTTTAAGTTTTGTATGAATTTTTTGTTTGTTTTTGTTCTTAATAAAGCTAGAATTGCCGTGCTTGGCGTAATTCTTAATAAAATATTTCATATTGTTCCAGATCGAACCACTGTAAAAGGTAGCACCATATAAACCTGTTCCCCCATTTTTTAGTTTTTGTTTGAATACTAACTTGATTAGGGCGACATGGCATCGAGTCCACCAAGGAATTCAATGTGGATGGGCTAATACCCCACTCCCACTCCTGCGCTATAGCCAATCTCAACTCCTTTGCGGTCTCAAATTGCCTTCCATTTTTGAAAATTCTTGCAGAGAGTATTCCCCAGAGGTCCTCAATGGGGTTAAGGTCTGGGCTTTTTTCTGGCCAGTCCAATAGCGGTATTTTTCACGACACAAAAAACTCATTAGTAAGCTTTGCGCTATGAATCGGCGCAAAATGTCCAATTATCCCCATAAGGCTCTCCAGCAAATTCTATTAATTCGTCATCCAATAAGTTCACATACATTTCCGCATTCATTTTAGTAGAAATGAAACACATCGGGGTCTTTCCTCCATAACAGAATGCAGCCCAAACCATGACCGATGAGCACGACGGTGGCATGTACGGCGCGGTTGGCTCATTTGCCGCCAATACTTCTTTGCGCAGTCAGGACCGTCCAAATTAAACTTCTTTTCGTCGCTGAAAACTACGTGCCGCCACTCTTCGTCCCAAAATTGGTATTTGTCAGCGAACGCCAAACGTGCGCCTATGTGCCGAACCAAATGCTGTGGTATAGGTGCCATGGATGTGTAGTGAACGTGCGGATTTTCGTTTATAATTTGCACGATTCTATATCTGGTCACTTCTAGACCCAAATGATGCTCAATTTGTCCACTACTCATATCCTCATCAGCGTCAATGGTTGGATGATGGAACCATAATTAAGGAGACCATTTAGGAAATTGCTAATTGTGTTTCTGTGGCGATTAAGTGATTGAGCTATTTCTGCGATTTGCGATCCTTTTTCGCGCATTCCAAGTATTTATCCCTGTTCATATTCCAAAAGGCTCCATGTTCCACGCGGCATTTTGGCCTAAGTAGCAAAAATTCTTTAACAAAATGTAAACTTTCTTCACAATTTCTTACTTACGATTAATTTCACAACTTATTTTTTACAACAACAAAGCTTAAAAAGTGTCTCCAACCAGCGATCAATCAACTGTTTTGTTTTGTTTTATTTTTAGTTCTAAATTCTAAAAATATCTTGCATATATTCAGTTAGAAACACTAAAGAATATAATCTATGCTTAATATAGGGCGCCTTAAACAAGTTGTAGTGTATCACGAAGTCGAGCACACTCGACTGTGCAGTGTTCTTACTTGTTTATTTTTTTAAATATGCACAATTTTTCAAGCTTGAAATTATATTTAGCCAACTTCCATATATTACTATATATAAGTATATGGGTTTCAATCTAATGCTATATACCATTTAGCTGCGTCCTTCGTAAAACTTCGCGTACAAACAAAAACATTAAAAAGTATAAAATTCCATTAAACTAAAAAGTATTTTATGCTCTATGCATTTTATATATGTACATATGTAGTTATATATATATATACATAGTATGCATATATTGTGCAACTAATTTTATATATATATATATATATATATATATATATATATATATATATATATATATATATATATATATATATATATATATATATATATATATATATATATATATATATATATATATATATATATATATATATATATATATATATATATATATATATATATATATATATATATATATATATATCATATATGACACATGTTAAGGTTTTTGTTGTTTTCAGTTGCTGCGTCAACTACAACATTTGATCTCAAAGGACACATGCAGCGCAACAGCTTTTATATGTACAGAACTATAAAAGTAAAATGGGCGGTTTAGAGTGTGCAATGTAATATAGTAGCTCTGCTGTAGCGGGGGTTCAAGTAACGTGCATTTGTACTTGTATAGAACTAGGTCAAGTTAATTTAGGTCACCTAGATTACTACCAAACAAACGTCCAATCGACTGAGCGTCTGTACGTTCAAGCAACAGCAGCTACTGATTATATATACTATAATCAAGCTGCCATATTTGTTGTTATGACATTTGCAGCTATTAATGTTGTTACTTGCAACTAAAAACTGAAACTGTCACTAAAATAGTGACTAAGCATTAAAATATAAAAATTAAAAAAAAAGAAAAAATTAACAAACTGCTAAGCAATTAAAACATAAAAATTGAAATAAAAACTGATTTTATTATATGTTGATTCAATTTTGGTATTAGATACAAAAAGCCGTACTAATAAACCATTTAGAGTTGACTTTATTTCATAATGTCGACTCTAAATTTAGTGTTGACTTTATATTACAGTCAACTTTAACTGAAATTGCGTGTGTTTGTATTAATAAATAAGAAAAATACCAAAAATTTCGTGACCTAATGCTACTACTATTCCTACGATTTAGTATTGGCATATGTAGTTTCATTTTTCTAGACAAATCTATTCCTCTGCAAACTATATTTTTGGAGAATATGGTTTTATGTGTGCTTTATTCTTAGTAATAAAACAGCTAGTAGCAGCTTTAATTGTTTTATTTGTTGAAAATAATATTAGAGTCGACTCTAAGTTTCGTATCGATGCTTTCTGAAGTCGACTTTGTATGAAAAGTAATGTCAGTGAATCGTTTAAAAAAAAAAAAAAAAAACATTGATCAGAACGGTAAAACAGAAGGTAGTTACGACCCAGCAGCAGCCTATATTGAATACTTTTAATATGCTGTACTGAACTGATCAATACGCTGCGTACAAATGTTGTAGATTAACAGCACACACGGAAGACGAAACTGAATTTCACGGAAAATCCTCTCTTTCGACTGAGTTGACTGCGCGACCACGCTTCTGTCTTCCATCTCCTTCGATAACAACCGGTCTAAGTACGCTGCTATGCATTATCGCTTCACAACAAAAGCACTCCCATGTATATAGTATATACAATATAAACTAGAAAGTTTAGCGTTCAACAGAGTCGCCCATAAGCTAGAAATATCTGTAAAATTGTTATTTATTGTTTTTTTCTTATTATAAAAAATGCACCAAGTAAAACAGATCTTTTGAACGCAATGAAAAAGCATGGAATGAATGAATGGAATGAATGAATGCAAATCAGAAAATCACTGTTTCTTGTTTTTTTCCCTATGCCATACTAATCATTATCTTTCGATTCTACCAAAAGAAACAAAAAAGCTATATATATCAACTTTTCTGCGTTTCGTTGTATCTGCTCACATTATGCAACAATAATTTGTATAGAATTATATATGTGTAGGAGAGAGAGAAGGATGAACAAACATATGTGTGCGTATGTGTATTTCATGTGGCGCGTGTGCGTGTGTTTCTTTTTGGCTTGTATGTGAAGATTGCTGTGTCGTCTGAAGCTCAAAATATTCGACCTATTTGCATACTGTGCGCGTAGCATAAATAACCTATTAATATATAAATATTTGCATGAATTAAAAAAGTTTTCTCAACCATTTTAAGCTTTTTTTTTTGCAAAAGTTTGAATTTAAATTTAAACTCATTTCAATTCAACAAGAGCTAAGCATCTTCGTTTTGCTGTTTTTTTTTTATATTGAAAAAGTAGTGGCTTCAGAAATGAATTTTAGAATGGCTAACTTGAAAAATTATCTTTACTTGTGATGTTACTTAATATTGGCTTTTAAAATACGATACAGCTCGGTATTCCTTATTAGTTGCCGTACTCATTACCGGGTACAATCTGTGATCTTAAATGTTTGGTTTCCTAATTTGCTTTCTTTTTTCATTAAGCATCTGCTTCTCATCGAAATCAGACATGAAAACTGGCACGAAATCGTACTAGTTTTCGAGCAAGCTGGTTTTGAACTGAGCTTTAGATCTACCAATTCTATTGTTAAAATGTACTTTTCAACCACAACCAAACCGAGAACACAGTTTTGAACTGTACCAATTTTAAAGCATACTGGTTCCGAGTCAGCACTGAAAAGCATTGTTACCTAAATATTATTCAAAAAAACTTAAGATTTAAGAAAACATACATAAGTTATACAAGATATATTAGTTGATGAAGGACCAAACATTTCATACAAGTGAAAAAGTCAAAACGTAACTTTATCTTTACTCTATTTTTCAAAGTGTCGTGAGTACCCTGAAAAATGATTTTCTTTTACACAATGAATTGCTCAATCATTTTTCAAATGTGCACATTAATTTCACAACAATTTTTAAATATCTTGCAACTTTATACTTAACAAATTAATCAACATCGGGTTGATAAATTTCCACATTGCTAGTTGCTAGTAGGATATAAATTAGCATTGGGAAAGTCCCAAAAGCGTGTACACAAAGAAAAAAACAAGCATTAACATACGCGTATCGATTGTAATCGTTTACAAAATATTACAAAATCGATTGGAAACACTTTAAATGCGAAACAACGGAGTATGCAGTAGAGAGTATCTTAGTCATAATTTAAGCCGCAGTGTACAAAACGTAGAAAAAGGGCCAGAGGGCGAGGTGCAAAGTCAAAATTTCAAAATGAAACAAAAACTCTGAAAAATACAACAACAACAAATTAAGACAGCAGGAAAACTAAAAATTTCAAGTCAGTGTAAGAGAAGTTTTTATACACTTTAGATGAATTATAAAAAAAATGGAGAAGTGGAAATAATTGAGTTCTGAAGATGCATTAGAAGGAATACTAAAAAAAAAAGGTGGCAGAACAACATTTTATTATGGGATCATTAGTTTGGATGGAGATGTAACCATAGTTAGAGGGAAAAGTTGGATAAGGTCCAAAGTTTTTCACCGTTTCCTAAACATTTTGATTATAATTTCGAGCCCTTTGGTATGGTGATCAAGTTCTTGCTAGAATATATGTATTTTAGTGTGGTTTAGTTCGATAAAAAGTATGAAGACCTCTAACGGTAACAGTAACTACGGTTTGTGTTAGTTGGTGTTGACCAAGAACATATTTTAAAATTGAATAAGGTCTTCGATAACCTTTGAACGCATTACAAACTTTTTGAAAAATGAATAAAACACTATGTATGTAGGGTATTACAACAATTTTTTGTTTAAGTGAAAACGAAAGTGCGTGCGATGAATGAGCAAAATTGCGCAAACGATCGTGAAGCATTTTTTTGTTTCCAATGAAATTTTTTTTTACGCACAAAAAAAAGACTACGAAACGATTTTGTATTGTTGCGGCGCAGTGAGGCAATGGGAAAACATCTGTGTGTGTGTGTGTGTATGTGTGAGAGTGATTGACAAAGACTTCATATGCGTGTGTGTATGTTTTTTTTTATTTTTTTGTGAGAGCGCACACAACTGTATTTGTAGTTCGTGAGCGTAATTTAATGCTTACTTTTTTGTGTGTTTTGAATTTTTTCTTATTTTTTTTTTTTTTTTGGAATACTAAAAGCATTTCTTTGAATTTTTTGTTGGGTTAGGTTCAGCGCGCAAACATTACAACAACGACAAACGATTTTTGTTTGTTTGCTTGGTTTAGCGGGGACAGAGTGAGACAACTGTCTCGTCATGCTTGATGTGTGCGGTTGCTGTCATTTTGGAGGTGTATTGAAAATGCGCGTTGAGAAAAAAAAAAGAAAAAACAAAGGAAGTAGAATAGTGAAAACAAAAGAAGAGTTTTGCAGCAGCAGTAACGAATCTTTAATGCGCTTTTTGTATTACAGTAAACACTCGGTATGCTTTAGAAGTTTGTTCTTGGGCTACTTAACTTCTCTGAATTCTTACGATTTTTGAACGGGTTTTTTCCATTACTGTTCATTTAATCAATAACACATGCTTGCATGCTTCGATCAACTTTTCGACCAGAGACGACAAGTGTATTTTTGTCATGTATTTCTGCGTGCTAAGTTCAAAAGTGCCGTGGACTTGCCTCAGTATTTTTAGATATTGAACTCAATATGTATGAAAATGAATTTTTTTTTTTTTTTTTTGGCAACATTCGATTTCTAAAAAGTCTAAGAAAGAAAAAAAAACAAAAAACACGCTCATAGGACTAAATTTTACTGTAAAGCGCTATTTTTCTCGTTTGAAAAAGTTTTTTTTTCTTGGCGCAATTTACGATTTTCATATTTTACAATTTTTCAACTAATAGAAGTCACAAAATTATTAATAATCAGTTACAATTAGAATGTAACTGATTAGTTCTATGTTTCTGCGCTGCTAGTTATGAACTCCAATTCAGATTTGTGTACAGTTCTACCAGTGTAGTAGGCAAGTTTGGTGCACAATTGAGCCATTTAAGCAGATTTTGTAGCAGAAACTTGCCTAAATTTTTCACAAGCTATTATCGTTCATAATATAAACACAACACTTTTGACTAAGTTTTCAACAAATCTCCGAATTGCGTGCAGTAGCCAAGTGAAAGCTTGCCGTATTTTCTGCTTAATTTTTAAATTTCGTCGAACAAAAGTTTTTAAATTCTTGTGTACTTTAAACACAGCTTGGTTAAAGCTACATACTGAGATCGATGAAAATTTTTGATAGCAAAAAAACTTCAGATACAATAACGTTGTCAAACAACAATCAAAAAATTTCAGCACGAACTGTTTTTCATCGAGTATTCGGATAACAGAAATGTTTGCATCCTAAAATACTTTATATACTCAAATAACAGGTGACAAAGAGTCTGACCTTTTGCATTTCCGTCAGAAAAACCCAAAGAAAAATCAAAATATGTTGACTTTTCACCTAATAAATATCTGATTTTAGTATTTCATGTTGATTTGGGAACACTGTTTTTCGTTTGTTGGACTTAGCAGTAATAATTAACAATTTCGGCATCAAAAATTTTCATCGATCTCAGTATTGGGCTTATGCAGACGAATCTATGCTGTGAATCAAGTATAGAACATGCAATTTTTTCTTTTTTTAAGACTAGTTTAGAATTCGCGGAAACTGCTGCGAAAACGAATTGTAAAATAATATTTTTGTGTATCGTAAACGAATATTTTTTCTACGACTCAAAGCGAAATGCCTACAAATCACACATAATCACTTGTCTTTCGAACTGTGTACGAGGCTGGGAGAAAAATAATATTTCTTAGCAAGAAATTCCTTCATTACAAAAAAATGAATATTTGTTTATGATAACTTTTTCATTTAAAGGATTGCTGTCATTTATTACATATATTACATATAACAATAATGTACTTTTGCCAATCACATATAAAAATTCTTTTATGGCTTTTATGTCTTCATTTTTGTCTCTTAATAAAAAATAATAAACTAAACGAAGTTTTACGAGAATAGACAATCGTTCCGGCTTTTTTAAATACAACATTTGCGCTCAGTTGTCAATAAATGCTGGCGCATAAGTTCATAAGTTCGTGTACTTTCAAAATTCCATGAATTTCGCAACACTATATTCTCCAGATTTGGGCTGCTTCGACAATTTTCTGAAGATTTGGGGCGAATGTGAAAGTCATTGCTGCAACAAACGATTATTTTGTTGATGGCTTTGGGTAATATTATTATTCAGAGGAATAATAATTTTACCCAAATAAAAATGGTTAAAAAAAAAAATCGTTTTGCAAAGGCTGCTTACTTTTTAGACGTCCTATCAGCTATGTATCTCTCCTGGTTGCTGACTTAATAAAGTGGGTGTTCTACTCTGAAGTTCGATTACTGTCTTATGTTGTTCAATTGCTTCTAACACACTGTGTGACAGAATTTCTTAGGAATTAATACTACCTTTTTAAGTATTGTTATGTGAAGTGTACAATAATGCGTGTATTACATCTCTCTCTCTCTCTCTCTCGCTCATTTGATTTGTACTTACGCTCAAAGTGCGTTTGTGGGAATTTTAAAGTGGTTGTTTGTAGTTGTTGTTGCTGTTGTGGTTGTTGGTCTGCTGTGGTGTTGTTGTTGCTGTAGTTGTTGTAGTCGCGGTTACTCAAGGCAATCTTGTATATGCAACTTACTTGTACGCTCTGCTCGCATATTTTATGTTTAAGTTTGATTTCTTCTGCTTTTGGTTTTGCGTATATCACTCATACGCACACGCACTCTTTGCGTTTTATTCAAGTGTACAGCAGCTTCTACGTACTCTTTGCGCTCTTTAGCGTATCTTTACGCAGCTGAGTGCGAAGACACAGATACGCACACACACATTAAAAACGTGTTGAGATATTTTTTTCTGTGTCGATTGCGTTGTTGAATATTTCCACTTTGTTTATATAATTTTAATAAAAAAAAAAAAAAAAAACCAAGAAACAAAAAAAGAAGCAGAGTAAAATAAAAAAATACGAAAAAGCTTCACATTTTCGTAAAAAGTAGGTTAGTGGGTCATCATATCTAATAACAACAACGACAGAGACAGACGACGACGACGACGACGACTACGGTGTTGTTGGCGTTGGCGTTGGCGATGACGCTGCTGACTACGACAACAAATACAAATACAACACCAACAACAACAAAGTATGAGCATACTTTATTTTTGTTTAATGTTTCGTTTTGTTTTAGTTGCGATTGAATTGTTTGTGGTTGTTGTTTTCTTTTTCAGTTGATTATATAGTTTTTTTGTTTCTATATTAACTTGGCTAATTTTCATTTTGTATGTTCAGTGTTGTGGTTTGATTTGATTAAACTTATAATTAGCTGAAATAAATGTTGTTTCTATTCTTGGAATGATAATTTTTATTTTTACGATAAATTTCAGCTAACAATGTGTGTAACACTTCACACACACACACACACACACACACACACACACACACACACACACACACACACACACACACACACACACACACACATCATTATACATATGCGTATCGTATACTAACTGTTTAAGCTTAATACTGAAAACGATGAACATATTTGAGACCGAAAAAACTCCATGCAAAAAAACACTGTCAAACAACAATCAAATATTTTCGGCACGAACTGTTTTTCATCGAGTACTCAGATTACAAAAATGTTTGCTACCGAAAATACTTTATATGCTCAAAAAAACAGGTGACAAAGAGTGTGAACTTTTGCATTTCCGTTAGAAAAAACCAAAGAAAAATCAATATGCGTGGACTTTTTACCTAATAAATATCTGATTTTAGTATTTCATGTATTTCATGCTGATTTGGGAACACTGTTTTTTGTTTGTTTCACATAGCAGTAATAATTTATAATTTCGTTAGCAAAAATGATCATCGATCTCAGCATGTATTGAGCTTTAGCAAAGAATTTTTAATACAATTATCAACACTATTGCAGGGTATTGAAATACCAAAATAATTCGGCTTCAATTTTTGATATTTATTATGTTAAGATGCAATTAAACGATTAAGGATCAGTTCCACAGTGCTAAGTTAACTTTCAGTTAAGTTAAACTTCAGTTAGCTGTAAAGTTTCTTATTTTCATTCATGCATGTAACTAGAAATATAGAAATTTATAGTTATAGTAGATCCGTGTCAGTGATATACATGCGTTTGATGTCATAAACTACAATACCCAGTATGTATCTAAATTAAAGAGAAAATGATGAACAAGTTTTTTGATACTGATTTTGCAATGTTACAAGCGCATTTTCTCAAAGTTTATAAAGAAAAAAATATGTACAATACTATACACAATTATAGTGTATTCAAATTTGTACTGACCACCCTCCAAGTGTCCTGCGTTCCCAGTGTTGCTGTATCTACAAGTACTATCACTATATTCGGTAGTGTGGCTGCAACACGTGCACCATAATGTACGCACAAGAACGAAGTCTTTATTGATTAATCGGATTAAGACATGTTGTATACCAAACGCACGTTTAGCGTATGTTGATATAAATAAATTCTGACCATCCTAGCCCAAAACAGTGGTAGGGGATTTTTGCGATGCAAGCTTTTCACGTGAATTCAAAGCAAAATATGGTAAATCGTTTGAAAACTATGGATGCTGTTGTAGCTTTTGTCAAATATCGCACGTATATAAAATTGCAACATCTGTTAAAATAAATAAAAGTTCGCTTCTTCGATTTCGAACTTGAAACTGATTTTTTGGATTTCGAACCATTCGCATGGAAGACAATGAGAAATATCAAACTACTTCAGAATTTTTTTAAAATATTTTCGTCGCTCAGAGCATGTTGTTATATGTATTTCGTAAGATTAGAAAATGTTTGTTGTTACAATAAATAAGCTCGAAATGAGAAATTTGGTGTGATTTACGTCAATCCTTACAAAATATTTCATATAGAAACAGATCGGACCACTTTAAGGGTTAGCTGCCATATAAACCTTTTCTCGCTTTTGAGTTTCTTTTTTTTTTTGTATACAAAATTTTTGATTTTATTTTTAATTAGATGGTTCCCGCGACGTTGTACGTAGCCCTCCACTTTCCCCTGCCACTACTTCCCCCTTCCCCACCTTCCACATGCTCCTTTACACTACCTCCAATTCCATTAAAATTACAAAAATCAAAAAAAAAATGTTCTGTTTATCCAAACGCCACGAAACTTCACGTCACCCACGGGTCTATTTTGAGTATTGACACAAAATTTGAACAAAATCGGTTGAGCGGTTTCGGAGTCTAAAGGGAACGAACATACATACATACTTCCATTTTTATATATATAAGAAGATAAATTTTAAATATAATAAAGTAGTAATAAAATTTAAAAAACACCAACTCATGATCATTGACTGCTTTAGCTCATGACCAGCTGGTGCGACATCTAGCGCTAATGTGAAATTGTGTGGTCCTCCCCACCTTCCACATGCTTCTTTACACTACCACCAATTCTATTAAAGTTACAGGATCACACTCGGGACTATTTTGAATGTTGACACAAAATTTTGTCAAAATCGGTTGAGCGGTTTCGGAGTTTATAGGGAACATACATACTTCCATTTTTATATATATAGATTTATATTAATAATAATAAATAAAATTTCTAGAATAAAAGTAGCCCCGTCAAAATTGTACCGTGCATACATCCCGGTACAATTTTTGTCTGTCTGTCTGTTTGTTCCGGCTACTCCCTGAAACGGCTGAACCGATTTTAACGGGACTTTCACTGGCAGATAGCTGATGTAATAAGGAGTAACTTAGGCTACTTTTATTCTAGAAATGCATTTAGTAAAAACAGGTTATTTTAATATTACAAACAGACACTCCAATTTTATTTATCTAGATTAATTCGAACTTTTCAGTAATTATATAATAAAATATTCCATCTACTATATATCTAGTTCGAACCACGAAAAAGTATAATCTATGGCTTATACAATCAAATTCAATGTGTTGGCATCTTGTGGATGGTCGCTTCATACACATCTACTAGTGAGCGTGTACCACCCACTTTTTTAGTGTGCATAGTATTAGAGCATCGGTTCAACCGAAGTTAATGAATGCTTTTCTTGTGCTGAGGTTTCTTCCAGTATTGAGTTTGCGGTCGATCTGCAGTCAGCGCTGTGCTGCTGCACACGTTGACTAAATAAAAAGTGGGTGGTGTGGCTGCATGGCGACACAGGAGAAAACAGTTGAGCGGGAGCTAATCAATTCTTAGCACTTTCAATACAACATATTAAATATATATGTAAATTTAGTTTAGTAGGCGCTTGGTCTAAATTCACCAAAATATTTCGACCCACTTCGAGAGTCATCTTCAGTCATCTTTGAGTTCCAAACATCACAAAAGAGTGAGAGGACATGTGTCTATTGTTGTTGTGTAATAATATTATAAAACACACTGAAGATGACTCTCGAGGAGCGTCGAAATTTTGTTGATACAGCATATTCGTGATTTTATAGTTCGGAATATTTTTAGTTGATTACATTTTGCACTACTTACAATATTTCAAAATTCAACTAATTGCGTTTAAATTTAAATTTTAATTTTAATTCAATGAAATCATCATGCAATATACTTTATATTTAATTTGCTTGCTTTTAATTTATTAAACTTTTCAATGTGAAAAAATATACAAAGTAAAATTTATTATGACAAAGTTGCAATTTCATTTATTGTTGTTGTTGTGTTTGTTATTTATAAGCGTATTTTTATTTGTATTATATTATAATATACAATATATGTGTATATATTATTGTATATTGTATTTAATTTTCATTTAAAATATCTCAGTAAACGTTGTTGAAGTCATCATTGTTGCATTTGTTGTCGTCGTCGACTTCAACCGCGCAGTCAACGTCGTCGCTAAAAAGTAGGTCACGAGGCCACAAAAACAATTGCAGCAGCCGTTGTTGTTGTTGTTGTTGTTGTTGTTGTTGCTACTGTTTAAAATGCACAGCGTCAGTTGTCGTCTTCGTCGTCGTCGACAACGACGGGCGGCAATTGCAATTGCAATTGCAAATATACACAAGAGTACGAGTGGGTGGCAGCGTTGGTAGGGGAGTTTGTTGGCAGGCACACTCTTGGCTGCATATAAAATTGCGTAGAAACAAATAACAAGAGAGAGATGCCTTTAGAAAGCTAAGCGGAGATAGGTGGAGTGCAGCAGCGGCAACAATCTCTGGGGTGTTTTATTACTAAGTACATGCCCCAACACTGCACTATAAAGGGTATGTTGGGTGTGTTTGTCATGTACGTTTGCGTTCATTTTGCACACTTTATAATTAAAAGTGTAATTAAATTGTAAAAAAATCATCATTTAAACTGTATTACTACATATACATATAAGTATATTTATAATTAAATGTAATTTTAATCATTCATTATATTAAAGAAAATGCTAAAAATTCAATTCATATTAAAGCAGAAAAAATGAAAATTGCGCTCATTTATAAACTTTGTAAATAAAATATTGCTTTTAAATATTCAGCAGAAAAATTTTTAAGAAAACAAATGTTTTATACATTTAAAAAAAAAAAAAAAACAAGAAAAAAACGTTAACTTCGGTTGAACCGAAGCTCTAATACCATTCACACGAAATTTGAAATAGTATTGTAAAACATAAAAGTGGTGGTTTAAATAGGTGCCACCCCAAAAAGTGGGCGGTACACGCCCACTAGTAGATGTTTATGAAGCGATGTAGTAGATGAAGTGATGTAGTAGATGTGTAAGATGCCGCCAAATCGAATTTCAAGTTGATATTGACGTTTTTCCATATAAATGTGTGAAAGTGAACTGTGGGTTTAGATGGACGTGGACGTGACACGCCCATTTGTATATGTATATCAAACGTATAAAATGTATAAAAGACAACAAATCAAATTTCCAACTAATATTGATGTAAATGAAGAAAGTTTTTCAAAAAGTGGGCGGGCCACGCCCACTAGTCTATATATATTAAGCGGCTGTCTGTAAAAAGGCACCATATCACATTTCATCCTAATTATGACTTTAATAAAGAAGTTTTCATACAAAAAGTCAAAAGTGGACAGTAGATTTGTATGGGGGCTACCCCAAACAATGGGCGGATCACACACATTAATGTATTTGTCAAGTATCCGTTCACTAGAAGTTATCATATCAACTATTAAGTTGATGTTGACAATAAAAAAGTTTTTCAAACAAAAAGTCAAAATTGTGCGATGGGTTTGTATGGGGGCCACACAAAAAAGTGGGCGTGGCGGGTCAATCTTGATACTCTATCTAACTGCAATAAAAAGAAGCGTATGTGCAAAATTTAAACTGGATAAAAATTGATGCCCAAAAATGCGCAACAACAGACAGACAGACGGACTCGTCTTGTCGAGCTGATCAAGAATATATATATATATATATATATATATATATATATATATATATATATATATATATATATATATATATATATATATATATACTTTATGTTGTCTACGATGCCTCCTTTAATGCGTTACAAACTTTCAGTCCAACTGATAATACCATTTCATAGTATGTGTGTATGGTATAAAAATATGTTTAATTATATTTTGAAGCCAAGGTGCTTTCAGCTACTACAGCCATCGCTGCCTAATTGGGCACAATTTTTTATTTTATTTATTTTTTTTTTTCGTAATATTTAACATTAAAACATTTTTTCTTTTATCTTTAAAGCGTTTTTTTTTATAGTTTTTCTGTGTATTTAATTTATTAACATATAAATCCGAAACATAAAAATTCAACGTTGACGATTAGGCAATTTTTGAATACAATGTACAGAAAAAAAAAAAAAAAATTATACAAATAAATAAATATTAAAACTGGAAAAACACAAATAATCCGAAAAGAAAAAAATCGTATTTAGATACAAAGATACAATTGTCTACACATAGTGTGAGGCACAAAGCATAAAATACAGTGGCGTACCAAAAATTATTGCAGTCAAAGAAGAGTTTGTAGCAAAGATAATTAAGAGGAGCTATTTAATAGTTATATTATTATTATTGTAGTACACAATTTAAAAACTGCGACCTAGAAAGTTCTATTGTTTTGTCCTTCTTACTTAGATTTCCTGATCTAGTCCCACTAGTTGAATAAATCTTTGTATTTTCCTAGGATCTAACTTTTTCAGTTGTTCTTCGGCGACAAAGTAGCTGACTAATATTCGAAATCTTCTTGTTTATTGCTTCACATTATGCAACCATATGAAGACAAGTCTCTTTCTTATGATCACAAAATCTGCTTTCTGGGGAATTATATACACCCATCACACACAGGTGTTTCTTCAGTCGACAGTGTCCTGTTAGTATTACTGTCAATGTTCTCAACTGGTTTCTACTTAGTTGCAGCATTGCTCTCGCTCTGCGCGGGTCGAAACCCCTAGGAGTATTTTTGCTTACAAAACATCTTTCTATTGTACTATTCACTTTTCTAAAATGAACTAGCATAATTTCATAATAATTTTTATTAAAATAGTTGCACAGAGTGTACCAAAGTGTACAAACAGTTTGTCTCGTTTTGTTCTTTCGTTTAAAAGTCGCATTAATGACTTTATATATTTTGGCGCCCAACGTGGGGCTCAGAGCAGATTACTGCGAATATAGAATAAATCTTGGTTTGGTTATATTCTGGAGCAGCAAGCATTAAACGGATCGCCCAATATTATGGACATTTGTGCTTGATTTTTAAAAGTCTTGTTTATGACTTTATAATGGCTATTTTTGCTATTTTTGTGGTTGTGTATTTAGTATAGTTTAGCTGTGTATTGCTGGCTCTAAAAATATGTCTAACGAAGTAGTATAGAAAAAATTTTAACTTCTAATGAATCAACAAAATACCGGTCCCACTGCCGCACGTTCCCCATGCTCCACGTTCCCCATGCCCCTTTACTCTAGCTCCAATGCTCCTACCCCTCTTCTCCTGTCCCTTCCATCCCTTCTACAACCACCTCTTACGCTGCTCCCTTCCGCTACCTCTCCTTACTTTACCACCCTTTTCCCCGCCCCCTTCGATCCTATTCACATGTGTACAACATTTCATCCCTCTATCTTAAATGTTACCCAGTGCGTTGCTGCCATTACCCCCCCTTCCCTATGATCCCATACCCTAGCTTCCATTTCCCTACCCATATTCCCCCTGCCCCTTCTATCCCTTTCCCAACACTTACCTTTTCCTTCCCCCTTTCCACATTCCCGTACCACTTCTTCATTTTTAAAAGGAACCCGGAGCGTTGCTGCCCTTTCCCCTACTACTTCTTTCCTCTACCTCCCTTCCCCCTGCCCCAACCACCATGCCCCATACCACTTAGTCCCCTCCCCCTTCACCCTAACTACCTTCCTTTCACTTCAACTTCTATTTTCTCGCGGTCGCCGGTAACGTGCTAAAATTTGAGCTCAATCGGTGCAGAACATTTTGAGTTTTTGACGCGTACACAAAACAAACCAACATAACATTTTTATATAAATAAGATTACATGTGTATATCTAATACAACCAATTGAAGTCACATTCCATACAGCACACAGTTCATTAGTTCTCAATCAAGCGAAAATACTTTATGAAAATGCGTAATCAACATTAATATTTATTTAGTTTTTCTTATCAGCGAATAGAAACAATTTGTTTGTAGTGCGCTGAGGAAATCCAAACGGTAGCGGAATCAGCCAAATTAGTTTCAAGTGGGTTCTAGAAATACATTTTTGTGTGGTGAAGACTCTCAACCGTAAAATTTCTAAGAATCTTAAACTTAAAGCTGAAATAGTTTTATATTTCTCAACACATTAAATCACTTAATAATTATATCAATTCACAGTTTAATTAAGTTAATTAATTATTTTGTAACAAGCAATTAAACAATACACTAATTGAAAAATACATTTTGCAAACATTTTCCTTTTGCTTTACAAAAAAAAAAAAAAAAAAAAAAACACAAGCAACTTTGCATCTCAAACAGCCTCGACAGCGAAATCTTACGCGCGAGTTGTGATATTGACACAGTTTGACAGATGACTGGCTATCTGTCTGTCTGTCTGAATGACTGTCGAAATGTTAGCAAAATAGGCAAAGTGTCTAAGAGACAGACTATGAATGCATTTGGTGACCTCATTACGCGTGAGACATAAAACAAAAAAAAAAAACAAAATGAAAATAAAATGAAAATAAAGAAAATTAATATTATTTTTATAAAATAAGCAAATTGTATAGTAAATATTGCACACATTAAATAACAACAGCCGCTGTTTGGCATTAATTGCATTTTTGTAAAAATTATTTTGCATTGAAAAATGGTCAAACGAACAGACAGATAGACAGACAGACAGACAGACAAACAGAGGGACAGAGGGACAGACACGCATGACAGTGGGCTACGCACGCACAGTGGAATGTAAGGCGTTTTTGTAGCAAGTAAAAATGCAATTTATTGCTCATCGTTGCGTTTGATGAATAAACGAATAAATAAATGAATGAGTGAATAAACAAACTGACCTCCTCACACAACAAAACGACGACAACGACGAATTGCGGTCGAAACCGTCCCTGGGCTTGTGTGGCGCAAAAGTGTGTCAAGGTTTTTTGAATAATATTGTGCAGCGTCGACGTAGACGTAGACTACGACGACGACGACAACGACGTAGTTGACGCCGCAAAAGCCAAATACAGATATGTATATACATAGATGCATATGTATATACATCCATATAAATATATTTATATACTCATTGTACTCAAGCCGTTTTAAGCGCAGCCCCAATACTGGCACCTTTTGCATGCCCGACGACGACAACAACAACCACAACAACGACGCCTCACGCCCAAAAAATATAAAATAAAAAAAAACACCAAAAACTACTACAAAAAATAACTATTTCGTTTTCTTTTAGCTACTTTAGTCATAAGTTTTATATGTTCAATTTGTATCTATGTAAGCTGCTATTCTGTGCTTTGTAGTTGTGTTTGAGTATCTGTTTTTTTTTTTTTGTAGTTTGTATTTTTTTCATGCAATAGTATGTTGTTGAAGATGCCGCCGCTTTTCTGCGCTTTGTGTTGCTGTGCATTTAATTGTAAATGATTTTTTTCTTCTTCTTCTTGGTTTTCTAAAAATATAAAGAAAATTTGTTAAAGTTTTTTCTTGTTTAGTATTTCTTTAATTGTGCATTGTTTGCTATTTTTATAATTTATAGTTCATTTTTATAAGCTTATCATTTATTTATAAGCTTATCAATTAGACTGTTTGCTTATAAATATTTATTATATTTAAATTGTTGTCACCTTACGAAATCAACGATTTAATGTGCTTAATGCAGTGTGCACTTTGCTTTACTATAGTAGTAAGGTCTTTTTCTGTGCGTATAGCTATTTTGTTAAAGCACCAGAATCTGTACATATATTTTAGGTAGCTATTAAAGCCACATATCGAACACTTTAAATATGCTAATTTTGCTTGTTGATCTTAGAACTCTACCAATTTAGTGAAGATCTCATAATTAGTAGTACCTTCAACGTTCGACACAATCTGCCGTTTTCTAGTGTTAAAAAAAGTTGTTTAAATAAAAATATGTGAAGCATAGTTAAAGCATACTATTGCATGGAATTGAGCAAAAGCAGTATAAAGGGACAGAAGCATAATGCAAAAAGACTTTTGCTGTTGAAATATTTTGATCAGAGCGCGTTGTTTGTTTCCTTGTTGATTGTTGTTTTTGACTATCTCTCTCTCTATCTCTCTCTCTCTCTGTCTCTCTGGTTTGTTTCTTAACTGTTTGCTTTGCGCACTTTTACTTATATTTCGCAGTATTCGAAGTATTCGCTTTCTACGCATTGTATGTAGCCGTTGAAAATATCATCGATTTTCGTATGTTATATCTTTTAACATAATTGATAAAATATTAAAGTCGTAAATGGCTACAAAGTAAACCATTAATCTATTAATATCCTACTAATGTTATAAACGCGAAAGTTTGTATGGATGTGTCAATGTTTGTTACTCCTTCACGCAAAAACTGCTGAATGAATTTTAATGAAACTTTACAATAATATAGCTCATATATCAGCATAACACATAGGTTATAATTTATGAAGATTAAATTAACGCATTTATTTAATTAATTTAAAGCAAACATTTCAACCACGTCTGCTGCACTGAGTAATGTTATTCCGATATATGAGCTATATTATTGTAAAATTTTATTGAAATCCATTCAGTAGTTTTTGCGTGAAAGAGTAACAAACATGCACACATCCATACAAACTTTTGCGTTTATAATATTATAGTAGGATTTTATTGTGTGTGTTTGGTCCTAATTTTATGAAAATGAAGCGAAAGAAAATATTTTTGTACTGAGCAAAAATGGTGTTGGCAGGGGGACGTCCTCCAGTTCTCTCCCTGGAGCCGCCAATGGTTTACCAGAACGTTTTTGATTTGATTAGTTTTTTAGTTCAGAAAAGAAGCCAGTTTTAAACTGTTTTAGATTAGGGCTACGCGTGAAAAGCGTTAGTTTATTTGTAAAAATAGTAATTAGTTATCAGTAATTAAACAGCAAAAGTTTCTGCTGAACGGAAATATATTTGCATACTATTATATTATATTTGCATACTATACATAGTGCTTAGAAAAGTCCTATAAACTGAGCTTCTACAGTAGCCAATATAGGAAAAAATGTTGCCTTTTTATAATGATTACAGCAATAATTGTATTTTCATAGTATCAGTGTTGCCTTATAAATGTGTAGTATAAGCTTGTTACCTTTTTTGATTGCTCTGTAATCATAATATACAATTTTTTTCATTAGTAAGCCAGTTATGCGCAATGGCAGACTCTAACATAATTATTGCGTTGTACTTTATAAAGTCAATCAAGCGCAGCCAGCTTAAATATAATTTTTTTCTAAGCAACAAACTTATTAGTTTTCTTCGAAGTGCACACAAAACAAAGCTTACATTTCAGATTTTTTTTTTTTATCGTTATTTTAAGCATGGAAAACACCCACAAGTAAATTTTTAGATGAGAGAAAATTATTAATACACGCAACAAACCTACGCAACATAAATAGCAAAATGCGTGCTCTAAGCAGTAGCCAACAAGACAAATACCAAATCATACCACACAAATTTCCCCTACACGCACGCACTCTCACTTAAGCACGCACTCAGGCACATATTTTACATATACATACATACATATATATACAATTACAACAACACTTAAGTTATTTCCCATTGACCTATTAACATTTGAGGTAACATTTATAGTAATACATAGATACATACATATATATGTGTGTATATAATATCTAATGCTACGGCTAACTGAACCTATCCTAATGCCTTTCCTGGTGTGCTGCTGTTAAAAAAAAAAACTCACCTTTTTTTTCTTACATATTACAGCATACTCAATGCGGCTTCCGTTGCGCCATTACAACATAGAGTGTGAGTGTGAGCCATATAGAGAGAGAGAGAGAGTTAATGTTGAGCGTAAATGGGAGAAAGAACGAGCGTTAGACAGACGTGCACACACACGCCCACTATGTGCCACATAAAAAAATACTAGAAGCTATGCTGCTGCTGCTTTGTTTAACCTAAAAAGAAAAAATGTAAATAAGAGAAAATCTTTAGCTTTGATAGAACCGAAGTTTTAATGCACTTCACATGCAACTAAAAATAAACTATTGAAGCAAATTTTAGTTTTGTTTTGATACTCTACACAAAGCCAGTTTTATCTACAAAAAACCGAAAATTGGTTTTAGGAGTTTCATAGTTGCTTATATTGTTGCTTTGCATGCCGTTTAAGCTTAACAGCACAAGAAAATCAGCAGAATTAGAAAATTTTAAACTAATTTAGAGCTAAGGGTGTTTTTTAGAGATGTAGAACTTTGAATTGAATAAAAATATTGAATTTATATAATTTCAAACTTAAAATCGGCTTTATTAAAAAAAATAATTTTATGCCATAAGCATTAAAAAATGGTTTCGTGCATGTCGGCATTCTGGAATTCCAATTTTCTACCACTATTTTCAAGCATTTGATGCCGTATCTCGTATGAATTGTGTGCTTGATATCGGCTTCCAATGCCCAAACCAAATGCTCTTCATGCACCTATATTTTTGTAATGCTTTTCGGCACTGGGTTTTTTTGAAATAAAAAAATGTATGCTAATGAAAGTTAGAGAAACTTGAAAATGTGTTGTTTGAATACTCTATCTTTTTGCAATGAATATATGCTTTCAAACCGAATTTCAACGTGTCTTCAATGCATATTTTGAATTAGTACAAACTTTACGACAAATGGAAAAAACATCACTTTTTACACCAAATGAGTGTAGGGTATTTAAAAAAAAAAAAGAATCGAAATGTAAGAAATAATAATCATACGCACCCATTTTTCATTTTATTGGCACGCACAGCAACAACAAAAGCAACAACAACAATAGAAACTATGCAAGTGTGTGCGCAACATAAACTAAAGAAGAAGCATAAAAATACAACAACAATAAAACAAAATGAACGAAATCGAAATTAATCTCTCTAACATAGACCTGAATCTGTACAGCAACAAAAAGTAGGTCAACAATGCTGCCAGCGTCGACGCCGCTACCGTCGTTGTCGTCGTCGTCGTCGTCGCACGCTCTTTTATACATACGCTCTGCTGTTGTGGCGCTCTGCTCTCTTTCGCACACTTGTCATTGTTGTTGTGCTACAACACACTTTCACTTGTTAC
>JAWNNQ010001035.1:0-20647 GCA_035044765.1 Leucophenga montana
GTGAAAAAATATTGATTAAATGAATTGTTTAATGTTATATTAAAACGTTCACTTTATTATATGTGATATTTTTGCAGCAATGCGAAAAGCTTCTGTTATACCAATGGATGTTTAGGTGCGGGGATTCTGCTAAATAATCGATATAACAGAAGTCAGGAATCCTAAGAGCCTGTCACTAGACAGGCTTTTTATTTAAAAAATTATAATCTTTTTCTAGAAGATTGCGGTTTTGAAGTTGAATGCTCATTCTTTAAAGAATCAGTGAGACTTTTAAGTAAAACTTTTTTTTCCTTTTCCACTAACAGAGTTCTGATTTTTTCAGCTTGATCTTTATTTATTACTTTTATGTCATTAGAGTAAGTAATGATCTCTTCATATGTAAGGGCTTCTTTTTTATTTTGAGATAAATGAATATAAATTAAAATATCAAGTCCTTTATCAACAGGAATATCATTATTTATAATATGTTCATTTATTTTTCTGTATATTTTAGTTGAATCGCTGACATACTCCAGTATTTTAAAACCATTGTCCTGTAAAGCCTTAAACATTTGCAGATAAGGTTTTTCATTTATAAATTTATTCAACACTGAGTTTTTCCAATGCTTATGCTCATCATCAATATGAACATTCATTCCTAAGTCTATATATTTTTCTATAATAGAAGGATTATTGTTAAATATTATTTGATCGTTTCCATAAGAATAATGAGAAACAAGTTCATTATTATCTATATGGAATTGATACCTGTCATTTAATTGTTGTAAAAATAATGGTGTCATTTTTTTACTGTTAAACACAAATCTATTTAATAATTTATTTATGAGGTTTTTATCTGTATTTATACTTTCAAAGAAATCAATAAGATTAAAAAATTTTTCTATTTTCTTTTTAGTGTTAACATTGGTGTCGACATTCCTATTAATATTTACATCCGTAAGAATAAAACCTCTACTCATGACTTTTTTTATATCATCAATATTTGCTGAATAAATTGCATCTTCCAGATAATTATTAGATTGCAGGAAATGAGTAGGGTAATTATATTTTTTTAGGAGATAATCAATTTCCTGTAATTTATTTTCTTGAAATAATAAAGTCATCAAATCATGACCGTAAAAATATTCCCCTTTCATTCCGTTAGGGTATAAGTTATTTTGATAAAATAAATCTATATATTTAAAAGGATTATCATTCTTACAGGCAGTTAGAAATAAATTATTCTCTAAAACTGAACAAAAAGACATATAATCATTTTTTAATAAATGTTCCACTGTAGAATACAAATCTTGATATATATATTTTTGAATATTTTTATCAATAAATTTTCTATGCAATAATAAATCTTCTTTCTTTATAATTTGTAATTTTTCTGTATTATTTGAAAAAAGAATATCTGATATTTCTTTGAGCTTCATGTTAAATCCATTATAAATATGTTTTATAAATTATAACGGATTTATATAAAAATATCTACTTACCAGATAATTCCTTCTCTTTAAATATCTCAACTAATTCATTCCATAAAGCATTATTGGGTGGGATCATATTTTCTAAATCTTCTTTTTTCATAGATTGCATGTGTTGAAAATTTTCCATGAAAATAGATAAATTATTTTGTTGTTCTGCATGAGTTAAGGGTGCATCAAAATAAAGCAAAGAATATATACAAGAAAATAAATCATCAAGAGTAAATAAAGTTCTAATATTTACCTGTTTGATGTCATCTTTTTTAGTATATTCGGATTCCACTTTAGAAACACAATGATTATCTGTAGAAAAAATCTCACTTTGATATGTCATGTTATTATCTAATAATATTGGAACATCTTTATAGCTTAAAACATCAATAAGAGGATCTCCTGTAAAAGATTTTATTTGCCCATCTTTATTGTAAAATAAGTTATAATAATGGTTAATATTATAAGAGCAAAAGCCAGTATGAATTAAATAATTTTCTCTATCTTTTAAAGCAAAAAGTTGTTCAAAGGATAAAGATTCAGGGTATTCTTTAATTTCTTTAAGAGAGCCATTTTTTGAAAATGAAATTTTAATCCATTCATCCTTAGAGGAAGATTTATTTTTGTCCTGATTTAGATAATCAATGTAAGATGTAATATCTTTTTTAATAATATGTTCAACCGTTTCTTTCCAGGGCAAAAAGGAAGTAAGAAGATCTAAAATAGTAACCCCTTCTTCAAGCGTAATGGTTGTAGATAAAAAATATGTAATAAAAGAAGGATCTTTTTCAAAACCCGCCGCCAGTTGAAAGAATGTTAAAGGTATAGATTCTTGTTTTAAATGTTTAATATCAATTTGCCCATTTTTGGTAAATATTAAAGTGAGGTTTTCTAACATAGCTCTATCTATAAACATACTTTCTCCTGATTTTAGTCGAATATATCAGTCTATATTTATAAAGAATAAAGTCAATAAATTAAATAATATTTTTTCTGGTACATCCATAGCTTTCTTTAATTTTAAAATTACTAAGTTTAAAAACATCTTTAAAGTTCGTATTCTTTACTTCATGTAAAGAACCATTAAGGTAATATTGAACATTTTCAGTTTGATCTAAACATGATATGCCAATGGTTTTGTTTAATTTTATCTCATGTTTTTGAATATCTTCTTTAACCATATCAAAATCTTTTTGAATAAAAGAATATAATTC
Organism: Leucophenga montana; assembly: GCA_035044765.1. NCBI lineage: Eukaryota > Metazoa > Arthropoda > Insecta > Diptera > Drosophilidae > Leucophenga > Leucophenga montana. Next base: position 2,675 of record JAWNNQ010001035.1, read on the forward strand.
ATCTAAATCTAAATACGCGAAACGTAATGAATCCTGATATTTATTATGAATGTTGGTTAGATCCACAATTTTCTCATAAGGTTTCTCTTTTAATTCATGATTAAGAAAACCCGCGCCATGACGTGTTTTATAACAGCGAGTAGCATAAATAATATCAAGCTCTTTAATTTCATTTTGAATACATAGTTCTATCACATTTTTTAAACCAGTGTTAGAACGGGTAACATGCGGGAAATCCCCCATAGTTTGATCCAACATGAGTCCTTGTGCGCCTTCAAAAATGATATCATAATCTTTAAAGTAATCCTGATAAAAATCATTAACACCTAATATTAATGTTCTGTTCATTTCTTTTACATCATCTATATATCTGTCAATAATACTTTCATTTAATATAAAAGAATTGTCTTTTAAAAAATTATTCAGTCCTAGTTCATGAACTCTTTTTTCAAAAAATGCTCTGACAATAATAAGTTTGTCTCTTAAACGTGAAATGGAATAAGTGTCTTTTACTTGCAATGTCTTATGACCAACTTCCGAACGCTGAATTGTTTCTCCAATACCTAATCCACACGATCCATGTTTACCTGAACCACGAGATTCTTCCAGCCATTGGTTTATAATCATATCATAAGGAGTAGTTAAATATGCTTCATCGTGACAGGCTATAACAGGGTGTACTCCCATTTCATTAAGCTGTTTTAATTCTTTTAAAAATATTAATGGATTAATTATAAAATGTCTGGATAAATACCCTCTTGCATTGGGCAAAAAAGAGTTGGAACAAAAATGACCAAATACGTGTCTTTGACCATATGGCGTAACTACCGTATGTCCTGCCTGAGCACCGCCATTAAATCTAACGACTAAACTATTATTTGTTTTAGAGGATAGATAATCAGTAAAAAGACCTTTTCCTTCATCACCAAATCCAGAACCAATAACAACTTTAGCTTTTTTCATATGCACTCCTTAGTTATTGTTATTATTTCAATAACTAATTTATATCAGAAGTATTAAGATAGTCAATGATTGCAATTGAAATTACTTTCAGGTATACTGGTCAGAATTTTTCTAAGAGGATACAATTATGAGCGGTCTATTTACAATAGCAGCAAGGTTGTCTGATGGAACAGTGGTTAGTGGGAAAGGAAGAAAAGAAGCTTATATAGGCGTAAGGACGATAACAGATGAAAATTATTTTTTAAAAGTTTTTAATGAATACCTTAAATTACCTGTTTCCAGATTATCTCCACTATCTAAAGAGGAAGCTGTAGAAAAATACGAGGAATATGAAGAAGGTTCTGCTTTAGTCGCTCCATATCATTATGGTTTATGTTTTATTGATTTTAAAGATAAAACAGTTGACTACTTTAATATTGATAATAAATTTGGTTATATTCATAAAATAATTCTTTTTGAACATGTAAAAGATTTTTTTCATGAGTATTGTAAAAGATTAAGTGCAGGAAATTATTTATCTGTCATTAGAAATATTTTAGATAATGAACCTAAAAACTATTTTTTGGCAAATTTTGTATCAGCTCATGAAAAAGGGTATTTGCAACAAAAAAATGTTAACTTTTTAACCTTGGCTCAAGCAGCGTTTTCTGACAAAGGGAATGATAATATTCCTGATATTTTTGAATTTGATATAAAAGACTGGAAAATATCTTGTAATAAAAATGATTTAGATGTGAATGAATTTAAAAATATTAAAGAAAATTTATTAAAGAAAAATATCTTAACCGAATATGATATTAAAGGATGGGATATTTTCGAAAAAGAACTTTTTTAATAACTTAAAAACCCCCATCTAAGGGGGTTTTAAAAAGATAAAACCTAAAAGCGAACCACTCCGGTACCTGAACTTTCCTCTTTTTTAGTCAACTGATTAACAGCATGTTGAACTGTTATCGAAGTATCACCAGACCATGATTTTACTACATCATGAGCACTTCTACCTTCGTTTATTTCTATAGCACTTACAATAACTTCGGCTAAATGATCATTATTGGCTAATTTAAGAACCCTTTGCCCTAAAAGTTCAGTCCATGAAGACATAACATCATCCATATGATATTTAGCATGATTTCCATTCTCTACTACAATATGATAAACATGATATATCTTAGAAACCATATTTAATAGCTGTTCTGATGTATAATCATTTTTTTCTTGTTTGCCAAAAATTTTTTGAATTTGAGAAGCTAAAAGATCTTTTGGTGCTTCTTCATCGCCTATCGTAAACAAATATCCCTTTTTATTTCTTTTTTCAAAACAATCAATGGAGGTATGTAATGCAGCAAAATACCAAGGTAGGTTATAAGATTCAAAGCTATTACCTCCACCACCTTTCTCTAACCATATTTTTTCAAGCTGTTTAGCAATGGTAATATCTGCTTCAAACTGAGTTACCTGTAAAGGTGCTGTATCATAATAAGCATCACCTACGCCCATACACATAATATGAGGATCTGAAACAGGCTGTCTTTTTATGATTTCCTCAACCATAACTCCAAGACCTTTACGAGCTAACTGATCGGCATTGACTCCCATAGAACCGGTAACATCTAATGCAACAATGATAGCGTTAGATGTAGGATTAATATCTGAATCTCTTGATTCTCTAATATTGATATGTAAAGGATTTAGATCTTTATCCATATTTCGAGAGCTAAAAATTTCTTCTCTTTTTTTAGTTTTTGTAGAGCTACTATAACTCATCCAATCATCTGGATTCCATCTTGAACTTCCCATATTACACCTCTCTATATATATCTGTAGATTTGATATTCATTACCGAAAATCTGCGTTCACCGAAACTTTCTGGTAATATCTTTTTACTCCAGGTAGAATATTCCATAACAGCACTACCTTTACTGCCATCTCTTAACCATTTAATTAATTCTTTTGGAATATTTTTATCTTTGTTTAAATAAATTCCAGTGTGATCACCAAGTAATTCTCTCCCTAAACTTTTAATCATTTCAAGATCCAAAAGAAAATCTGCTTCTTTTTTATTTAACAAACTAACAGGTGCTACATCGATAGCTTTCTGTGGTAAAATATTCAGTTTTTCCCCAACAGGAGTTGAATACCACCATCCCCCCATTAACATTCCTTCATGAGTTTCAGGATTAATAAAATAATTATCAACAGAAATACCACCATGCATTATTTTATTGAAATGAATAAAACAAATGTTGTTATATAATGTGCTTAGAATCCATGCGACATGTTTAGGCTCTATTTTATTCTGGAATTTTAAAACATCTCCAAGATTTAAAAATCCTGCTGGTTTTTTCATTAATATAAAGAGACTATCTTCTGAAATAATCCTTTTTTTGATTTCTGGAATGTATTTTGAAAAAGCAATTTTCATATTATCATCATTAAAGGTAATATTTGTTAAGTTTGCTAAACCACCTAATACATCTTCCTTGTATTCATGATTAAATTGCCAAAGAATATAATTCTCTGAAATATAATATTTACCTAATTCAAAGCTCTTCTGTATTTTATATCTGAAAATAAATTCATGGTTTTTATTGTCTTTTATATTTAAAGAATTTCTCTCTAATGAAAGATTTCCAGCTTTGTATTTATTGATGGCTATTTGATAAAGCTCATTAATATGAGGGAAAACTTTGATATTATATTGATTTTTATCTTTTAGTCTATCTGGATGCCATATAAGAGAAAGTTTTTTATAAGTTTTTTTGAGGGTATTTTCATCGCCATAAAAGATCTTCTCTATGTTATCTTTAGATATACTTAAAATTATATCTGCTGTATATTTATCAATATTCATATAACCACCACTTATTTTCTTTTATACAATAAGTAATAACACATAAAATAAAAATTGCAATAGTTTATTATAATAAACACGAAAAAGAGAGGTTGCCCTCTCTTAGTTTAATTAAATAAATCAATATTAATTAATAAAAATAGTTCTTTGGTTATCGTTGAAATTTAATTTCAAATAATAGGGAATATCATAATTAACTATATTCTTGAATAAAATATTTCTGGTTAAGCCTTTATCTATAATAAATGTAGAACAATTACCTAAAATATCTGTTAATATTGTTTTATGGTGAATTATTTCTGAATCAAAAGTGATGCAGTAATTTAAACTAATTCCAAATCCTCTTGCCATAGAATGTATAATTGAAGGTGAATCGCAAAAAAAAGGATTAGTATAAAATACAGAAAAAGGTATAACTGGCTTATTTAAATGAACACGATTTTGTATTAATTTGGACATAGCAAAATTAATTAAGAGAGAAAAAGATATATAAAGAAGGTTATTTTCATAAGATGGTGTTTCAAGAAAATATTTATAGCTATGTGAGTTTAAACAATCAATTTCTACACCATTATCTGAAAATAAACAGCTTTGGATTAATATATCAAAATAATATATACAATTATTCAAAACCATATTACCTTTAGATATAAGTTCAGATTTAAGGTATATTAATAATTCTTTATTGAATAACAAGCATCCTTTATCATTGAGAGGAATATTATAAATAATTGGCGAAACAATATTCATAATTTTGGATTCAATTGCAGGATCTAAATGAGAAAAAACAGATCGAAGTATTTCACATAATTCTTGTTGGGAAACTTCTAAGGATTTTATACCTGTATCATTTAAAGAAAATGTCATAGAATGATAATCTCTTAAAGAAGTATTGTGTAATATATTAAAATTAAATCCATTACCAATATAAATAAAACTACGTGATTTTGGCATCAGATAGTTAATCCTAAGGTAATGAAAATCATCATTATCTGAAATTAATAATGAATGTTTGTAAAAAACATTTAATGGAACATAAATATTTAAATTCGTTGCTTCATGATAACCTAAATAACAAGCTGGAGAAGCCTGAATGATTTCATCTTCTTTATCTTGCATATTAAAATTACAGCAAGACATATTAGAATAGTATTGATTTATTATTGTTTCCAGAGGTTCTTTATCAGGGGTGCTATAATTAATAACTGTTTTAAATTTATCTATATGGTTAGTCTCACCTTTTTTTACATTTTGTTTGAAATTATACCAGTCAGAAAAACCATAAATTTTAGCTATTGCATTTTGAGCCTGCATTAAAGAAAGCTTAGAGCTATTGTTTTTTAATTTTTTAGCCTCTCTTTTCAATACATCTTCGGCTGGGGATGAAAACATACTTAATTTCATTATTATTTCCTCGTGTTAGCTCAATTAACTATAAATATTAGTTGCATTATCTTTTCAGTTTGCCTTTTTGAGCGGCGTGGAGTAATGCCTCCTGAAAAAAACATAACTTTTTTCCGATAAAAAATCAATTTTTGATTGAAGTTAAATAGATATAATGTTAAGTTTGTGAATATTTTATGAACAGAAGGGGTATTTATGCCAAACAGACTGATCACAATAAACAAAATAATTACTTTAAATGAAAAAGTTCAAAAAATAGTTTCAATAGACTATCTGCGATGGGAAACTAAAAATGATTTAATTTTTTGTGAAAATGTTAGTGAAGAAATATATGGATGCCTTAAAGAACTTAATACAACTTTAGATGATTATTATTTTTTAGAAGAAAAAGAAAAAAATATAAAATCTTTTTCAAAAGCATTAAATGAAAAAGCAAAGGATTTAGAGCAATTATTGATGACTATTCTGGATAGTCAAACAAAAAATAAAGCCTCATAAGAGGCTTTTATTTAAAAATTGAGACATTTATTAATCGCCACCACAACTACTACCACAACTGCTGCTATTGCAACTATGATGGTGATTATTAGAGGAGTTATCGCTATCTCCATGACAAGAACTATCAGAAAACAACCAAGTCATGAGTAAAATTGGTGTAATATCATTACTTGAACTTGTAATTTCTTTTTTATAATTTTTCTTATGTCTGTTATATAAATAAGCATCAGTTCTAAGTTCATCCACCAGGAAAAAATTAAAACTATTATTGTAATGTTTCAATCTATGACTTACATATTTTTTTCTGTTATTGTAATATTCTTTCCACACTTCACTTTCAAGATAGTTTGGATACATCCCTTTAATAAAATCATTAATATCTTTAAAATATATTTTATTAGATTTTATTTTTATTTCGTATTTATCAAGATAATTGCAACTACCTATCCAGATGATAACAGGCAATACAATAGATACAAAAACAGCAATAAAGGATAAATAAGAAATTGGACTTAGGTATTTAATAATGAATTGTTGTAAAGGTTCATAAGAATACATTAAACAAAGTGCTGATATAAAATAAATAGAGAAAAAAAGATGAATGAAAAATCTAAAAGCTTTAAACATACTAATGTCATTGTAAAAATGCTCTGTTGCTTTTTGTGGAGATAGTAAAGAGGTCATGGTATATTTCCTTTTTTTATTAATCTCAGTATTTTTATACAATATGATAAATAAAAGTCAAATTTAGTTTATTTATTTAACGTAGATTAAACAAATCTATCATATTTGTTATGATTTATCTAAAATGTTATAATAAATAAAAATTTATCTGGGAATATAACAATGCATCTGAGTATTAATGTAAAAGAACAAAATAAAGTATTTAAAAAGATTTTTAATGGGATAAAAAATTCTGATCGTAATGCTTTTACTAAAAGAATTTCAGAAGCATTAGAAGTTTTTTCTCATATCAATAATGAGAATGATTTAAATAATTATATGAAAAAATATAAATTATCTATTGATGATTTAGATAATGGTTATTTACCTATTAAGGAAAGTCCTCCAGATGGAGCGATTTATGTAAAATTTAATATGTTGCCAGTTTTAACAAATAATAGCTTTATGTTGAACTATTTTTATAGCAAAGGATTGGTGCCTTTATCTTCTGGAAATATGGAGAGACCTTTAGTTTTTCAATCTATAAATAATAATGAAAATTATGTAGAGATTGGTCGTATTTGTAAAGATGTTGAAATAATGGATAGTTTTCTTTACTTTGATCATAAAGAAAATAACTGTTATATAAATACATTAAAAATTGCTTTAGATGATGTAAAAAATAATAGAATAGATAAAAAAACTTTTGTTGAATATGTCGTTAAATTCATCGAAAAAACCGCTTTTTTGCCCGATGAATTAATAGAATCTTATCAATTTATTATTGATAATAATATAAAAACACAAAAACTAATCGATACATTAAAAAGTAATCTAAATATTCGTTCTTCTCATAATCATTTTGCAAATATAAAAGCATTAAAACTTTTATGTAATATTGTGGATGAAGATATATATGAAAATAAAAGTGTAATAAAGAACTTATTATTAAACCCTGAATTGTTTGATGAGTTTATCCAGAAATATTCCTACGGAGAAATAAATAAAAAATATGCTGATGTCCAGAAAGAAATCAGTGATGATAATATTAACAGGCTTGGATATAATTATGCTTTGAAATCATTTAGTTTAACAGATCATTTTCAGGGTAAAGATACCGTTTATGCTGGTGTAAATATAGAGACATTGGAAGTTCTACATAAACATGGACTTTTGAAAAAAATGATAAAAAATCATCCTAATTTATTGGATAAATATTTTACAAATTATGATATAAACATAAAAGAAAATGAAAAGTCATTTGAAAGAGTAAAAGACTTGCTTATAAAGGAATATAATTTAAATTATGGTTTTTATTATAAAGATGAAAAAGGTATAGATGTTGTACGACAATTACAATTAAAATATGAAAGATCTGCTATTCTTTTTGAGAATTATATTTATGAAAAAAGATTTTCAATTCCTGATCATGTATATGAACAAATAATAGAGCAAGTAGTAAATAAGGTAGACAGGAAATTTTTAGATATGCTTATTGATAACCCCAAATCACTTGGAATTAACAATGTGTATTTAAAAATAATTGAAGTTTTTGGTAAAGATAAAAGAATTAAAGGCTTTAGCAAAGAAGAATCAGTAGAAGTTTTCGCTGAACTTCTATCAGAAGAATATAGAAAAAAGCATAATATAACGGTTTCTGTGGATCAGATTTTATCAAGATTGAATAATAAACCCGAAAAAGGAGCTTTAGGCATCTTTGTTGAAAAAACAATAATAAACTATCACTTAAAAAAAGAATGTGATGATCTTGTTTCTATTCCTAAAAAAAGATTATAATTTAGACACTAACACCATTCTGAATGTTGACATGCTTCACCCCATGAAGAACAAAGTTTTATTATGATAATAGATAAATTTTTATAGCAAATCTGAATAACGTTATGATTTAAAAAGGTTTAAATAATCATATATTTTGCTATAAAAATAAAAGCTGTACATTTAATGTGATTTTTAGTATAATCAAGCACAAAATTTATTTAGAGGAACATGATATGGAAAACAAAAACGATACCCCTGATATTTGTTTTGAAGATCAATATTTAGCTTTGTTCAGTGGTGCTAATGTATATGATAAGTCAGATGATGAAAAAAAATATGATTATGAAGAAGTCAATCACTATAATACTAAATACAGAAACATAAGTCTCTGGGATGCTAAATTCGCAGTTTCACCAGAAGAATTTAAACAAAAAATATTTGATGCTTTTATTAGCCATGCCAAATACATGGAAAAACAGTTTGTTCTTTACCCTTTTATTGATGGTTTAAATACGATAACTCAAAGAACAATGAAACGTGGTTATGGAAATAAAGAAGAAACAGAAAATAATTTGAAATATTTCAAAGCATTAGTGGATGCTATGAGTATGATTGTTGAAGATCCAAGAAATACTTTTCCTAAAAATATTTTTAAAATGATTATCCTGGATAATGCAGATGAACGTATGTATTCTGCATCTGAAAATTACAAAGAGATGATTGATTATTTTTGTGAAAATTTTACAAAATCAGATGGTGTAAAAATTAGTAAGCTTTTTAATCAGGAATTCCTGCCAACAAATGCTTTTATCAACTATCTTATTATTCTTACCTTATATAAAGAAAACCAAGAGAAAGTAAAAGACTTAATGTGGGATGAGTTCTCTTTAACTAATGCTAACTCTGACTCTCACAGATTAAGCCAGGTCATGAATAAGTATAATTTAAGAAAAATAGATTTTTCTGTAATAAATAAAGACATCCTGCTGGAATATGTGAGTGTAGAATACTTAACAGGCATGAGAAAACAATTAAGTGGAAAATCAAAAATTAAAGATAATTTAACAGGATTTCTTAATCCCTTAACATCTATTGAACAAAAAAAGAAAATGTTTTTAGATAGTATATTTGAAAAATATCTTGGGCATAAATATTTTCTGGTAGAGAAAAAATATTTTCCTGAAATCGTCGATCAAATAACAGATACTGATGTTATAAATGCTTTTCGTAGACATGGATTTAAAATTGTTAATTTTAAGAGCAAATTCTTCAGTGAAGAGAGTTTCGCAACAAAAATGTTAAAAGAAGATTTGCAAAAATATAGTGATATGAAGGAAGGCTATCTTGATTTTATGAGGGAAAAAGTAGTTGAAGCTTTCAGAACCTATAAAATAAAAGAACAAAAAAAAGAAATCAAAAAGTCCCTGACACAAAATGATAATATGGTTGTAAAAAAATCAAAAGTTAACAAAAAAAGAATGTAGGTAGATATTATTTTATGAAAAACATCCTTGATGTTAAAGTTTGACAAGTTAACATCTATAAATTATTATTATCATTCCAACACCCGTTCGATGGCTCATTTTATTGAGAAATCAGCGGGTTTTTTCTTTATCTATTAACAATCAAGAATTCTGATTAAATCAGGTAATTTTTATAATATTTAAATGGCACTTTTTTTAAGAAATTTTACTTCAAAAAAGGAGTTGAATTATTTTTTTGCCTTTGATAATATATCCTCATCGAAGCAAGAAACTTCGTGTAGTAAGATTTAAGATTAATTTTTAGAAAAGGTAAAGAAATATGCAAAGTTCAGCAGCAGTTCGTGTCGAAAAATTTGAAAAGTCTCGTAAAAAAATGCGTCAGGAAATGGGAAAGACTGGTAAGGATAACCGTAAGCGTGATAAGGTTGTTCGTGGAAAAGATCGTTCCTACGAGTATGATTCAGAGAACGAACCTTATTTTACTGAATAATCTTTTCTAAAGTAAAGCCCTGGTGGGCTTTACTTTTTCAGAAAGTTCGTATTAAAATTCTTTGCTTTTTTTTAATTTTATGATAATATGACCTTACTGAATCAAACAGTAATAAAACTTTAATCAATAACTAGTAAAGGTAATAATAAATGCAAAGCTCATCTGGTAATCAGGTAGAAAAATTTGGTAATTCTCGTAAAAAGAATCGTAAGGAAAACGGTAATGACAGGGACAATCGTAAACGTGATAAGGTTGTTCGTGGCAAGAATCGTGATTATGATGAAGACTCAAATTAATAATCATTGATTATCATAAGCCACCATCAAGGTGGCTTTATATTTTGAAGGTGATAGAAATGAAAAAATTTACAGTTTTTGAAAAAGGCGTTGAGCAAACTGATGGTAATGAACTTGGTTCTATGATTTTTACACAAGATGTAAAAGACAGTGAAGTATTAAATGCTATGTATATGGCAATTCCTAAGGTATTTCATGCAATGAATACCACTATGGATATAACTCTTGTTTCCAGAGATTTATTTATGGTGGATGAACCTTATCCAGAGTTCAAAAATCCTGATGATTTACTCCAAATGTGCCGACATTAAAAAACTAATATAAAAAAGAGACACTTCGGTGTCTTTTTTTTTATGTATAAAAAGATATAATAGTTACAATTATATAAAATAGAAGATTGTATTATGTTTGATAATGAAAATGATTACTTTGAAGAAAATAAAGCAAAAGGTTTATTCTATTTAATTGTAGACGAGCATGAAGAAAATAAAATAATAGATTATTTTCAAAAAAATAAAGAAAAAATATTAATGGATATTGAAGATAAACAGACTAATTATAATATAGGTTATCATTGCTTATCCAAGAAATATTATCAATTTTTCAGAATTTTGGAAAAAGACTATCCAGAAATATTTATAGAAATGCCAGATGATAAAAAACTTGATGATTATGATGACAGGCATAGTGAATATGTAAAATCTCCTTTATTAGCAATTTTAGAAAATATAGCAAGAAATCCTGAGATAAAGGATAATTACTATTTTCTTGAAGATTTTTTATATTCGCCTTATGTAAATTTTAAAAAAATTATTATAAATATAGAAACAAAAGAGAGTGAAAATGTTTTTGAGTTTATGTCAAAAATACAAAATAAATTAATGACCAATCAAAGTTTATTAGATATAGTTTTTAATAAATTATATAAAGAAAATAAAAACATTTATAATGAATGTTATGAAAGAATTTCCAGTAGAGTATTATATGATAATGATGATCATTATTTTAATGCAAATGTACTTGATTTATTACAATATACTCCTTCACACAGGAAAATAACAATAGATTATTTAATTGAAAAGAAAATTGAAGTTGAGAAAAAAGAAATAAACGATAACATAAAATCCATCGATATAAATCATGGCAACAAATTAAAAAGATTATAGGGAAGGATGTATGAAATTATGACCAGAAATAAAGATTTAATATCTCAGGAAGAAAAAAAGAAACGCGAACAAGCATGGAAAGAAGAAAATAAAGAGGCTATTGATTATCTTAATGAATTTACCAGAATACATGGAAGTTTTTCTGATAGTATAGGTGTTTCTTTTTTAAACAAAAAAGAAAAAGATTAGCTGGATTTATTTATAGATATTTGTTAAAATCTCCTATCGAATAACAGGGGATTTTATGAATAACAATTTCGTATCAATGATAAAAAATCTACAATTACCTGAAAAATTACACGACAGAAAGAGAGAGAATGTAGTTGATTTCTTTTCCACGCCATTTTTGGAAACAATGGAGAAATTCAAAATAAAAGATGATTATCAATATACCGGTAATTATGTTGTTATTACCCTTCCTTTAATTCAAAGCTTATATAATCTCTTTAAGGATAAAAAAGTGGTAGAGGTTATGAGTGGAACCGGATTATTAGCTTACCATTTACGAAATCATGGTTTAAATAATTTTATTGCTACCGATAATAATTCATGGGGTTTGTTAAGAGAGAAACCTCCAATTACGCCCATTATTCAAATTGATGCAGTAGAAGCTGTAAAAGCAAATCCAGATGCGGATATTATCCTAATGTGTTGGCCTCCATTTGACAATAATATTGCAGAAAAAGTTTTGGATGCAATGGTTCCAGGTCAGACTTTGATTTGTTGTGGAGAGCGTAATGGTTGTACTGGAACTACTGAATTTTGGAATAAATTTAATTGTGATATTATGGATTTACCTTATGAACCCTTGTTCACATTAAAAGATAAATTTTACGTAGGGATTAAAGAATGAGAAATAAATTCTTATTTTTAGATATGGATGGAGTATTGAATAGTTATTCAAAAATAAAAGATGCTATTGAACATAATAAAGGAATAAGTAGTCATAAGATTTTAGTCCATCCCAATGGCGTAGATTGGGTTTCTGTAACTTTAGTAGAAAAACTAAAAAAAATTATAGAGACTCATAACCTTATAGTGATAGGAATATCTACATGGTTTGATAATGACGAGTCTTTAGAAATCATATCTAATTTACTTGGTATTCATATATTAGACAAAACCGAATGCACCAGTGGAACAAGAGAAAGAGCTTTATCTGTTCTGGATTGGTTGGAAAAGCATGATTACTCGCCTGAATCTGGCGATGGTTTTGCTATTCTTGATGATAGTAATTATTATGACTATCCTTTTGTGAAAGTAGAAGGTAGGGTGGGAATTCAATCAAAAGATCTTGAAAAAGTCATACTTTTAATAAAACAAAAAATAGATTTAAATGATTGCCGAAAGGCTCAATTAAAATAAACCACCTCTTGGTGGTTTATTTATTATATTCTTTTTTTATTCTGATTTGAAAATGTTTGTTTTGGTGCATCTTCTAAAAGATAACTGCCAATAAGTTTTTTTTCTTTCTCTATTAAATGTGTATTTAACGCCTTTAAAACTATAATTTCTGGATGTTTGTTTATATCATATTCTGATAAACTCGGCATATTTTGAACTATGTTTTTTATTTTAGTTATTGAATTTTCAATAATGGATTTAGATGATGACATATCATCAAGAGAAAGTTCTAATTTATCAAAAATAATATTATTAAACATATGAATGAAACTTTCAGTACTTCTGGGACCAGTTGCAAGGAATTTATTTTCATTATAAATAGAGTTAATTAAACTATTGATTATTGAAAAATGATTTTTTTCATTTAGTTCTTCTTTTGAATTTTTTAATGTAATAATATCTTTTAATGTATTAATTTTTAAATTGATATTTTCATCTTCTTTAACCAGAAAAGGAATTATTACATCAGTAATGTAATGAATATTTTGATCTAATAAAGTTTCATCTTTTTCAATAAAAGAAAGCAGCACCTGACTTTTATGTTCATTGAAATTTTCGGTTAACAATTTAAAGAATTGCTCCTGAGTAAAGTAATTATTATATCTGCCTTTACTTGGTGTGACTTCAAATTTAACTAAGTTATCTACAACAAAATCAATATCATTTTTAGAGATAAGGTGATAATCTTTTCTATCAGCTATATTTCTTAAAATATCGATCCTCATACTGTCCTGTATTTTTTTCTTAAATCCTAATTCTACAGCCCAATTAAAACGGTCTATATTCTCTGCAAGTCTATGTGTAGATACTCTTTTTTGAATATAGCAGGAATTAGATAAAGTTTGTGTAACTTGACCTCCTAACATATGTATTACAATCTGTTTTTTATCTAAATCTTTATCTTTAAAGTTTATCTCTAAATTTTTAAAAACATGATTAATGACATTTTTATCCACAATAGTATTTTCTAATAAATAAACTAAGAAATTTATATCATGCCTGAAATGCATTTTTTTGACAGAATCTTTATTATTAACCATAAGCAAATCAATTAGCTTAATAGTTTCGGTTGAATTGAAATTTTCTTTTTTTACAAATTTAAAAGACTCCAATGTTTCTTTTAATTCATGGTAAGAAAGTTCTGGTATAAAATTTACCAAAGTAGAGTTTTGTTCTTTTATTGCTTCTATAATAGAATTATTCATTTTTATATCCTTTATTTTAACTTATTATTATATTATAAAGGATATAAAAAAAAGATAAACCATAGTGATTTATCTTTTATCAATTTATTGATAATCAAATAAATTTATAAAAACAACCTCGTGATGAGTCATAAGATATACCACATCTTAAAAGATCTAAAAGTTGTTCTTCTGATGCTTTTCTTGAAATATCTTTAGGTGATACACTAAAAAAGATACCATAATGATTTGTTGAACAAATGAAATCACCATGTTCTGGTAAAATTTGATTAAATATATAAAGTGCTTGTAGATCACTTTGTTTAAATAATGGATTGTTAATTTTTTCAAATTTACAAAAATTATCTTCATTATTTTCTTCGAAAAACTCAATAAGATCATTACTTGTCATAACAAACCTCCTTTAAGATGTTTATTATTTTAACAAAAAATAAGTGTAAGATAAAGATATTTTTAAACTTGTTTATTTAAAATTTTTTTGGTACTATTACTAAGTTATACTTTTAAAATATATAAAAACATAAAAGGAAATCTAAAAAATGAAAACAGCTTATCAAAACGTATCAGATATGAATACTGCCTTCGGGAATAAACTTGGTTTGATTATGGTTGATGGACAACTCAAAGATGATACCTCGAAATTGTCTTCTCAGGCCAAAAACCTTTATGATGAATTGGATGAACTTAGAGATGATGGGTTTAATGTTTTAGCCAAAGATCCAGATAGTGTGGAAGGTCGTAAAGAAATGTTTGATGCTATTGGAGATATATTAGTATTCCTTTATGGTGTAGGTCATTTTATAGCTCTTGATCCAGAAAAATATATTATTCAGGATTATAAAGAATATGAATCTCATTTAGCACCTTACATATCACAAATCACTGATGAAGATTTGTATGAATCAATAAAATATCATATTGATAACATGATGGATCATATTAAAAATCGTTCTTTAGAAGGTATTATTGAATCTCTACAACAGATTGATGATTTAGCTCAGTCTATTTTTTATTTTTATGTAAAACCAGAAAAGACTATACATCTACTTATTGACAGAATAGTAGAAAGTAATTTAAGCAAGCTTTGTAAAGATGAAGATGAATTAAATGCAACATTAAAAAGCTATAGAGATAAAGGTGTTGAAGTTTATGCTGGTGAATCTCCATTGCTTCAGGAAAATGGAAAGCCTTATTTGGTAGTATTTTCAGCTAAAGAACAAACAGTTCTTGAATATTCAGAGAAAGAAAAGAAACTAATAAATAAAGTATATCGTAAAGATAAATTCCTTAAATGTGTAAATTGGTTTGAACCAAATCTATATGATTTTTAATTTTCAATAATCAGATCTTATTAAGAAAGAGCCTGGGGAAAGGCTCTTTTTCTTTTTTGAATATTTTGATATAATATAAACATTAAAATTATTTGTAAGAGATATATATGTTCAGAATAGATATATTCACCACTGACTATAATAATAAAGAAAAAACTAAATATGTAGAAGAATTGTATCCCTTAATAAAGGACGCTTATCCAGTTCCTTATACTACCCCAAGCTTAAACACTCCTGATGCATATTTGATAACTATTATAGAAACACCTAAAAAGGGTAAAGAAAGGATGGTTGGTCTTTTATGTCTTTCACTAAATAAAAACAGATCTACAAAAGAAATAACTCCCTGGAATGATAGTGGCTGCTGTTGGTGTGTGATGAATGTAGGAATAAATGAAAAATATAAGGGGTTAGGTTTATCTAAGTTATTAATAGAGGAAATGTTTAAGTTTGCTGTAGATAATGAAATATCAGGTGTATACCAATCCAGTTATTCAAAGGAAGGTTTCTTATATATATTGCCATTTTTCGAAAAAATGTCTCTTAAATACCCAGATGTTAATTTTGTAGATGAGAAAAGAACCCACTTCTATTTTTCAGAAAAAGAAATATTAGAAATGGATTTACCAAAAAATACAAAAGCTAATAAATTAAAATTCTAAATTCTATTTCTCTGGAATGAGGGTGCTGTTTGAATACTATTTTCTAAGAAAGAATCAAGTATTTGCTTTTCACGTATTGTATACAACACGTTTGTAAAAGATTCTATTTTCTGTTTTGAAATATTATTTCTATAAATAGAAGAATTAAAAACTTCATAAAACACCTCAGAAAAATTATCTTTATTAATAAAAAAATCTTTTTGATTATCGTAAATATTCCTTTTTGCCGCTCTGTCTATAAACTCTGTTTTGTGTATATTTAACATTTCACTGTTATTTATGGAAAGTGTTATTTTATTATTGTTATTAATAATATTAAAGATAAGATTATCACCTTTTTCCATTTTATTATTTTCTGTTAAATAAGAATATGTTTCTTTCATTATACTAAAAATACTATCCATTATAGAGGAAGAATAGGACTCTTCACTGTTCATAATATATTGTTTTTTCTTTTCAGATAATAAATTATAAGAAGTGGATAAAAGAAGCGTTTCTTTATAATGCTCATTATACGGCAAATAAACAGTTGGTTTATAAAGCTCTTTGTTTTTTAAAGAATTAATAAAATCACTCACATGCTCATGGTAAATATTAAGATTTTGTCTTGTAAAAAAATCATTTAATAGTTTATTATAAAGTCCAAATCTATTTTCTCTTTTGAAATTTAATCCATATATATTTTTTCTCAAAATACTAACAATTCGATTTCTACATTCACCCTTTTCTCTTAAGTTAAAATTATACGTTCCCTGTTCGGCCCAGTTTTCTGCAATATTGGTTAACTTACTATTATCATAAACTTCAACTTTATTACCTTTTAGTTGAGATGTGTGAACTTCAATATTTTCATATAATCCCTCTAAAGGATCTATATAGTTAAAAACTTTAAATTTAAAAACATCTTTTTCTTTTTGAGACTGAAAATAATGTTCTATATCCAGAATTAAAGTATTATAAAACAGTAATTCAGCAGAATTAACTGCATGATATTCGCTATTTTCTTCATCAAAAAAATCAGATGAGCTATTTAAACTAACTAATCGCTGAAATGTTCTTATCATATAACCTCTAAAAGATATATCTATAAGAATATTATAAAAGAAAAATAAAAAGAAGCCATATATAAGGTAAGTATTTCAACAAAAAAAGTGCTTCCATTTTTTTTACAGTTTTGATATGATGTCTATCGTCAACTACCTGATACACTTTATAAGGAAAGAAAATGAAAGCAGAATCAAAAGTTTTATATTTTATTTTTGGATTAATCACTGCTTTTGGGCTTTCTTTGAGTTATTATTATGCTACTAAAGATAACTCTAATGATAAATCCGTAAAGGAAGAAGTTATTTCTAATCAAGGTGAGCAGGAAACTCGCAAAAACAAAGCTGAAGTTATTAATAAATTGTTTGAAAAAGGCTCCAAAGATTATGCTACAGATTACAGTAAAATTTTAGTGTCTGCTACAGAAGATGATGTAAAAAATATTTGTAAAGATGAAAACTGCAAGTCTTATAAAATTGAAAAACCTAAAGCTTATTTATCTAAGTTTGAAAATTGCTTTGCTGACATTAAACAACTTGATACATTACCATTTTTCGGAAGTTTTAATAATATTGAAAGAATTGTATTAGTAGCTACTTTCAATGATAATTCCAGAGTTGCTGCAACAACCAGTATTTATAATTATCGATATGAATCATGGATTCCAGAAAATGGTTTTTCAGTAAAAATGGATAGTAAAAATGACACTTATACTGTATGGATTACAAATAAT
>JAWNNQ010001036.1:0-225284 GCA_035044765.1 Leucophenga montana
CATCTATACAGGATTCTGCATTGGTTGTGCATTTATAGAGTCTCCGATGCCTTGGGTGATTTTTATACAGAATATTGTATAAGTTTCATCAGAGGTTGCCTAGCATTTTCCATGTAACGAGTATAAATATTCAGATAAACTCAGTACACACTGGAAGAAACTTCTTCATGAAATAATAATAATTCATATAGCTAGAAACTACACTAGAGGCAACACACAACATCGCAATCAAATCGGGATACACAATTAATAAGTATATATTTTATAAGAGACAAGTTTAAGGATAAAGGATATAGATATGCCTGCAAGGAAGAAGAGCAAAATGCCGCGCAATAATCAGTCCATGACTAAGGCCGATTCTATCGGATCGTTGGATGCGTACCCTGAGGAAGCGGTTGGTGATTATATCGAGGCCAAACAGCAGGAAAAAAATTATGTGTAAGTATGGCGGAATAATCGTTGTGTCTGCGAATGATTCAACGATTAGCGTATTTTGCATTCTATGTCCTTTTCAGGAAACCGCCGAATTTTGATTCACCCGGCGATTCTATTGAGCTGATCTATGTGGCAAATAAGTTGGAAAACGACGAAATGCTCAAAATGCAGCACGCAGTTATGAAACAGCGTAAGCAAAATGAGGAAACGCTGAACAAAAGCCGCACAAAGGACATGTATAAGACGCAGGAGGCACTGCGTCGCAGATTTATCGAAGTTAATAACTTTATCAAGGATTGCGACGATAAAAAGCGCGTTGCTGCGCGAACCTCCGCTGAACTGTTGGAAGAGGGCACAAATCTGGAAAAGGACATTGCCGAGGCCCGTGACTCCATAAGCAAGTTGCAAGAGTTTCGGAAGGATTTGAAGAACACTGCAAAGCAATACGAGCCTTATCTGAATGTATTGAAAGATGTTGTAATGAAGTCACCATTGTATGAATCCGTGGATGATTGCACTGGACGCTGCGATGCTTTAAGTAAGTTTGGTCTCCTTTCAGAGGAATACTAACATATTTCCCACTCTCTTTCTCTCTCTCTCTCTCTCTCTCTCTTTCTCTCTATGTCTGTCTATCTATCTGTTGCTCTTTCGTTCTGCCACAAGTGCTCGCACAAGCAGAGATTGAAGAACTCAATTCAATTAAATTTAAGCAAATCGAGCTGATGCGTAAGCGTATGGTCAAAATGGCAGAAGATGCAGCACTCGCTGTGCTCGGTATGCATAATCAGCTTGATAGCATACATCGGGGCTATGAAAATGCTCGTTCCACTTGTCAAGCTTGGGAGCAAAAACTCGCCAAAGCCAAGCAAGAAAAGATGAAAATACATGTCGAAAAGATGGACCCGGTTCGTGTGATGGGGTCGCTCTATCAAATGCTTCGCCGCCATGTTGGCGAGAGTCCGACTCTTGATCGTTTACCGCCGCTTGAGATAATGGCTGATTATATATGCAAAGATTTCGAAATACTGAAACAGACAATTGAAAATGTCGAAAAGTCGAGAAATAGTTCGGGAAGCATCACAAAGATAGATTGAGATAGACGAGCAAAAAAGCATGGTTTGTTTTTTGGGTTTTGTTTCGAATAACAAAAAAGACGGCAACAAAAAAATTTGAAAATATACAAGGACATGCATAAAATTTATCAAAAAAAAAAAAAAAAAAACTGATTAAAAGAATAAAAATCTTTTTTACAAGTTACAAGTTACTTTTTATTATAAACTAACAGGCTTAACATCTTTATTTAATTGGCGGAAGAAGATTTGTATCTCGATACTTAGATAAAGTGGGCAATGTGTTTGCTTCTATAGTAGATCTTCAATACAGTTGGTGCCGCATCTCCATTCCGACAAAAAGGGCAGATTATATTCATATAAATCTTCTATAAATATTTGCATATGATATGCTTGGAGGCTGTACTTCTAGTGTACACTTTAGGTTAGGCTCGTTTCCAGTGTTCTTGTGGAGGTGGACCTCAACGTCAAAGTGATGCAGACTAATGCCTGCCGTTGGCGCACAATTCATCTAAATTATTAAAATATGCTTATATGAAGACTCATTTCTCTTCGAATAGATTTTTATACCTTGCATACATACATATATTGGATTAGATATGTGCTGTGGTGTACCTAAGGTGGAAGGGTGCAATCGCCCCGAATACCATAATTTGTCAGACATTAGGCTTATTGCAAATTGAAATTAATTTTCATTTTGGTGATCTCTCTATAATTAAAGTTGCAGATGCAGCTGATTAAGCGCCAATAGCCCTTGAGGCTTCGTTGTTCCTTCCTTGACCTATTGGATGTCTGCGAAGGCCTTGAAATATACATTCTTCTTCTCTTTTTCAAGAATTTTAATATTGACCGGACCGGTACGGCACCGTAACTCAGAATACCGAAACTAAAATCCAAAAACCGTACCAAAATCGAATACCGAAACAAAATTGGAACCGGTACAGAACCTTATACCGTTCTGGTTCGAACTGAAACCGGAACCTCGATAAAATATCACTAAGGCAAAATTATAGTCCAACGATAAAACCAAAGTTAAGTAGCAGTTCGGTGCTTTTAATGATGTTGCTAACGGTATATTTCTGTTTTTCGTTGCATGATTTTGAAATTAAAATTTTAAGAATTGAATAAGCTATCTATCTATCTTAAAAATATTTAACATGGGATCCTGTAATTATTTGTTATTCAAAGATGACAAAAATGTTTGAAAATGTTCGTTAAAAATTGCATTGAGTTTAAACCATCATTAGCTACAACTCCGTCATTTTCATTTGAAATTGAGTACCGTTAGACGGGCTATTCATTAAACATCTTTTTAACGATCTATCATTGAATTCGATCCTAGTTCACTCTGAACGCTGGTTTAAGTAAAATCATAAATAACATTTACAAGTACTTGTTATAGCACTTCTTTGAAAAACTTGTCGTACAGCACTGAACTTTTTACAGCTTTTTACTTTTATAACACTGAAAGCCTGTCACAATCAAAGTACAAAAAAAACAACAAGTCGAATAAAACGTCCCGCCGTGTAAAAAGAAAAAAAATTGAAAAAAATAAATTTTCAAAGAACATTTTTTCTTTAAAAAAAAAAAACAATGGCGTGCTCGGTGTACGGAACCTCCGGCGAAATACCGGAATACAAATTCAACGAAGTATTCGAGATAAAGAAAGAAAGCCGCGGCCTTCTTATTGGACAAGGTAGATCAAAAATAGTTATTTGCGAATTGTTATACGATTGCAGGATCGATGTCGATGAGATGCACTTGGTTGTGAAGGTACAAGCCAATTCGTGGCGCAATGTGCAGGAGGCTGTTGGTTTCATAGGAAGCGAGTTGAGCGCGACCGGTGGCATTAACCGCAGGACACATGGCCGTCGCGAACGGTATGGTAGAGGCGGCCAGCGTGGCCCTTTCGTGGCTGGCGCTGGAAATGGCCAAGCTGGTGCTCATGGTGATGATGCCAATGGAGCCGATGCGGCTGCTGGTCACGTTGCTGTTGGCGGACGTTCAGATGGCGCTCGCAATGCCAGTGGCGCTGCTGTCCATAGTGTTAACGGTGGCGTTGGTGATGACAGACGCAAAATGAGTTTTGACGATGTCGGTGAACCAGTTATAGATTGGTCGGCGCAGAGCAAAAAGTCGGTACGTATACAATGTGCAATTTGTTGTAATTTTAAATGTAATTTAATATTTTTCTACTCGTAATTCTTGTTTTTTAATGTACTACATAGGAAGCTGAACGCTGGGCCGGATGTCCGCCAATAACCAAGGATTTTTACAAGGAGGATGCAGCCGTAGCAAGCCTTACGGCTGCCGACGTGCAGCGAATGCATTCAGAATATTTCAATACAACCGTGTCACGCGTTTTCAAAGAAGAAAATGCTACTCTTGCTGATATACCCAATCCGGTATGGCAGTTTGAACAGTGCTTCAGAGCCTATCCCGATCTCATACGAGAATTAAAAAAGCAGGGCTTTTTAGCGCCTACTGTGATACAAACCCAATCATGGCCCATTTTGCTGAAGGGCAATGACATGATTGCCATATCACAGATTGGAAGTGGAAAGACGCTGGCTTTTATGCTGCCCGCACTTATCCATGCGGAGTACCAGGGCACACCAGGTCGAGCGCGTGGTGGTCCCTGCGTTTTGGTACTCGCACCGACGCGCCAACTTGCCAAGCAAATCGAGATTGAGGTGAAAAAATGCCCATTTCGCAATATGCGAGCGTAAGTTTGTTTATAGGAACTATATATATACCCGTAAATATATATCAAATGTCAATTTTTAATATTTCTTTTTGTTTACAGCGTTTGTTTGATTGCCGGCGGCAATCGTAGATCGCAAATAACGGATGTTGCACTTGGTGCGGATATTATTATTTGTACAGCAGGACGCTTAAATGATCTGGTAGAGGCGAAAGTTATCGATCTACGCCTAATAACTTTTCTGGTACTCTATGAAGCAGATCTAATGTTAAAGATGGGATTAGAGCCACAAATACGCAGCATTTTGCTAGGTGTAAGGCCGGATCGGCAGACTGTTATGACTTCAGCCAAATGGTCGCCGGATGTGCGCCAGTTAGCGCAGAATTACATGCGTAATCCGATTAAGGTCTGCGTCGGAACACTTGATTTGACGGCAACACTTGGCATCACACAAATTCTTCAAATTGTGTCAGATGATAAAGAGAAACGTGATTTGGTAAGTAAATATTTTTCATCGAACATTTTTTTTTGTTACATAAAAATTATTTTGCAATTTATTTTAGCTCACTGAGTTCATTGCAAATTTAAAAACTGAGGAAAAGGCGATCGTATTTTGCAGACGCAAGTCTCGTGCTGTTTATCTATCCATGGTTCTGACACGAGCCGGATTTAAGGCACAGAGTATAACCGGCGCTCAGAGGGAGCGCGAACAAGCCATTTCAAATTTAATTGCTGGCAATCTCAATATACTAATTTCGACGGATTTTTTTGTAAGAGGTTTAAGTTTGAACGAACTAAAGTAAGTGTTTAGCTTATGTATATGGGTCTATATATACATTTAATTCTGTGCTTTCACACATTGCAGCTACGTTATAAATTATGATTTACCTAGAACTATGGAGGCGTACGTATATCGCGTAGGTCATACCGGACGTGCAGGACGCACGGGAACCGCTATCAATTATTTGACTCGTGACGACTGGGGCATGACAAAGCCGGTAATAGATGTAATGGTGTATGCCAAACAGCACGTACCCGAGGAGTTCCGCCAAATGGCACGCGGTTATACTGCCGTGCTCGAGAAAGAAGGTTTCGGCAATCGTCGCGGTGCCTGTGCCGGTGACCGCCAAGTGTTTGGTGGTCGCTATTAACTACAAAATATACAAACTGTATGCTAATTGTACAATATCGGACTTGTGTCATTCAATCTTATCCAATAAACAATATAATACATACTACATATTAATTGGTTTGTTGAATGTGTTTTATTTCATTTTAAAGTTCTACTATAACTCCTAACACACACACACCGTATACGTGTAAATGCTTTAACAAAAGTGGAGTCTATGTCCTTCGAGATTTTAAAGTGTGTTTTCAGAGGCTTCGATTTAAGATATTTAGACTCGCCTATGCGCGCTCTTAAGTTGAGCTATATAAAATAAACGTGCCAACCCAACTGTAAAGGTTAGTTCCCATTATAATTAATATTAAGCTTCGGTTGTACTGAGGTTAAAGTTCTTGCGTTGCTTGCTTAGATCGTTACTTAAGTGTCGTATCTCCAATGAAGATTTGGCGCGGTTTACGGTTTTAATACTTTTGTAGAGCTTGAGCTTAACTTACGAAAGCGGCGCACAGTGGGCCTGAGGCGCGATCTAGCGCTGTTTAATTAATCAGTGACGCAAATGCAAAGATATTTTATTGAAATTTAGAACTTAAGCTTTTTAGCTAAAAATACATATTCAGTTCAAATTTCAGCAATATCGGCCGACAATTTCTCATACCTCCCATATAACCCTAGCAATAAACTGCACACATCTTCATCAATTATGACAGTTTTGCTTAAATGCTTTGGAAATATTTTAGATATTGATGTAATAAATGGATCAGATGAAGAAAGTAGAGTGACATTTCTTCCGCAGCCTTTTTTGAACCAGTATTTTTTATTTTTTTTTTGGTCGGTTACATTCTTATCACTCTTTAGAATTTTCCACTTTTTAATAGGCAGTCTATATGATATGTGAAGAATGCATTCTAAACACCTGAGTTGATGATTCAGAAACGACACTGAAAATCTTTCCATCAACCATTGTCATGTGGAACTCGTGATAAATTTCGAAATTGTTTGTCGGCGCAATTTTCGAGATTTGTAGCTCAATATTTTCTATTTCCTTGCGTACCAGGTCGGCGGAGTTTTTTTGGCATATGATGTTGGTTGGTCTACAAAACCGAGTGGAAGATGGTCTCACACTCTGCCATAATGTTTGTGATCCACTATTAGTGCCAGAGCTCAACATATTTACAACTTTGGCAGCATTTATTTTGCCTGCTCTGTATAAGCTGCTGCTGGCCGCTACCATAAGTTCTTCGCACCTTTTAAGGTGGAAGGGTGCCATCGCCCCCTAGTTTTCTTGTGAGATTGATTCAGTGAGATTAGGGAAATTTTGATATACGTATTATTATAGTTTTCTGGAAAAATTCCGTGAGCTGAGATAAAGCATCGCAAATATCAGATTGTGTAATATTAGCTATTTTTCCAAATGCGTCATACTAATGGCTGTTACATCTGTTATATGCAGCATGGACATAAACCCCTGTTATACTCTTTGTTTATTTTATTTTGTGATATTCGATTTTGTCGCAACTATTCATATACTACCTGCTTCGTTTGTACGTTGGGGTTTTTCATGAAAACATTTCATGATAAGTCAGAAAAATGTCAGAAAAATAAACGCTATTTCATGAAATGTAAATTATCACGAAAAGTTTTCATGAATTTCTTTGAATTTCATGAAATTCCCACGCCGTTGCCACCTTCTAATTTTTATGTTGCGAAATGACGTGTCAGACCGGTAGCGTCAAATTTCAATTCGAGGACGCTTTCCTTCGTTTTCATTTCATCGCACATCAATTGCCATAAATTAATATATACTATTTCGGTATATTCTTTATATATTGCATAAAAATAAAATGTGTTTGTGTTTTACACCCTACCGTAAACGGGTAAATTAAGTTTGTGCAAATGTATGTCGAAGTTAGAAGGTGGCAAAAAGCATATAAGTATGTATGTATGTGTATATTATTGATTAGCATCGTAAGACAAGTCGATATAGATCTGTCCATCAGACCATTCGACACAGTTTGTTTGAACGAAAAGATCTCGGAGATTACTAGTATAATAATGTATAATAAGAGTTACAAACTTAAAGTTTAAGTGTAAAAAAGAATATGGTGAATTTTTGTATTGTAATTTTCTTGTTTTACTTTTAAAATAATTTGACTGTGAGTTTTTGACTGTGAGTTTCTATTGACCATTCTCAATTAACAACAAAAACATCAAATTTGCGTACAAAAACTTAAAAGTAAGGGTTAATTTTGTATGGAGCGTACATCTTGTAGTGGTCCGATCTGAATGTAGATTAGGCACACCAAATTTGGTGTTTGCAGCTTAATATTCATTAAATGTGTAAACAAAAACTCATAGGTGGAGGGTGGGGGTTGGTATGTGTATGGGGCTACCCCTGCTAGCTGGTATGTCCGTTTAATGCATACTATCTGTGATCAGTTAATAGGCGAGTAGAAATATTCACATCTCTATCTCTTATAGTATCCAAGAAATCGCTGTTCAAACAGGTGTGCATGGCTATAATCAACTCTGCTCAGTTGACCGCGATTGTTCCGTAGGAATTCGACTCTTTTGGCGTTAACATTTTGAAGAATTTTGACCGTAATGGATCAGACAACCGATGTTCCGTTTCAAATTTGAAATCGTTTTTGTATTATTCTTGTCTTGTCTTTAGACTTCGTGTAGCTCCAAAGACTTATTATGACAATATTGTGCACAATAATCTGGTGATTCGGTTTTGGATCCGATTTTGGTACGTATCGATACGTGCGTTTCGGTATGTGTTCCTAATTAAAGTCAATATCAGTTTTAAATTCAATATGGTGGCTTGTTATGAATGGTCGCTTCAGACACATATGCTAATGGGCGTATTCCACACAGTTTTTGGAGTAGCACCTAAACAAACCCACCCGACGTTTATGTTCTACAATATGATTTCGTATACGGTTCAAACGAAGTTAACGTTTTTTTTTCCCTTGTTTTATTTTAATATGGTGCCGGTTTCAAAAAAAAAAAAATAAATAAGTTTTGGGTCTAGTACCGGTTTTGGTGCTCAATTTGAATCGGTTATTTGCGTTTAACGGTTTCGTTTTTATGTATACACAAAAGTGATAACAGAAGTTTTATGAGTTGCAAGCAAACGGTTTTTGTATTTGAGCGTTTTTTTTTTTTTGTGGCTAATTATGCAGGACACAACGCTGCTTTAGGATGTTGCAAATGCTGGAAAAGTTGTTATTTAATGTTATAAATGGTTCAATAAATTCATTGAAAAGATAAAAATGCAAAATTCAATAAAGCCGAAAACAGAAAAAGTAGCAACAACAACAACAACAAAAGTAGCAAACAATTATAGAAAACTTTCATTTCATTTTAATTACACACATTCGTATATTCGCGCGAGTGGGTGCGTGTGTGTGTGTGTGTGTGTGGATTACTTTTCATTAAAATTTAAAACAGAAAACCAAATTCGCAAAAACAACAACAACAACCATGAAGGCGAAAAGGAAAAAGCAATATAAAATCTATTTGCTCATTGATAACATCAAAAAATTATTTCTTTTTTGTTTTACTTTTTTTTTTCTTGCTTGCTTTGCACTGCTGTACTTGTAATAATAAATTTGCGCCTTGTATAAAAAAAAAAGACAAAAACAACAAAAGCGTAGCATAACAGAATTTAGCACAATAAAGATAAGCGCGCGCGTACAAAAAAAAAAGAAGGAAAATAAAACATTTAAAAAAATAGCAAAAAGAAATGAAATGAAATAAAATGAATAAATGAAAGCAAAAATAAAAAGCATATTGTACATTTTAGTGTCTCTCTTTTCTTTTCTTTTGAGTTTTTTTTCTTCTTTTTTCTTTTGCAGACAGTCAACGCTGTTAAGCAAGCAGCATACGATAAGAAGAGCGCTTCAATTTTTGTTAACTTTGCATTTCTCTTCACTTTTTGCTGCAAACTATTTCCGTTAAATAGACAACACACACACACACACATGCATGGCGCCACGTGTATGTTGTGTGGCACATTTGATTTGAAAAGAGAACAAGCTCCTTTGTGTGAGAGGAAGCGCACGCATTGCATTTGCAGAGCAGTAAAATTATCTCAACAAAGAGCAATAAATCGATTAACAGCAAACAACATCTGCGTTAACAGATATGCTGAGCGTGCGCGAGTGCAATAGCATGCGTGCAGAGGAGAGCAGCAAGCAGGCAAGCCGGCTATTGAGGCTCAACACTACTATTGGAGTACAATACAAAATTCAAGCGGGGGGAAAGGAAAGCGATGAAAGAATATAAAAATTAAATTACAAAACAAAGTTATAGAGTTAAGATCGTCTCTATATATGTATGTATGTATGTATGTATGTATGTATGTATGTATGTATGTATGTATGCATGTATTATAACAGAGCATAAAACCAAAAAGTATTTCGGTTTTGATGCCGGTTTTGGTATGCACCAAATGTGCCTGTGTTTCGGTGTAAAAGGTTCTGAACCGAACGGTCTGTCTGCTGTCTGTACGAAGAAAAGCTAGTCCTTTTTTCTTTTTTTTTTTAAATTATTGATCAGAAATCGAAATCCAAAATACACTATATTGGCGCTTAATCAGATGCACCTAGTATAACTATAATTATAGAGAGATCATCAAAATGGAAATTAATATCAATTAATATTATTGTAAACAATTTTATTGAATATAGAATTTGCATGATTATTTTATATATATATATATGTATGTATGTATGTATGTATGTATGTATGTATGTATGTATATATTATCATTTTGATATGTGTCACATAGTATTCTGATGTATGAAGTACATATTTATGTATGTAGTTAAATTTCTTCTCTATAATTATGTTTAAATAATCGATACTTCTTTTTGTTTGTGTTTGTTCGCTGTGTCATAAAAATGGATTAGCGCCCATTTCGTAATTTGGGGCTATAAAATCCTATTAGTATTTTACTCCTCCTCAACACTGTCATAATAGTCCTCAACATCCTCCTCATACTCCTCAGACTCAACATCCTCGTCGTCCTCTTCGTCCTTATCGTCCTCGTCGTCCTTATCGTCCTCATCGTCCTTATCGTCCTCATCGTCCGTATCGTCCTTATCATCCTTACAAACTGCTTCTTCATTGCGTAAAAGATATTTTTTGGGCGAATCCCATATGGGATACATTTTCCGGCGAACATCTAATGGAATCGAGGACCAATGGCTCCATTCATCATCGGTGTCCTCGTCGTCCTCGGTATCATCGGTGTCCTCGTCGTCCTCGTCGTCCTCGTCATTGTCAGCATCAGCCTCTTCTTTCTTTTCTTTTTCTTCGTTCAAAGTTGAGCTCGGAGACATTTTCCGGCGCTTTTCCGGCGGCGTGTAGCCGTCGGGAATTACGGCCTGATGTCCAGATTTGATGACGCAGATTTGTTTACCATTTGGATTCATTTCCTTGTCCGCTTTAGTAGCCTCATCATTATCGTCGACTTTGGTATTATTATTTCCGTTTTCAGACATTGTACGCTTTATTTTAATTAAATTTTATTTTAAAAAATTTTCTTCGCTTGCGAAAATAAAATGAAGCTGTCAAAAAACTAAAGATGGTAAAATATACTATTTAAAGACAATCAAAAAAAAAAAACCATTCACCTATAAAGTTTTCATTCCATATAACCATTCACGTATTACGTAGGCATTCCCTGCACTACGGTCTCTACTAAATGTTTCCCTTTTTTTTGTTTTGAATTATTCATTTAACAAGCGTACCCTCTACATGTCTCATCCATCAATAGTTTACCTACATATATCAACTTTCAAACGAATATATCTCGTTAGTCTCCCAGGTGGAACGCCCTCTGATATTGCAATTAACTAAAATGGGTAAAGTAACAACAAAATTTGTGGAAAACTGTGGCACATTTTTTGGATTTTTAATGTTTCGCTTTTGTTTATCGTTTTAGTACATTACAGAAGCTTGATTTTGAATGTGGTTTTTTACTAAATTATATGAGATATGTATGTATCTCCATATATATTAGCCGACTATAATTGTAGTTGATCTGCGTTGACTCAATATTTCATAATTCTAGATTGATAGCTGATTAGTAGTGTGCCTATCAAAAGCACACTCAGCATTAAGAAAAGCACCTAGCCTAGCGCACTTTCTTTTGATCGAAAGCTTCTTTCGATTTTGCCGACCAGGTTATGAAGGAAGTGCGCCTACCGTTGATTTACTTTTCATATAGACGAATTGGTGTGCATGAAGAGGGTATGAAATGTTGATTGATTGCCTAATGTGGCAATCGATAAGACGTTCAATTGTCTTGAGAAGGCAGGAGGTAACACGAATAGTTCTGTAAGATTTGGCCAGTTCCATGGGTCTGTAACGCTGCTTTGGAATAAAGCCGGCAGACACCTTCCTCCATGATCGCGTTATACTATAAGCCAAGTTGAAACTAGCCCCCATGAGAAGTATATTTAATGTGCCTAGCGATTACAGGATATTTTTTACTAGACAGTTTACTTTAAATGTAAACAAAAGTTATGAAATCATATCAAATTTTGGAATACATTTAAAACATTTTCGGTTTACATATGTATTATATACAATACCGGTCAAAAGTTTGGGTTCACTTGATACATTTTATAATTTTACGCAATTTCGTGGGCCACTCATTATATTCTATTGAGCACGCGTCAGACAGACGAATATCGACATAAAACACGATCCACATTAGTGCGTAGTGGGTCTAGTCTGGTCTGGCGTGGCGTGGCGTGGCGTGGTGGGGCGATGCGAAAATCGAGTTCGAACGTGTCACGACAGGACGCACTGTTTTGATGCGTCAAGTGCATACCATGCGTAACATCTTTGTATTGCGACAGTTCACTAGAAAAATCGTAGTGTCTACTATTCTTCGTGTTTTTTTTTTTTATGTACAAACAGTTGAGTAAAACATTTTTTGTATTCAATATCGTGAAGCCAAAGGAAGATTGTCATGTAATTGTTGAAGTAATCCGTAGAATATCAGCGGATCATTGAAATGGTTAGAAAAGTACATATTTTATGTTTCTATCATAGAGAAATGGGCCTAAAAGCAGAGCTATGTAAGTGTAGAAACACGAGCAGTCATTGTTGCATTACACGAAGAGGGTTATTCAAAGCGGAAAATTGCTTCAAAAACCAACGAGCGTTGCAAAGAAAGCGCAAAACAGAATGTAATCAGACTCGTTATCGTTCTGGCAGGCCTAAAGCAACTTCAAAACAAGAGAACAAGTTCATCTGTGTTGAGAGCAAAAGAAATCGTACTCGTACAGCTCCTGAAATTCGTGAGCAACTCAATTCTACACGGGAAACACAAGTAACCGTTTCAACGGTACAGCGACGTCCGACATCTGCGGTATTGCGGTTTGCAAGGATGCATCGCTGCCAAAAAAAAACCATTACTACGAAAACAAAACAAAGTTAAAAGATTGAATTGGACAAAAAAAAAAAAAATATAAAGACTGGACGGTTGAACAATGGTCAAAAGTGTTGTTTACAGATGAATCGAAGTTTGGAATTTTTAGCGGACGACATCGACAATATGTGCGCCGTTTGGTTGGTGAACGCATGATTAATCAATGCGTCATTCCAACAGTCAAGCATGGTGGAGGGTCAAAATTGGAGATCTTGTGCAAATCAAGGGCAATATGGACAAAAAACTGTAATATAGCATTCTCCAGCGACGCGCTTTTCCGTGTGGGAAAAGAATTGTGGGTCGTGGATTCGTTTTTCAACAGGATAATGATCCTATCCAGCCACAGAGAAGCAGAAGTAACTGAATTGCTATATGGAATGGCCTCCTCAGTCACCTGATTGTAACCCTATCGAATTGCTGTGGGATGAGTTGGACAGAGAAGTGAGGAAAATGCAACCAACAAATCCTAAACAGCTTTGGGCGTTCCTGCAAACATGTTGGGATCGACTTTCAACGGAATCATTGCATAAACTCATCGAAAGAATGCCCAGACTCTGCGCTGCTGTATTACGAGCGTGAGGAGGGTATTTTGAAGATTCAAAAATATGTATGAAGAAGTAATGTCGTGTAATTGCGAAAGTCGACATATTTTGTTCACGTCATGATTAATTTGTCATTAATGATGCTAATAAATAACAATAATTGAGTGAAACCTTGGTTTTGTAAATATTTTTCGAAAATTATGAGGTGAACCCAAACTTTTGACCGGTAGTGTAAGTACCCCAAAAAGTAGTCTATGTATGTTAAGCAGTTGATCATAAAAAGGCACCACATTGCATTTCAACCTAATAATGACTTTAATAAAGAAGTTTTTCATACAAAAAGTCAAAAGTTTTGTATGGGCACTACCCCAAAGCGTGGGCGGGCCACGTCTATTAGTCTATTTATGTTAAGCAGTTGATCAGAAAAAGGCACCACATTGCATTTCAATCTAATAATGACTTTAATAAAGAAGTTTTTCATACAAAAAGTCAAAATTGGGCAGTAGTTTTGTATGGGCACTACCCCAAAGCGTGGGCGGGCCACGTCTATTAGTCTATTTATGTTAATCAGTTGATCATAAAAAGGCACCACATTGCATTTCAACCTAATAATGACTTTAATAAAGAAGTTTTTCATACAAAAAGTCAAAATTGGGCAATTGGTTTGTATGGGGCCTACCCCAAAAACTGGACGTGGCGGCTCAATTTTGATACTCTATTAAACTGCAACAAAAAGAAGTGTATGTGCAAAAGTTCAACTGGATAGCATAAATATTGGTCCACAAAAAATGCGCAACAACATACAGACGGACAGACAGACGGACGGGCGGACAGACGGACATGGCTAGATCGACTCATCTCGTTGAGCTGATCAAGAATATATGTATATACTTTATTGCGTCTACGATGCGTCCTTTAATGCATTACAAAACTTTCAGACAAACTGAGAATACCATTTCACATTATGTGTGTGAATGGTATACAAATACCCTACAAAGACTAAAAAAGGAGAGTAAGTTTGTATGGGGGCTATCCCTCATAGTGTTATGCGGTATACATTTTTATTTTTTTCGCATTTACGTAAGATACACCAAATTTTTCATTTCTATCTTAATTCAAAACAAAACCAAACAAAATTTCTTAGAAATAACTTTAAAATGAGGATCAGCTTTGTATGGGGGGACTCCCCCAAAAAGTGGGGTAAGCATGTTCATTTAATACTAGTTATCTATACCGCTGAAAAGTAGAGTCTTAATATTCAAATTTGAAGTCTCTATCACTTATAGTCTACGAGATCTGTTCGTTGAAACAAGTGGTCGGATGGACAGACGAACATATATATATGTATGTCTATATCGAATCGTCTCGCTATGCTGATCAAGAGTATATATCTAGGCTATGCCACGCCTATTTCTGCGCATTACACACATTACTTACAAACTTCATATACCCTATTACCCTATGGGTACAGGGTATAGAAAATCACACTTACTACTTTGAATCCACTATTAATATAGTTGATTGAAATAGCGTTCATAATTAAATCAAAGTGCAGGCACATTTGATTTAAAGTGTACTCTCTCATATTTAATTACAATACGTTTCCATATTAAAAGTGGTTTATTTTCATATTTAGTATGTTCCATTTTAATTTAAGTATTATTCACATTTATAATTTGCATGTTTAACAAATTTACACAAAAATAAAGAAACTCATAAGCTTTTGTGCTACTTACATTGGCCTTAGCGCATAAGGTAAGCATACTCCTACCTAGTACTACTCATAAGTATAATAAAAGTAACAGCCTGTGAGTGTTTTACAATCAATTCAACAAATGAGCTATAAATCCTTTGTGCTGTGTTTATTATCGTTTCAAACACGATTCAAACGATTTTCAAGGATTAGCTAGCTGTGTTACAGGTAGCAAAAGGCTTATCTGGATTTTAAAATTGAGAATAAGTAGTGAACATATGCTGGTGGTGACAGAACATGTGTACACGAGTATGCTTACACAAATATTTTCTCCGTACTTCGCCTCAAGATATGCGTTTCATATTCATAGAAATTTTATTTTGAAAATGTATTCGAGAAATGAAAGATAATAGGCTATGAAGATTAGCAAACTAAACAGCAGACATAACAAAATTTATTCAGCTGATTGACTTTTATCGAAAAGTAGAAGCTAGATCTGAACTAAGCTCTTTTCAATCAAAAATAGATTTAAGTTTAAAAGAATCTTGTGAACTAAAATGACTTACAATTCCAGAGACAGAATGTTAGAATATTTTGTCCTACCAACAGCTGTTCAATTCATTTATCAAATCATAATAATCATGATACTGAATTCAATCTAGCTTGTATAAGTAGACCAGTTATTTTATAAGGAGCAGACTTCTATATAGCCTAAAAACATAATTCAAGAAAAGTGACTCTGTCCAGCCCGCATCAAAACCGCATACGATAAATAAATAAATAAAACTGATAAATACGAATTGCATCGGGAAGCATTCCCTCTGAACTAACTAAGCATAGAGAATATAATACAAACCCTCCATTAATAGTTACTGTATGACACCTATTACGAAAAGAAAGAAAAAACATCTCGTTACAAGTTCCTTTGAGAATAAAAATGATCATTCCGCAAGTAACCCAGGTACGATATCTTGGCTTGTTTCTTGGCAAACGACTCACGTGGAGATCAATCAACATTCATCAAGATACAATGATCGCCTCGTTCATTACCCCAAGCCATTGGCCTCAGCTCTGTGATCGAATTTGATACACAATCTAAAAGATATTAACTGAAGATTTGGGTAAAAGAAAGGTTTGTGCACGTTTTGTTCCAAATCAGTTAAATGATGATCATGATACAGGTGCTAAAGAACATGCCAAAAAGCGAGTTTAAAAAGTCTATGGATAAAATGGTTGACCGTTCTAAACGTTGTAATCTGAGTTGGTTTCAAAGCGAGCACTTTTTTCGGTATGGCGTAAGAAAAAGGGTAATTACGAGAGAAATATGTCGCTCGAGAATTATGTTTTTGCGAAAATTGATGCACCAAGGCAAACAGATGAAGAAAGATGAAAGCCATCAAGAAAAGAATTAGAAATTTCGCTGGATAACTTCTATTAAGATGGGAGAGGTCTGGAAATCGGGAGGATCATTTTAAATAAAAAATAAGTAGTGGTTAGACACACCATTTGTTTTCATTCAAAAACTAAGTTGTGCAGGCCACCCTGGGAAATCGTTTGCAGATTGTAGACGATTGTGGAAGACTAGTCCAAATGGTTTCCGAAATATTTGAGGTTTCCTCGTGCGAAGAACTTATGGTAGCGGCCAGCAGCAGCTTATACAGAGCAGGCAAAATAAATGCTGCCAAAGTTGTAAATATGTTGAGCTCTGGCACTAATAGTGGATCACAAACATTATGGCAGAGTGTGAGACCATCTTCCACTCGGTTTTGTAGACCAACCAACATCATATGCCAAAAAAACTCCGCCGACCTGGTACGCAAGGAAATAGAAAATATTGAGCTACAAATCTCGAAAATTGCGCCGACAAACAATTTCGAAATTTATCACGAGTTCCACATGACAATGGTTGATGGAAAGATTTTCAGTGTCGTTTCTGAATCATCAACTCAGGTGTTTAGAATGCATTCTTCACATATCATATAGACTGCCTATTAAAAAGTGGAAAATTCTAAAGAGTGATAAGAATGTAACCGACC
Source organism: Leucophenga montana (assembly GCA_035044765.1). NCBI lineage: Eukaryota > Metazoa > Arthropoda > Insecta > Diptera > Drosophilidae > Leucophenga > Leucophenga montana. The sequence goes on from JAWNNQ010001036.1 coordinate 17,057, forward strand.
AAAAAAAAAAAAATAAAAAATACTGGTTCAAAAAAGGCTGCGGAAGAAATGTCACTCTACTTTCTTCATCTGATCCATTTATTACATCAATATCTAACTTATTTCCAAAGCATTTAAGCAAAACAGTTTATTGCTAGGGTTATATGGGAGGTATGAGAAATTGTCGGCCGATATTGCTGAAATTTGAACTGAATATGTATTTTTAGCTAAAAAGCTTAAGTTCTAAATTTCAATAAAATATCTTTGCATTTGCGTCACTGATTAATTAAACAGCGCTAGATCGCGCCTCAGGCCCACTGTGCGCCGCTTTCGTAAGTTAAGCTCAAGCTCTACAAAAGTATTAAAACCGTAAACCGCGCCAAATCTTCATTGGAGATACGACACTTAAGTAACGATCTAAGATGTATGTTTACTTTTAAAGACTTGCTAAGCTCACTTTTTATAAATCATGCAAGCAACGCAAGAACTTTAACCTCAGTACAACCGAAGCTTAATATTAATTATAATGGGAACTAACCTTTACAGTTGGGTTGGCACGTTTATTTTATATAGCTCAACTTAAGAGCGCGCATAGGCGAGTCTAAATATCATAAATCGAAGCCTCTGAAAACACACTTTAAAATCTCGAAGGACATAGACTCCACTTTTGTTAAAGCATTTACACGTATACGGTGTGTGTGTGTGTGTGTGTGTTTTAGGAGTTATAGTAGAACTTTAAAATGAAATAAAACACATTCAACAAATCAATTAATATGTAGTATGTATTATATTGTTTATTGGATTAGATTGAATGACACAAGTCCGATATTGTACAATTAGCATACAGTTTGTACATTTTGTAGTTAATAGCGACCACCAAACACTTGGCGGTCACCGGCACGGGCACCGCGACGATTGCCGAAACCTTCTTTCTCGAGCACGGCAGTATAACCGCGTGCCATTTGGCGGAACTCCTCGGGTACGTGCTGTTTGGCATACACCATTACATCTATTACCGGCTTTGTCATGCCCCAGTCGTCACGAGCCAAATAATTGATAGCGGTTCCCGTGCGTCCTGCACGTCCGGTATGACCTACGCGATATACGTACGCCTCCATAGTTCTTGGTAAATCATAATTTATAACGTAGCTGCAATGTGTGAAAGCACAGAATTAAATGTATATATAGACCCATATACATAAGCTAAACACTTACTTTAGTTCGTTCAAACTTAAACCTCTTACAAAAAAATCCGTCGAAATTAGTATATTGAGATTGCCAGCAATTAAATTTGAAATGGCTTGTTCGCGCTCCCTCTGAGCGCCGGTTATACTCTGTGCCTTAAATCCGGCTCGTGTCAGAACCATGGATAGATAAACAGCACGAGACTTGCGTCTGCAAAATACGATCGCCTTTTCCTCAGTTTTTAAATTTGCAATGAACTCAGTGAGCTAAAATAAATTGCAAAATAATTTTTATGTAACAAAAAAAAATGTTCGATGAAAAATATTTACTTACCAAATCACGTTTCTCTTTATCATCTGACACAATTTGAAGAATTTGTGTGATGCCAAGTGTTGCCGTCAAATCAAGTGTTCCGACGCAGACCTTAATCGGATTACGCATGTAATTCTGCGCTAACTGGCGCACATCCGGCGACCATTTGGCTGAAGTCATAACAGTCTGCCGATCCGGCCTTACACCTAGCAAAATGCTGCGTATTTGTGGCTCTAATCCCATCTTTAACATTAGATCTGCTTCATAGAGTACAAGAAAAGTTATTAGGCGTAGATCGATAACTTTCGCCTCTACCAGATCAGTTAAGCGTCCTGCTGTACAAATAATAATGTCCGCACCACGTGCAACATCCGTTATTTGCGATCTACGATTGCCGCCTGCAATCAAACAAACGCTGTAAACAAAAAAAAAAATATTAAAAATTGACATTTGATATATATTTACGGGTATATATACAGTTCCTATAAACAAACTTACGCTCGCATATTGCGAAATGGGCATTTTTTCACCTCAATCTCGATTTGCTCGGTAAGTTGGCGCGTCGGTGCGAGTACCAAAACGCAGGGACCACCACGCGCTCGACGTGGTGTGCCCTGGTACTCCGCATGGATAAGTGAGGGCAGCATAAAAGCCAGCGTCTTTCCACTTCCAATCTGTGATATGGCAATCATGTCATTGCCCTTCAGCAAAATGGGCCATGATTGGGTTTGTATCACAGTAGGCGCTAAAAAGCCCTGCTTTTTTAATTCTCGTATGAGATCGGGATAGGCTTTGAAGCACTGTTCAAACTGCCATACCGGATTGGGTATATCAGCAAGAGTAGCATTTTCTTCTTTGAAAACGCGTGACACGGTTGTATTGAAATATTCTGAATGCAATCGCTGCACGTCGGCAGCCGTAAGGCTTGCTACGGCTGCATCCTCCTTGTAAAAATCCTTGGTTATTGGCGGACATCCGGCCCAGCGTTCAGCTTCCTATGTAGTACATTAAAAAACAACAATTACGAGTAGAAAAATATTAAATTACATTTAAAATTACAACAAATTGCACATTGTATACGTACCGACTTTTTGCTCTGCGCCGACCAATCTATAACTGGTTCACCGACATCGTCAAAACTCATTTTGCGTCTGTCATCACCAACGCCACCGTTAACACTATGGACAGCAGCGCCACTGGCATTGCGAGCGCCATCTGAACGTCCGCCAACAGCAACATGACCAGCAGCCGCACCGGCTCCATTGGCATCATCACCATGAGCACCAGCTCGGCCATTTCCAGCGCCAGCCACGAAAGGGCCACGCTGGCCGCCTCTACCATACCGTTCGCGACGGCCATGTGTCCTGCGGTTAATGCCACCGGTCGCGCTCAACTCGCTTCCTATGAAACCAACAGCCTCCTGCACATTGCGCGCCGAATTGGCTTGTACCTTCACAACCAAGTGCATCTCATCGACATCGATCCTGCAATCGTATAACAATTCGCAAATAACTATTTTTGAACTACCTTGTCCAATAAGAAGGCCGCGGCTTTCTTTCTTTATCTCGAATACTTCGTTGAATTTGTATTCCGGTATTTCGCCGGAGGTTCCGTACACCGAGCACGCCATTGTTTTCTTTTTTTTTTAAAGAAAAAATGTTCTTTGAAAATTTATTTTTTTCAATTTTTTTTCTTTTACACGGCGGCACGTTTTATTCGACTTGTTTTTTTTTTACTTTGATTGTGACAGGCTTTCAGTGTTGTAAAAGTAAAAAGCTGTAAAAAGTTCAGTGCTGTACGACAAGTTTTTGAAAGAAGTGCTATAACAAGTACTTGTAAATGTTATTTATGATTTTACTTAAACCAGCGTTCAGAGTGAATTAGGATCGAATTCAATGATAGATCGTTAAAAAGATGTTTAATGAATAGCCCGTCTAACGGTACTCAATTTCAAATGAAAATGACGGAGTTGTAGCTAATGATGGTTTAAACTCAATGCAATTTTTAACGAACATTTTCAAACATTTTTGTCATCTTTGAATAACAAATAATTACAGGATCCCATGTTAAATATTTTTAAGATAGATAGATAGCTTATTCAATTCTTAAAATTTTAATTTCAAAATCATGCAACGAAAAACAGAAATATACCGTTAGCAACTTCATTAAAAGCACCGAACTGCTACTTTACTTTGGTTTTATCGTTGGACTATAATTTTGCCTTAGTGATATTTTATCGAGGTTCCGGTTTCAGTTCGAACCAGAACGGTATAAGGTTCTGTACCGGTTCCAATTTTGTTTCGGTATTCGATTTTGGTACGGTTTTTGGATTTTAGTTTCGGTATTCTGAGTTACGGTGCCGTACCGGTCCGGTCCGGTCAATATTAAAATTCTTGAAAAAGAGAAGAAGAATGTATATTTCAAAGCCTTCGCAGACATCCAATAGGTCAAGGAAGGAACAACGAAGCCTCAAGGGCTATTGGCGCTTAATCAGCTGCATCTGTAACTTTAATTATAGAGAGATCACCAAAATGAAAATTAATTTCAATTTGCAATAAGCCTAATGTCTGACAAATTATGGTATTCGGGGCGATTGCACCCTTCCACCTTAGGTACACCACAGCACATATCTAATCCAATATATGTATGTATGCAAGGTATAAAAATCTATTCGAAGAGAAATGAGTCTTCATATAAGCATATTTTAATAATTTAGATGAATTGTGCGCCAACGGCAGGCATTAGTCTGCATCACTTTGACGTTGAGGTCCACCTCCACAAGAACACTGGAAAGGAGCCTAACCTAAAGTGTACACTAGAAGTACAGCCTCCAAGCATATCATATGCAAATATTTATAGAAGATTTATATGAATATAAGCTGCCCTTTTTGTCGGAATGGAGATGCGGCACCAACTGTATTGAAGATCTACTATAGAAGCAAACACATTGCCCACTTTATCTAAGTATCGAGATACAAATCTTCTTCCGCCAATTAAATAAAGATGTTAAGCCTGTTAGTTTATAATAAAAAGTAACTTGTAACTTGTAACAAAAATTTTTGTTCTTTTAATCAGTTTTTTTTTTTTTTTTTTTGATAAATTTTATGCATGTCCTTGTATATTTTCAAATTTTTTTGTTGCCGTCTTTTTTGTTATTCGAAACAAAACCCAAAAAACAAACCATGCTTTTTTGCTCGTCTATCTCAACCTATCATCTTTGTGATGCTTCCCGAACTATTTCTCGACTTTTCGACATTTTCAATTGTCTGTTTCAGTATTTCGAAATCTTTGCATATATAATCAGCCATTATCTCAAGCGGCGGTAAACGATCAAGAGTCGGACTCTCGCCAACATGGCGGCGAAGCATTTGATAGAGCGACCCCATCACACGAACCGGGTCCATCTTTTCGACATGTATTTTCATCTTTTCTTGCTTGGCTTTGGCGAGTTTTTGTTCCCAAGCTTGACAAGTGGAACGAGCATTTTCATAGCCCCGATGTATGCTATCAAGCTGATTATGCATACCGAGCACAGCGAGTGCTGCATCTTCTGCCATTTTGACCATACGCTTACGCATCAGCTCGATTTGCTTAAATTTAATTGAATTGAGTTCTTCAATCTCTGCTTGTGCGAGCACTTGTGGCAGAACGAAAGAGCAGCAGATAGATAGAGAGACATAGAGAGAAACAGAGAGAGATAGAGAGCGGGAAATATGTTAGTATTCCTCTGAAAGGAGACCAAACTTACTTAAAGCATCGCAGCGTCCAGTGCAATCATCCACTGATTCATACAATGGTGACTTCATTACAACATCTTTCAATACATTCAGATAAGGCTCGTATTGCTTTGCAGTGTTCTTCCAATCCTTCCGAAACTCTTGCAACTTGCTTATGGAGTCACGGGCCTCGGCAATGTCCTTTTCCAGATTTGTGCCCTCTTCCAACAGTTCAGCGGAGGTTCGCGCAGCAACGCGCTTTTTATCGTCGCAATCCTTGATAAAGTTATTAACTTCGATAAATCTGCGACGCAGTGCCTCCTGCGTCTTATACATGTCCTTTGTGCGGCTTTTGTTAAGCATTTCCTCATTTTGCTTACGCTGTTTCATAACTGCGTGCTGCATTTTGAGCATTTCGTCGTTTTCCAACTTATTTGCCACATAGAGCAGCTCAATAGAATCGCCGGGTGAATCAAAATTCGGCGGTTTCCTGAAAAGGACGTAGAATGCAAAATACGCTAATCGTTGAATCATTCGCAGACACAACGATTATTCCGCCATACTTACACATAATTTTTTTCCTGCTGTTTGGCCTCGATATAATCACCAACCGCTTCCTCAGGGTACGCATCCAACGATCCAATAGAATCGGCCTTAGCCATGGACTGATTAGTGCGTGGCATTTTGCTCTTCTTCCTTGCAGGCATATCTATATCCTTTATCCTTAGACTTGTCTCTTATAAAATATATAATTATTAATTGTGTATCCCGATTTGATTGCGATGTTGTGTGTTGCCTCTAGTGTAGTTTCTAGCTATATGAATTATTATTTCATGAAAAAGTTTCTTCCAGTGTGTACTGAGTTTATCTGAATATTTATACTCGTTACATGGAAAATGCTAGGCAACCTCTGATGAAACTTATACAATATTCTGTATAAAAATCACCCAAGGAATCGGAGACTCTATAAATGCACAACCAATGCAGAATCCTGCTTCATCTCAAGGTGCGGACGTTCCACATTTCAACACGTGCATTCTGCTTCATTTCGATTTCTTTGGTAAGATTTAAGTTGACTGCAGTGTTACCACTTACAGATACGATGTAAGCATCTCCAAATCTATTGTACTTGCAGTCGAAATAGGCGCATTCTTTCGCTGGTGATTACTGCTTCGAGTAATCCATTGTGGTTTGAATTCCACGTGTGTTTGTTGTTGCCTAACAACATTTAGGCTTGCCAAAGGCGTGCACACAAACACAAACACACACACACACACACACACACACACACACAGCAAGACAAAACAACAACAATTGAAATAATTTAACAGAGCACGATTTCAGTTCAGCGAGATTCTTTGAAAAAATTCTACCAAAACGAAATGAATCAACAAAGCAAAATGTGCGCTACTTGGAATTTCGGGTGGTTTTTCTGCTCTTTCAAGCAAATGAAGTGGATAAGGAAGCCCTACTATAAGAAAGACACACACACAGCAAAAGTGGATAAATGGGACAAATAATTCAATCAACACAAAACGAAAACCAACAAAATGAAAAACAAGTAAAACATTTTCAAATAAAAACTCTAAGTAAACAGTGAAAAAATGCATAAAAATAAAATTTCATTTATCGGGCGTACACACAAAAACATAACCAACAAAAAAAGAAAAAGAAAAAAAGAATGAAATCCCCATAAACGAAAAACAAGCAAAAACTTGACCGAAGTTTCTTTCACATTAAATTTGAAATTGTGATTGGTGTGTCTGTCCGACCTAAAACTGGGATACATGTGGGGAACATGTTTATATAGCGTTACCCCTTAAAGCGGTCCCAAACAAGGTCGAAGACTTCTTCTAATTGGCGTAACCAAGTTAATTATGCTGTACGGTGCACCTATCTGGGCTAATGCCATGAATGTGAGGAGTTACCGCAAGGGCCTAGAATCAACATATCGATTGGGGGCTATCAGAGTAGGTGCAGTGCATACCGCACAGTGTCCGAGAACGCTACTCTGGTAGTAGCAGGCATGATCCCGATCGATATTTTAGCTATCGAAGCTAAAGCTACCTATGAGAATAGGCAACAGATGGGCTTCGAAGGCAATGAATACCGTATGCAGTCTAAGTTGCAGAGCTTAGCCATGTGGCAAACACGTTGGGACAACACAGCGAAGGGTCGATGGACATACCGTCTCATACACAATCTAAATGTGTGGCTTGTTAGGACACGGACACGGAGATGTAAATTTCTACTACTAACTGGACATGGTTGCTTCAGAAAGTACCTGTATCGGTTTAAGCACGAGGACTCTCCGCTATGCACATTTTGCGTAGACGACCAACTGGAAAATGCAGATCATATCCTGCTCAAATGTGGCAGATTTGACCATGATCGACTGGTACTGGCGGAAGCCCTTGGCGAGCTTCCTACCGTGGAAAATATTGTGGGACATGTGTTAGATGATATCCACAAGTGGCGTGCGGTGTGCACCTTTGCAGCATCAGCGATGACATCTCTTCGAACCCTTGAAAGACATCGAAGGATGCAAAGAGTCGGCTAATAGTCAGCACCAACTCTACGACGCAATGCTTAACGGCGGTACCGTAGAGTACATGGTGCAAACACCCTAGATTAAGTAAACTTTATTGCATTATAGTAACTCTTATTTCTTACTTACAATAAAGAATGAATTAAAAAAAAAACATATGAACATATGTACGTAGATCGACACGTCTCGCTGTGACAAACTCTCTGAGAAATTGCTAATACGCTACTCACACGATATGTGCATGGTATACAAAAAAAAAAAAAAAAAAAAAACAAAACAGAAATTTTAAGATTTTCTTTATCAATTCGCAAAGCGCGCTCCCCGCCACTCGCCACTCGGCGTCGTTCGTTGTCGACTGACCTGACTTCAGTGATGCTGCTTGTCTCAGCGAATTTACAAAGAAAATATGTATGTACATTTAATTAATATTTTTGAAAAACTTTTTGGGCTTTGGGTTTTTGTACGACTAAAATTTTATTTGAGCGCTTCGAAGGCGTCGTCGTCGCTGGCGCTGCTAAAAAAAAAAAAAACAAATACAAAGTCATTACAGAGCGCACAGTGTAGCGACGTCATCATTAGCAGCACAGCACAAGCACAGTGCAACAATAGGAAGTGTTTAGCAGCAGCAGCAGTGAGAGCGAAAGAGAGTTAAAACACATGAACAATTAGTTTAGTTTTTGAATAATGCTTTTTTTTTTTTTTTTGGTTTTCGTTTTTGTTTGCGCCTTCAGAAGCAACAACAACAACAACAACAATTAGAAGAAAAGTAGCAGTAAACACAACAGCAACAACACAACGACAACAAAAATAGCAACATTATTAATTAAACTGTCAGTATGTCTGCCGCTCTCTCGCTCCACTACACTACTACTGCTCTTTTCAAAATTTTTGCTTTGCTCTTATGCTGTTTTCTCTACACAGTTCACACGGGCATTAAGCTGTTAAGTATTTGTTGTTGCCTACAGTTGAACAGTATAACAGGCGTAACAGTGTCACAGCATATGTTCATTTGCTGTTATTTTGTTTTTACAAAAAATTTTCTATTAATTAATTAATTATTATATATTTTATACATATGTATATGCTGCCAATGCTTAGCTATAGTTTTATACTTTTAAGCACATCACTTAATACTATAAAAAGCAAAAAAAAAAAAAAAAAAACAATTTATTTCAACATTTTATACAATACACAATACAACAGTAGCAATAACATTTATGCAATTAACTGTTAAAGCACATTTAAAATGAAATGCTAAAGAGCGTTCAAACAACGAAAAAAAAAAATAAAAAAAAGAGAGAGAGAGCGCTCAGTTAACATAGTTGATATGCAAGTGAATGAACCATGCAAATGTGTAATCATATGCATGTGTGCGGCTGTGTGTGTGTTGCTTTGTTCAATTTGTTTTCGGTTTGCTTTTATTTGCTGTGAATTACGTACATACATACATACTCATCACTTAACAGTGACTGTCTATTAAATGTTAAATGTGTAGCGCAGCGTTTAGCTAAAATACAAAGCTAAATAAAATGTTAAGTAAGCGTCTGTTAACTAGAAAAACTTATGTTAAACATAATTACAATGATTATCTTTGCTTTTTTTTCTTTTTTTTTCTTTTCGGCTTTTTTGCTTTTGTCTGTCGCGCGCGCGTTTTATTTTTGCCAGTTTTTTTTTTTTTTTTTTTTTGTTTTGCTGTATTTGGCTTTGATGTATATGTGTATGTATGCATGTGTACATACCTATATGCACGTGTGCGTGTGTTTGTTGCTTGGCTTGTTTGCGTGTTCATTATCATTGAATTTTTTCTTCTGCTTTTTTTACTTTGCTTTTTTTTTTTTACTTGTTTACTTATTTTATTGAACAAAAAAAAAAGATAAATAATTAAATAAAATAACTGTAACAGTTGTTTAGCAACTTACATGCAAATGTATGTCTGTATGTATGTAGGTATGCAAAATATACTGCTTAAATATAAAGGGTCTTCTTTTAATTGGTATAGAACTTTAAATCGAAAACACAAAAAGCACGCTGTAGTCGATTTTGCTTGACTTGGAGCTACGCTGCACCTTATTTAAGGCTCTTCATATGCAGCATAGCACAGACGGATACAGAACACAGTCTTGGCAAGGAACTCTATAAAAAAAATGATACCATTTTCACGTTCTACAAATCATTCCTTAGGACTAGGAAAACTTGTTAAAAGGTCTTCCCAAACAGCTTTAATGAGTGGAGTTGTGTAATACTGTTCACAACTTAGCGATGGAACACCATTTCTATAATTTTGACGACCACAAGATGCTTTTATATCAAAATAAATTTTTTTTTTTTTGTTAGGCATCTTAGTTGCATTTAAAAATATTCGGTGGACATTTTTTTGTTATTGGAAGTAAACCAAAAGGGTTTTAAATGTAATTCGAAACTTAATTTGATTTTAGATTTTTTTTTTTTTTTTTTGTATCAAAAGTAAACCCAAAAAGTATTTGAGTATATAAAATGAAGTACTAAATTGTTGGCAAAATTCAACCAAAAAGGTTTTATTACAAAATTCGATTTGATTTCATAACTTTTGTTTACATTTAAAGTAAACTGTCTAGTAAAAAATATCCTGTAATCGCTAGGCACATTAAATATACTTCTCATGGGGGCTAGTTTCAACTTGGCTTATAGTATAACGCGATCATGGAGGAAGGTGTCTGCCGGCTTTATTCCAAAGCAGCGTTACAGACCCATGGAACTGGCCAAATCTTACAGAACTATTCGTGTTACCTCCTGCCTTCTCAAGACAATTGAACGTCTTATCGATTGCCACATTAGGCAATCAATCAACATTTCATACCCTCTTCATGCACACCAATTCGTCTATATGAAAAGTAAATCAACGGTAGGCGCACTTCCTTCATAACCTGGTCGGCAAAATCGAAAGAAGCTTTCGATCAAAAGAAAGTGCGCTAGGCTAGGTGCTTTTCTTAATGCTGAGTGTGCTTTTGATAGGCACACTACTAATCAGCTATCAATCTAGAATTATGAAATATTGAGTCAACGCAGATCAACTACAATTATAGTCGGCTAATATATATGGAGATACATACATATCTCATATAATTTAGTAAAAAACCACATTCAAAATCAAGCTTCTGTAATGTACTAAAACGATAAACAAAAGCGAAACATTAAAAATCCAAAAAATGTGCCACAGTTTTCCACAAATTTTGTTGTTACTTTACCCATTTTAGTTAATTGCAATATCAGAGGGCGTTCCACCTGGGAGACTAACGAGATATATTCGTTTGAAAGTTGATATATGTAGGTAAACTATTGATGGATAAGACATGTAGAGGGTACGCTTGTTAAATGAATAATTCAAAACAAAAAAAAGGGAAACATTTAGTAGAGACCGTAGTGCAGGGAATGCCTACGTAATACGTGAATGGTTATATGGAATGAAAACTTTATAGGTGAATGGTTTTTTTTTTTGATTGTCTTTAAATAGTATATTTTACCATCTTTAGTTTTTTGACAGCTTCATTTTATTTTCGCAAGCGAAGAAAATTTTTTAAAATAAAATTTAATTAAAATAAAGCGTACAATGTCTGAAAACGGAAATAATAATACCAAAGTCGACGATAATGATGAGGCTACTAAAGCGGACAAGGAAATGAATCCAAATGGTAAACAAATCTGCGTCATCAAATCTGGACATCAGGCCGTAATTCCCGACGGCTACACGCCGCCGGAAAAGCGCCGGAAAATGTCTCCGAGCTCAACTTTGAACGAAGAAAAAGAAAAGAAAGAAGATGCTGATGCTGATGCTGACAATGACGAGGACGACGAGGACACCGATGATACCGAGGACGACGAGGACACCGATGATGAATGGAGCCATTGGTCCTCGATTCCATTAGATGTTCGCCGGAAAATGTATCCCATTTGGGCATCGCCCAAAAAATATCTTTTACGCAATGAAGAAGCAGTTTGTAAGGATGATAACGACGATACGGACGATGAGGACGATAAGGACGATGAGGACGATAAGGACGATACGGACGATAAGGACGACGAGGACGATAAGGACGAAGAGGACGACGATGACGATAAGGACGAAGAGGACGACGAGGATATTGATTATGAGGAGTATGAGGAGGACTATTATGACAGTGATGAGGAGGAGTAAAATACTAATAGGATTTTATAGCCCCAAATCCCGAAATGGGCGCAAATGCTTTCTAATGCAGCAAAAATTACATGTGTATATGTATTTCTCAAATTAAAAAACACACACACACACACACACACACACACACAAGACAAATAAAATAGTCTTCAAATAATGCAACAACATAAAAAACAATTCAAACTAAAAATTACCAAAAACACAAAAAAAAGAAAAAAGACAAAGAAAATAAAATAAAATGTTGCGTTTTGTTTATCATTGAAATTACAAATTCATAAATTAATATTCTATGAAAATAAAACGATACAACCCACACACACACACACACACACACACACACACATCGCACAAACAAAATGAACTTCATACTAAAAAACAACAACTACAACTAATGTATACGAAAACAACAACAACGAGAATGTCGGCTCAACTCAACATGCCGACAGTAATCAAAAGAAACGCGCGCCAAACGAGATTAAACAAAATAAAGAGAAAAAACAAGCAAAAAAAAAGTAAAAATCAAAGAAAAAAAAAATCCCCCAAAAGCAAAGCGAAAATATGAAATAGAAACTGGGAAAATCAGTTAGCGAAAGCAAAAACAACAACAACAAAACACAACAAAGTACAAAATAAATGCGAATGAAATTTTGCCTTGGGTGCGATTGAGTGTGAAAGCATAAGCATTATTGAAATAAAGTGCAAGTTAGAAAGAGAGCGTGACAAAATGTTGTCGAATGCCGAAGCAAGAGAAGAGCGGGAATTTATTTTACAATATCTTGTCTACAAGAGAGTGAGGTGCGTGAGTGAGAGTATGCTGCTCTTTGGGAAAACACAACAGATTCAATGAAATAACAGCAACAGCAGCAGCAGTAGCAATAATAATAATAACAACAACAACACAGTTTGATTTAAAGCAAAGCGCGCCGCTAAAACAAAAACAACAACGACAACAACAACAACAATAGTCGTAATAACGATGACGTCGCCGGCAGCAACAACACAAAACAGCCAGCAGCGACGTCAGCAATTTAGCACAAAAATATAAAACACACACAGCAAATACACACAGACAGCTGTTTAGACACACGCTGCTGCTGCTACTGCTGTTGTAGTTGTAGTTGTTGTTTTTGCTTTTCTGTTGCTTTTGTGCGTATTTTGTTTCTTACAGTTGTTGTTGTCGTTTTTAATGCTATGCCGTCAATGTTGACTTCGTGCAGAAAGAGAGCATACTAGTAGTGTTTTGTGCACGTGCGCGTAAAAGAGATAGAAAATAATCGTAAAAACCGCGCCAAGTGCGAAAGTAGCTGCAAACACACAAATACACCTACAAAGCCAATCAAACGCAATTTAATTGCACAGTGCAGTGCACAGTGGGAAAGTTGATTTTTTTTTTCTTTTTTACCATTTTACCATTTACACACACACACACACACACACACACACACACACATGCATTGTGAGATGGTATTATCAGTTTGTATGAAAGTTTGTAGCGCATTAAATTAGGCATCGTTGACTTCATAAAGTATATACATACATATGTACATATATTCTTGATCAGCTCAACGAGACGAGTCGATCTAGCTATGTCCGTCTGTCTGTCTGTCTGTCTGTCTGTCTGTGTATATCCTAAGCAAATAGTAGATTAACATATGAAAAGGCCGTGCCATCTTTGAATGTTTTTTGTTTGAAAAACTTCATTACACGCGAAATCAACTTGATATTTGGTGTGGTACGTTTTTATAGACAAACTCTATATATGTACATACCATCTGCTCAAACAGTACCAGAAAATTGCCAATAAAACGAAAACGATTCAATTATACTTTAATACTCATATTTATAATGTCTCCTTCGAAGTAATTCCGTTTAGATGAAATATTCCTCATATTCCATCAGTCTTTTCATAGTTCGATTTGTTTGAAACACTTTTCCCCAGCGGAGTTGTAACTTGATTTGTGGTAGCAGAAAATGTCACATGAGACTATGACAGTTTGAAACGGAGCTTACGTAACGACACAAACGTGGTTTTTGGTCAAATAGTCGCGTACAATATGGGCAAATCTGCAAAAATTTTAACAATCTCAGCACAAGTCACGTTGAAATTCGTCTCATGCTCAAAATATCGTGCATAATGCTTTGCATCAATCAAAATGAGACTTCATCTATCTCCCTGATGTTTTTCAACCATACGTACGTACAATATGTAGATTATTTTTGACATTTTGGTCAGTGCTAGAGGTGAATATAATAGAACCGATTTGAACTCTTTGTCTCTTTGACTTATTTCACAATATCTCAAGCGAGGTTCATTGAAATGAAAAAGTTTTTAGTCAAAAGGTATATCAATGGGTGTGATTCATCAATTTTATAAGAAACCACCATATACTTTTGCGATTTTATATGAAAACCTTGTTCATTACATGCAAAATCAAATGAACGAAGTGTTTGGCTAGTATTAGGGAATCCTGTAACTTGTTTAAGGCTACTTATATGAGCCATAACTTTGTAGTAGGTGATATACTTTAGTGATTCGTTCTGTACGGGATATTTTAGTAGAATGTATGAAATATTTGAATTAATTCCATATAAAAATAAAACATTTTCATATATAAAAATTAAAAATGAGACTAGCTTCGTATGGAGCTACGACTTAAAGTGGTATTGGCATGTTCTTTTCATACACTTTATCGGCAGAGGGAAAAGGAGTGTCTAAATATTCAAACTTGAAGTCTCTCTATCTCTTATAGTCGCCGAGAGCTTTTCGTTCGTTTTAATCATCAGCATAATTTTCGAAGTTGATTATCAAGGCAGAAGTGCTTCGATGAATTAAAATCCCTTAAACGGCAATTAAGCACCATTCTTAAGCACCGTAAAAAACTGATACAACAAGTTCAGTTGTGGTCCACGTTCTCTACAAGACGAATTCCGTGAAGTTCGTAAAAAATCTTTTGTTTTGCCAGAGAACATCGATGTGAACTGATAAAGCAAGATCATCATTTTGGCCTTGAAGAAGATCTGTTTACGTTGGATTCCACAAACGCTCTCGATTGGTGCAAGGAAATGTATAAAAGATACGACCGCGGCGCATCAAACACTCTGTATATTATCTACACAGGCGACAAATCATGTAACTATGCGTTTGAGCACAAAACATTGCAACAAGCGACTCTTTGATTGTGCCAAGAGAAGTCAAATCCAACAAAAGTCACCGATTTTCTACGCCAGAAAAAGCAATTGATGCGTTTGTTGGGATATTTAGTGGAACATTTAGTGTGGCCATTTGGGAACGTTTGGTGGGGACATTTGCGACGCCGTTTGGAGAACACTGAGGATGTCATTTGTGTGGCATTTGGAGGGAGATTTGGGGAGGGAGAGAGAGACAGGGGCAAAGAAAAGGATTGCAAGAGGTAAGGATTCAGGTTCAGATTGATGTAAAATGGGTACTTTTTATCTTTATGAATATACTACATTGAACTCTACTCTGAGGGTCGGAAGAAGTGGACAGGGGGAGTGGAGCCCGCTCGACTTCACTGTTTTTTCTTGTTTTAATAAACCAATTTGATTGTATATAGTATTATAAGTAAAATACAATACAATAAGTAGCATCAAAGGTAGTGTCTACATGCTCTATATGTTCAAACAAGAAGATCTCGTAGACTATAAAAGACAGAGCATCCTAAGTTGAATTTTTACATTCGCCAGATACATAGGCAGTTCAAGTTTAGTAAAAATTTAGAATAAAATAGTGCTAATTGTCCTCTATTTGCATATTTATCAATATTCTAGTTAAGCATGCAGAGTCTGTATGCGAAAGTTGGTTGGGTATTTCGAAGTCGTGAATTTACGACTGCAGAATTCTTACTTGTTGTTTTTTTTTTTTTTTTAAATAATATGAAGACTTTCTTTCCTAACCACAGAGTATCTATATAAACAAATCACGCCATACAAAGCCACCGCCCACTTTTCCCACACTATTTGTGAAGCGTATAAAGACTGCCAAACTCATGAAGAAAAACATCTTGCTGTGACAAAGTGACAATGAGAAACACAATTTCAAAATATCAAAAATTCATTGTGTCGTCCATTTAAACGATAGAGGACGAACAACCAATCGACCGTATAACAGCTGTCGTTGAATACGATGCCGACGAGCAAGCGATAGGCGAAATGCAGCACGAAAGGACCTTAAACATTTGCCACCTCACAGCATGCTACAACTATGTCACTACATCAGTCAGCTACCTACTAATCAAAACTAATCAAAAATCTGCATAAATTTCTTTTCATTTCGCTGCTTACCTCGCATCACACTTTCTCATGCGACAATTCAAGGAACCATGCCATGGTGCTACTCTGAGTTAGGAAAATGAGAACAGTAAGCAAAGAAATTTACCTGACTCGGTAGCGCAGCGAAAGGTGTTCATTCACAGGGAAGTTCCACCCTGTCAGAGAGTCTGTCTGTATGTTTGTCTGTCTGTCTGCATGCCTGCCTGTTGGATTTGTTATGCTTATTTGGGTTAAAAACTTTTCGAATATCCTTGTGGCTTTACTTTTGTTGATTTAATTACGCCCAAGACGTTTTTATAAATATGTTTTTTTTTTTTTTTTTTTTTAATTTAATAATGTAATTCATGAAAGTGGTTTAGGAAATGTGTATATCTCATTAGATACTTCTGAAGTTTCTCATTTTTATGGTGGAATATTATGACTCGACGTTTTTTTCTTTTTTTTCAAGTTGCTATGAATTTTCTTCTAAATTTAATCGACAATAAACTTCGAATCAAAATTTCGATCAGAATCGATTTCATTGTGGCTTTTAGAAGTATTTTGCGATTTGACTTAGTTGGAAATTGGACAAAACGGATCGATCATTTTAATGAAATCGATTCTGTTCAAATTAATCGGATCGAAATCTAGTACATGGGGGGGGGGGAGTACAATATGTATATCGGGTGTACAAATTAGCCCGCTCTGGCTGTTGTGTGTTGTGTGTCTTAATAACAGCTGATTTCGGTATATTCAGTTTATATCACCTTGAATTATAGAAAGAAAGGAAAAAAAAAAACTTGTTGTTAATTGGGTTGAATGTGCCAAACTTAGTGTGTTTGCAGGATGTTTTAGCTTTCTGCTTTAAGTCCAAAAAGAAAAGTGCAGTTCAAGCGCATGGAAGGCTTCTTTAAGTTCATGGTGGCAATGCTCCTCCAACTGAAAAATCATGTAGGGAACGCTTTCGACGTTTCAAGAATAGTGATTACAGTGCTGAACACAAGCCTTGGTCTGAACGGCCGAAAAAAATCCAAATACAATGAATTGTTGGCATTACTCGTTGAAGATTCGAGTGAAACAGCAAATCATTGGCAGCGACTCAGCAAGCAGGTTTTGTACAATTGAAATCCATGGGAATGATACAAAATCAAGGCAATTGGTGGCCTCTTGAACTGAAGCCGAGAGAAACGTTGGAAGGCAATATTTCACGCTTGCAAAAAGCTGATTGAAAGGCAAAAAAGAAAGAGTTTTTTTTTGGCATCGTTTGATGACTGTGGTGAGAAATAGATATTCTACGATAACCACAAGCAGAAATTATTAGTACTATATGATGATACACCTTCTTACTAGTATTTCTCACAACATAATTTATTAACATTGTAAAGAGGTACTGAATTGGTAGCTTCCTCTCCAAAAGATTCTTATTGTGCTAAGTTTTTAGATTCATTATATAAAAATTGCTAAATATCGGAATGATAGATGCAAATAAAATGAAGAAAAAAAGTACATATGTGTAAGACGATACTCAGTGTATAGATTCATTATAACTACGATAATTTTAAAATGTTACACATATGTAGTAAGTATGTATCTTATATTTATTACTAAGATACGAGTCATAATTTCCAATGTACAAAAATAGATTTTAGAATTTTATCAAGCCACAACAAATGTATAAGTCATCTCAAACTATTTTCAGAAAATCCACAGTAAGTACTATGAGTAGATCTAAGCGTGCTGAATTTCCCAGTTATATTTAAAGCGTCAGCTCCATACATACATACATAGATATGTATGTATGTACCTAGCTAACCCATTCATAAGCTATAGTTGTCCAGTAATGAATCACCGGCTTTAAGCCATTTGCTTTATTAAAAACACTAAATTCGACATAAAAGTTATATGCAAACCTCTATGAAGATGATGACTTCTTTTAGATATCATATAATAGAATATTAAAACAAAGTGACCAAAGCCTACAACTCAGGCACTCTTAGTTAATCAGCTGATCGATACCAGCCCTGGCACGTGCAAATTGGCGGGAACTTTTTGCCAACTTTTCATGAAGATATAAATTGTTGCAGTGACATATGAATTAAGCCGTACAGAGTTGCAGCAGTAAATGATTTTATAATGGAAAATTTATAATGGCAATAATGGCAAACATTTGGAAGGCAAAATAACAAATTATGTTAAAACTTTTATTGGCCATATTGAGAAATACCTGCCGAAATGCAAACGGCTGCTAAGTCGGTTTAAAGAAGTCCACGCACACTGGCTCTCACAGAATATGATTATAGTGCGGAACAATTCCATAACTGTAACTCCATCCCCCACTAAACGAGGCCGTTCTCCACTTAGCTAGTATAAAGAGGCTGGAGTTCGATTGAAAAGAAAGTTGGCTTTATCAGTTGCAAAGAGTAATGGAATTCTTCTACATGCTGCAGCTGTTTCAGCTAAAAAATCTCGAAAGAGTTATCCGCCAGAAGTCACGAAATATCTCCAGATAAAGCTCTAGCATATCTTTTCGAAATTTGCAATCAAATCTTTCTCAAAGTAAAACCGGGATCACTTCAGTATGGTGTAAGTCCATGAACACGCATGAATACGACTGTTCGAACACGTTTCGAATGTGTCATATAGGATTGGACTAAATAAATGGCACATTAAATATATGAAGGACAAACAATTTATGACAAAACGGAAGCTCAATATTAAAAACAAATTATTTGATGAAATAGGAATTGTTGTTGGTATGCCTAAACAACATGGATGCGGGAATTCCAATGATGGCAACACGGCACGCAGAGCTTCCGCAGATACGGTAGTTTTTGCCTCTATATACAATTTTAATCTCGAAGTTCTACAGCATTTCTACACCATATTAAAAGTTTTATCGTGTGAATATAAAATTTCTAACGAAAAATTTCAAAATTTTTGCAATAGAACTGTAGCTCTGTACATGGTAAAATATCCATGGTATCCTATGTCAGCCACGCTACACAAAATACAGGCCCATGGATCGTAAATTATTGGAGCCTCTGTTGTTCCGGTTGGTTCTTTGGGTGAAAATGCGTCAGAAGCGCGGAATAAATTTTATAAGAAAGATCGCCTATTTCACTCAAGTATAGATAGTCGAATTAACAATATAACGGATGTGTTTCACAGAGCTTTACGACTCATCGGATCCTTTGTTGTCTAGCCTTTGCATTACTGAACGAAAGCGGTCTAATTGAGTGAAGATAGTATCCAAAGAGGTATTAGAGCCGAAGATTATCGATGACTCAAATATTCACAGCGACACTGATAGTGAAGATGTTTAATTTTTTTGTATAATAATAATAATAATAATAATAATAATAATAATAATAATAATAGTAAACTTGGATTTACATTAATAATGCTATAAAAATGATATTAAACTTTTTTTATGTGGGCGGCAGCAGTGGGCGTGGTCAGATCAGCTTAAAACTTATATCAGCTCTTACATTTGTTATAATAATCAACTTACACCAAAATTGAAGTAGGTTCCAGAACCAGCCTTTGGGACCATTGTGCAGTGGAGCAATTCCGGAACTGAGTAGTGTCCATGCCACAAAACAACTTCTCTCAAAACAATAAATATGTGACTAACACACTTGGCGTAGAAAAAACAAAAAGCTTGGCGTAGAAAAAAGGGTGCGGAGAATAGAAAGGCAACAACACAGATCGCCAGTCTCAAAACTGAAGCGAAAAGAGGCTGAAATAAGGCTGAATGAAGCTTTAAGTCCACTCTAAAGTGCGCAGAAAAACTACAAGTATATTTGGAAAGCCATACATAACTAAGAAAAAACCAACTGACGGAGAGTTTCCAATAAGAAATGAGTCTGGCGACTGGTCTGGGACTTTCAACTGAAACCAAAGGAACCGAAAGAAACAAAACAAGGAAAAACGTTAAGTTCGGCTCTAATATCATTCACATGAAACTTTAAATAGTATTGTAATACATAAAAGTATGGGTTTAAATATGGGCTACCCCAAAAAGTGGGTGGTACAGGCTCACTAGTATATGTGTGTGAAGCGATGTAGTAGATGTGTAAGATGGCGCCATATAGAATTTCAAGTTGATATTGACGTTTTCCATACAAATGCATAAAAGTTAGCAGTGGGTTTATATTGGGACTACCTTAAAAAGTGGGCGGGACACGCACATTTGTATATGTATATAAAGAGGTTGTAGATTAAAAACCACAAAATCAAATTTCAAGCTAATATTGATCTAAATGAAGGATTTTTTCATAAAAAACACAAAATTGCACGGTGGGTTTGTATGGGAGCTACCCCAAATAGTGGGCGGGCCACGCCCAATTGTCTATATATGTTTAGCGGCTGTATCTTAAAAGGCACCATATTGCGTTTCAACCTAATATTGACTTTAATAAAAAAGTTTTTCTTACAAAAAGTCAAAAGTGGACCATAGATTTGTATGGGAGCTACCCCAAATAGTGGGCGCACCACGCCCGTTAGTCTATGTATGTTAAGCGGCTGACCATAAAAAGGCACCACATTACATTTCAACCCAATATTGACTTTCATAAAGAAGTTTTTCTTACAAAAAATCAAAAATGGGCAGAAGGTTTGTATGGGAGCTACCCCAAATAGTACACGGGTCCCACCCATTAATGTATATGTGAAGTATCCGTCTTTAAGTTACTATATCAATTATTAAGTTGATATTGACTACAATAAAAATGTTTTTCTGTATTGACTGTAATGGAAAATTTTTTCATGACTAATCTGAAAAGTGTGCGGTGGGTTAGTATTACAACAAGTAGGCGTGGCTTATTCATTCTGATATATGTTTAGCCTAGGAACATATGAAGACTTCATACCTAATTTCAGATCGATATGTTCAAAAGTAAGGAACTAGTTTTGATTCGTACAAACAGGGAACAGACAGACGGACATAGCTAGTTCGATACGTCTCGTCGGGCTGATTAAGAATATATACACTTTCTAGGTTCAAGGAAGCATCGGACCTTGAATGCGTTACAAACTCAGTGATACATTTATAATACTATTCAACATGTGCAGAGTATAACAAGAAATAACGCTGTACTCGAGAGTGCTCGACTTCCAAACAAGTTGAACCTTGTTTAAGGCTCCTTATATGAAGCATTCATTATATTCTTTAGTGGTCCGATCTGGACATATGCGTATGTTCATTTAATTTTAGTTAACTGAAGTTGGAAAAGGATAGTCTAAATATCTAAACTTAAAGTATCTGTCTTATATAGTCTCCAAAAATCAGTTCGTTCAAATAGACAGACTTGTCTTCTGATGCTGTGTGATCAAGAATATATACACATATAGTTTATAGCGCCTCTCAAGCCTCCTTTACTTTTAGCGAGTTTTCTTTAATGTCTTTTATTGACTGTAGACTAGTAGTAGGTTGGTTGTTTTGAAAAGTAGGTGGAAGATTTTGAATTGCTTGGAACTCATTTAAATCCACGGAAGGTCAGAAGCCTGGAAAACTTCAGGCATAACGTGGTTGCTGTCTTTTAATGGCCATTGTAGCGGTCATAGTTTACTCGGAAATTCAGCGCGGAGTTGTGTTTCCCAACCGGGTGGTGGTATCCACATACCAACAGATGTTTTAGATAAGTCTCGACTACGGTTCACCAAGCAACGAGGTTACAACCAAACAACGTGGCTTCGAATTGAGAACTGTAAATTTATTTATGGCATTATTCAATTCGAATTAAGCCTATACGGCAGCTACTTACGTTAAACCACCTAAGTTTCGATTAGAAGGAAAAGGAAACATACAGTTTTTCTATGTTGTCGAGAGAGAGAGAGAGAGAGAGAGAGAGAGAGAGAGCTCTATTTTTTGATTACATAATTGGAATATATAACTGCTATTCGATTTAATATTTCGTGTGAATTCGTGTATTCATCATATAAAGAATTAAAATTCATCAATGCACTCTAGTTGGAATCAAGCAGCGGTTGCAAGTGTGTTTAGAGTATCAAGAGTATCTAAGCTTCACTTACTTCTGGTTTCAATGCACTTTGCAGAGCTACGAATTAAGTTAATTTCTACAAACTGTATAAAGAAACAACCACAACAAATAGGTTTGAATGTAACTTGTGAACAAAAAAGTCAACACACAAAGAAACAAACAAAATAACATGTTAGTCGTAAGGTAAAAAGGACGAGCGGCAGGACAAACGGATGCTGGTTTCGCTGTGCCAGGTAAATGTCTTTACTCATTTTTCTCAATTTCCCAACGCCGAACCGAACACCATGGTCGTTTGAGAAAAAGTGGTGCTAAAAGAGCATAAAACGTAAAGGAAGAAATTATTTTGTGCATGTATACCATTAGCTGTGATTAGTACTAGGTAGCCATTGTGGTAGCGTGCTGTGAGAGTTGGCAATGTATTTCGGTTCAAAAAGAACTCCTTTCTTGCTTCATTTCGTCTGTCTCTGCGTCATCAATGACAGCTGTGGTCGATTGACAATACTATGAAATTGATAATGTTTCCCATTGGCATTGAAACTCTTTTGTCACTTTGTCACAGCAAGATAGGTTTTTACCATCGGTTGATTATGTAATTCGCAGTGAATCCGCAGTCGAAGACTCAGCTTAGTTGTAAAGAACTTAATGTATGCGCTGTATGTATGAATCACTGGCGCTTGAATATGAAAACCGTTCTGAATGTGTTCAAATTGTATGTAATCTGACTAATTTTCAAAACGTACGTCATACTTAACCCTTCTGTGTCAACAAGTAAGAGTGCTATAACCTCGATATCCAGTATTATAGTAAACTTATTTACTTATTTATTTGGCACTAGAACTGTTTATCGTTTATGGCTGCACGTAGAAAGGCGCCTGGTGTCATTTGTTGTAAATAACAACGAATTGTTTATGACTTGATTGGTAAGGGTTTTTTTCCATTCACAAGTGAATGGCAATCAATCAATAATTTCCCATTAAACGACCGCATCGCATACATTAATCTGAAATGGAATCCCTTCTAAAACAGTTTGGCAGATTTGACACTATGTTCCCGACCGCAATTTTCAATGTCTCTGATATATTGACTAGGAAACAAGCACTCAGCTGTGCGAATCTAGTGCTGGACAGTCCGATGCAGTGATATAGTAGATGTTGAACGCTTTCTACTTCTTCGAGAACTCTACTAATAAACAAAATAAAGAAAAAAAAAAAAAAAACAGTGAAAAGACAAGCGGCAAATATATCTATACTTATCGTTCATTTTAAGCTAAGCTCAATACTGAGATCGATGAATATTTTGTGATATCGAAAAAACTTCATATAAAAAAACTCTGTCCAACAACAATCAAAAATTTTCGCTACGTACTGTTTTTCAGCGAGTACTCAGCTAACAAAAATGTTTGCTACCGAAAATACTTTATATACATAAAAAATCAAGTGACCAGTCGAACTGAGTAACTATTATATTTGTTTCATTGAATATATGACCATAGAAAATGTTTTTATCTTAATTGAGATTTGTTTAAATAAATTTGTTTAATAAAACTACACCTAAACAGTTTTCTTCATATTTCGTTTAAATTTTTCAGATTCAATTATTCATAGTTGGTGTTAGTCGATTCGACTAACAAATCCAGAAGCTGTAACTAAATAATGATGCCAGTCTAGGGTTAAACCATTATAAACTATAACTCAGTTATTATATTTATTTGAAATTGAATACCGTTAGACGTGTAATTTATGAAACACCTTTCTAGCGTATTATCACACATTTCGAACGGATTTTCCGTTCTCTCTGAACGCTGATTTAAGTAAAATCATAAATCGAAAAAAACACAAATATACCGTTATCTAGTTATCTAGATGGCTTCAACAAAAAAAAAAAAAAAAAAATTGCTGTGTTTTTAAAATTGCAATTTGTGTGAAGTAGTGAATATGCAGCGAACGAAATCTATGAAATAATAAAAATATTAATTCAAATTCAAAATTACGCAAAAAAAAAGTGGAGGGTAGTTGACTTTCCCCCGTTTTCCCGCCGCCCCATGGATACGCTAATGTATGTCTACATTTCCCAGTACTCAATTCCATTCCATTTATATTTTTTCTAAGTATGTTGTTGTTTTTGTTGTTTTAATTGCCAAATTGTTGCTTTTCAATAAATGAACTTATCGCCCCAAACATCTCCATATCAAGATTTATTTATGCCGCCTTGCTAATTTCGTACATCTCGCTCACTCTTACAAACATATGTATGCATGCGTGTATGTATGTACATGCACGTTTACTCAAACACACGCTCTTTCACTCACTTTCCTTGCAATTATATTTTGCTTGTTTACATTTAGATTTTGTTTCTGTTTCTGTTTCTGTTTAGCTTAGCTGTGTTTTTGTTTTTGCAAAAATTGTTATTTCGGTTTTTGTTTTATTTTTTATATTTTTAAAGCACAAATTGCCTGGCCTGTCTTTGATTTCTTTCTTTGCTCTTGTTATTGGCTTTTACGTTTGTTTATCCAATGCTCGTGTGTACATACACACATACATACACACATACACACATGCATATGCATTTGCTCTAACTTTCATTTAATTCATTTAGAAAAGTTTAAATGCTTAAATTAAAAAAAATTTCTATTAATGCAAAAGCAGCTGAAATGCATTTTGCTCACTCATTCACAACGAATATCACTCAATTAATTACGCCATGCTCTTTCGTATTACTCGCCCTCTCTTTCGTATGTGTTGTACACTTTTATTTGCTGAGCTGCACATACACACATACATGCACACAAATAAATATAGCTATGTACATACATACATACATGCATACATACATACGTTTGTGCGCGTTTCGCTTAACCCTTAAGTGGCGACATTTAGTGCTGTTTAAGCGTTTGGTGTCGTTGTCGTTGTTGTTGTTGCTGTTGTTATTTTAATTGTTTTTCTTTTTTGCTGCTGTTGTTGTCGTTGTTGTTGTAGTTCAATGAACCAGTTTGGGAATATTTTTTTATACTTGCCAAATACAAAATGATAAGTTCTGAAAATGTTATATACATACATGCATATGTATGTATGTACATACGTATGTATGTATGTATTTTACCACCGCTTGGTACAATTAGTGATTCAATGCGATTAGCACAACCGCAATCCTAAAAAATCCTAATCCTAAAAAAAAAAAATTTTTTTGTTTTGTTCACTATTTTCAATGCAACTCCACAAAAAGATCCATTAAAAGATAAATTTAAATAAAAGATAAAGTTTCTCAAATTGCTCCTATTATTTAATGGAATTATAGACTATACTTACATACATACATATGTATATCTCCTAAAATAATATTAATTTGTCCACTTAAATCCAACAAAACAAATTTCGAGCTAATATTGATTTAAATGAAGAATTTTTTCTTAAAAAAAAAAAAAAAACACAAAATTGCACGGTGGGTTTGTATGGGGGCTACCTCAAAAAGTGGACGGGCCACGCCCAATTGTCTATGTTTGTTTAGCGGCTATCTCTTAAAATGCACCATATCACATTTCAACCTAATATTGACTTTCATAAAAAAGTTTTTCTTACAAAAAGTCAAAATTGGGCAGTAGGTTTGTATGAGAGCTATCCCAAATAGTGGACGGGTTCCACCCATTAATATATATGTCAAGCATCCGTCCACTGAAAGTTACCATATCAATTATTAAGTTGTTATTGACTACAACAAAAAAGTTTTTCATACAAAATGTGAAAAGAATTTGATTTTTGTTTGGAAATCTTAGTATCTTGTATGTAATTTTTTTCTCTGTACACCACTGTAGTGCAATTAAGTTAGCAAGAATCCACCCACCCAATTGCCGGCGAGCTGGTCCGTTAATCATGCACACAGCTAACTTAACGACATCCTTCGCGAAGTCGTCCATTACAGATTACATTACATTACATTACATTACTATGTGTGAATGGTATGAAAATATTATTTTCTAAAACTGGCAACATTTAATTGTAGATGGCGCTACGTGTTTTATGATTTAAATTAAAAGTTCGGTTATTTCTCCAATCATCTCTTACGCTGCCCCAATTTCCCTGCCAACTTACCCAACTCCTACTTACTTTACCACCACTTCTTCTTGCCCCCTTCGATCCCATTGTCATATATACAACATTTCATCTGTCTATTCCATTCCTTTTTTTCTCGCCTACCTTTACCCCTCCTTCACTATGATCACTTACTCTCTACCTCCCATTCCCCTACC
Organism: Leucophenga montana; assembly: GCA_035044765.1. NCBI lineage: Eukaryota > Metazoa > Arthropoda > Insecta > Diptera > Drosophilidae > Leucophenga > Leucophenga montana. Next base: position 43,482 of record JAWNNQ010001036.1, read on the forward strand.
CCTCTTCCCACCAACCCCCTTTAATTACCATCCTTGCCCTACCTCCCATTGTAATTCCCCTGCCCATATTCCCCTTCTATCCCTTTCCCAACACTGCCCTTTTCCCTTCCCCCTACCACCCTTCCTTTACCACCTCTTCTGAATGCCCCCTTTCCCCTGCCCCCTACAATCAAATTAACTTGCATAAAACATTTGAACCCTCTATCTTAAGAGGAACCCGGCTTCCCCCCCCCCCCCTTCTCCATGCCCCTTTCCCTACCACCTCTTTCGCTACCATGTCTCATACCACTTCTTCACCTGCCCCTTCCCCCTACCTAACATCCTTCTACTCCAAATTCTCCCTGTTCCCTTTCCAATGCTCTCCTCGACCCAATTAAAATGTACATATATTCAATATCTTTCTAGATTATTTTTCTATAAATGGTTTTCCTTGAATTTTTCCCATACAGAGACGGATTCAACATATCAGAGATCTTTAAAATCGTTGAAGCCGTTCTCGAGTTATAAAAGGTGTAACTAATGTATTCTATGACTTGTATGCTGTCGCTGACTTTTTTGTAGGCATTATCAAGCTCTACAAATTTTCTCTAGAACTCAATCAGATATCTCTCATCGTTAAGGCAGCGTTCATAAGAAATATTTTCGTTCGACCGTTTTTTCTCCGACTTACTTTGCAAATCCGACTACCGACTACCCGACTTCGGGTTAATATATAGCCTATAACACTCACAAATAACGTGGCTTTCTATTGGTAAAAGAAGTTTCAAAATCGGTTCAGTAGATCCAGAGATTACCCCCTACAACCTCACAAACTTTACCTCTTTATAATATTATTAGTAAAGATTTATTACAATACAGAAAATTACAGTTAAAATAGAACAAAAATTCCATTTCTCATTAATATCAAGACTTTGAGTAAAATTTAATTCATTTGTATAAAATTTGAACTTCGTATTACGCGATTTTGTATAACGTGGCAGGAACGAATTAGTCCCGTTATTCGAGCTCCTACTGTATATTAGTTTTGTCAAAAAGTTTTCAACATCCTAAAAATAGAGTAAACCAAAAGTTTAAGAGTAATGAGCCTCCCACGAGTTCCAATAACGCTTGGGGTGGGTATTTTCAACCCCCATATTTCATGTATGAACGTTTCAAGACCTTTTTAACTTTCGATATTGCGGTGAGGTGGGCTTTTGTCACTTGCATGGACTATCGTTCACAGTGATATTAACATGAAATGAACGAAAAGTGTCTTTTCACTGTTTTTTTTTTATTTTTTTATTTGAGAACTTTTTTAAAATATTATTATTATCTTTTTTTTTTTTTTTTTGATTTATAAATAAATAAAAGATTAAAATGAAAAAGCAAATATAAAACAAATATTTTTCAGCTGGGTGATATACATACATATTTATTTGCATATAAAGGATACATAAATAGCGTGGCATACAAAATTTATTTGGCAAATCAAAAAAATCCGACTGTATCTTCTATAGTCTTCGATATCTAATTCTTCCATATGTCGTAATGTTTTTATTTTGATTGAGCTGATATGTATATGATATGATATGTATACATACATACATAAGCATTTATAACAGTTAAATCTAATTAACATTTATTGCATTGTGTGAGAAACGATAAGCGAAATGCACCAAAATATGTATGTATAGTGTGTATGTATGTTGTGTATCAAGATTCATGCTCACAGCTCAAGCAAACACATACTTTACCTCTTTCATCATTTATAAATTAACATGCATACATACATACATATGTATGCATATATTTACATACGCACGCACACACGTATGAATATATACATACATATTCTGTCTGCAAAGTGAAAAAGCCAAAAACGATAGACCGATAAACAGACAGACAAGTAGCAAATGAGCGTGCTCTTGCGCTCATTTACTTTCATACACACATACAGCACTCATGCTCTTGAATATACATACATATATGTATGTTTATGTACATATGCGCTCATGCCGTTGTTTTTGTTGTTGCTTTTGCTTTGCTTTGTTGTTATGTTTTGCGCTCAGTGCAGTGCAGGCCTTAAGTGGATTTGTTTTGCTATTGTTGTTGCAGTTGCTGTTGACGTAGCGTAGCCAGCGCACGTTTTTTTTTTTTTTTTGATATTGTTGTTGTTTGCGTTTGTCTTTTTAGCTTGGCCTATCATCAAGTGTTTGTTGTTGCCTATTCAATTTTTTTCTACAAGTATTGGTAGCGTTGTTGTTGTTGTTGTTGTTTTGTTCTTCCTCTTGTATTTGTTACTTAGTAGTAAGAAGAAGCACTAAATTACTAAAATTTCATTTCTTTTTTTTTTGTTTGTTTTTTTTTTCGTTGCGTTTTTTGTTTTTTTAGTCGTACTCGAAATTGTCGTAAGTTTACCTCAAGTGCACCACGGCAAATCTTCATTGGAGAAACGACAATTTGTACATATATTTTTTTTTGGGCTATTAATTTACTTGCTGCGCCTATATGCGACCACCGCAACCTTGGCGATCTAAAAAGGTCTTTGCAATTCCCAATTCTTGAAGCCGTATATAGGTGATGCACGTACCCGTGCCTCCTCCACGTCCGGTATGGCCTACGCGATATACGTACGCCTCCATAGTTTTGGGGCAATCTATGTTGATAACGTAGCTGCAATGTGTGAAAGCACAGAATTAAATGTATATATAGACCCATATACATAAGCTAAACACTTACTTTAGTTCGTTCAAACTTAAACCTCTTACAAAAAAATCCGTCGAAATTAGTATATTGAGATTGCCAGCAATTAAATTTGAAATGGCTTGTTCGCGCTCCCTCTGAGCGCCGGTTATACTCTGTGCCTTAAATCCGGCTCGTGTCAGAACCATGGATAGATAAACAGCACGAGACTTGCGTCTGCAAAATACGATCGCCTTTTCCTCAGTTTTTAAATTTGCAATGAACTCAGTGAGCTAAAATAAATTGCAAAATAATTTTTATGTAACAAAAAAAAAATGTTCGATGAAAAATATTTACTTACCAAATCACATTTCTCTTTATCATCTGACACAATTTGAAGAATTTGTGTGATGCCAATTGTTGCCGTCACATCAAGTGTTCCGACGCAGACCTTAATCGGATTACGCATGTAATTCTGCGCTAACTGGCGCACATCCGGCGACCATTTGGCTGAAGTCATAACAGTCTGCCGATCCGGCCTTACACCTAGCAAAATGCTGCGTATTTGTGGCTCTAATCCCATCTTTAACATTAGATCTGCTTCATAGAGTACCAGAAATGTTATTAGGCGTAGATCGATAACTTTCGCCTCTACCAGATCAGTTAAGCGTCCTGCTGTACAAATAATAATGTCCGCACCACGTGCAACATCCGTTATTTGCGATCTACGATTGCCGCCTGCAATCAAACAAACGCTGTAAACAAAAAGAAATATTAAAAATTGACATTTGATATATATTTACGGGTATATATACAGTTCCTATAAACAAACTTACGCTCGCATATTGCGAAATGGGCATTTTTTCACCTCAATCTCGATTTGCTCGGCAAGTTGGCGCGTCGGTGCGAGTACCAAAACGCAGGGACCACCACGCGCTCGACGTGGTGTGCCCTGGTACTCCGCATGGATAAGTGCGGGCAGCATAAAAGCCAGCGTCCTTCCACTTCCAATCTGTGATATGGCAATCATGTCATTGCCCTTCAGCAAAATGGGCCATGATTGGGTTTGTATCACAGTAGGCGCTAAAAAGCCCTGCTTTTTTAATTCTCGTATGAGATCGGGATAGGCTCTGAAGCACTGTTCAAACTGCCATACCGGATTGGGTATATCAGCAAGAGTAGCATTTTCTTCTTTGAAAACGCGTGACACGGTTGTATTGAAATATTCTGAATGCATTCGCTGCACGTCGGCAGCCGTAAGGCTTGCTACGGCTGCATCCTCCTTGTAAAAATCCTTGGTTATTGGCGGACATCCGGCCCAGCGTTCAGCTTCCTATGTAGTACATTAAAAAACAACAATTACGAGTAGAAAAATATTAAATTACATTTAAAATTACAACAAATTGCACATTGTATACGTACCGACTTTTTGCTCTGCGCCGACCAATCTATAACTGGTTCACCGACCAGCCACCAACCAACGCCACCGTTAACACTATGGACAGCAGCGCCACTGGCATTGCGAGCGCCATCTGAACGTCCGCCAACAGCAACGTGACCAGCAGCCGCATCGGCTCCATTGGCATCATCACCATGAGCACCAGCTCGGCCATTTCCAGCGCCAGCCACGAAAGGGCCACGCTGGCCGCCTCTACCATACCGTTCGCGACGGCCATGTGTCCTGCGGTTAATGCCACCGGTCGCGCTCAACTCGCTTCCTATGAAACCAACAGCCTCCTGCACATTGCGCCACGAATTGGCTTGTACCTTCACAACCAAGTGCATCTCATCGACATCGATTCTGCAATCGTATAACAATTCGCAAATAACTATTTTTGATCTACCTTGTCCAATAAGAAGGCCGCGGCTTTCTTTCTTTATCTCGAATACTTCGTTGAATTTGTATTCCGGTATTTCGCCGGAGGTTCCGTACACCGAGCACGCCATTGTTTTCTTTTTTTTTTTAAAGAAAAAATGTTCTTTGAAAATTTATTTTTTTCAATTTTTTTTCTTTTTACACGGCGGGACGTTTTATTCGACTTGTTTTTTTTTTTTTACTTTGATTGTGACAGGCTTTCAGTGTTGTAAAAGTAAAAAGCTGTAAAAAGTTCAGTGCTGTACGACAAGTTTTTCAAATAAGTGCTATAACAAGTAGACAAAACAAATATATTTACTTGTAAATATATCTTTATACTTATGTGCTCATCTGGATGGTTCATAGCTACAGTTGGACCCGCTATATGGCGCCAATCTCGAGATCCAGTATTATATTTTTCTGAGTTAATTATATGCATTTGAATTCCAAATCGTTTTCGTTCCATATTTTCGTCGAAGAAAATGATTAAAGGAGAGAGGAGGGTAGAAGATGGAGGGACCATCTTAATGGGAGCTTATAGATATTGAATAGCTTGCAGACTATTATCTCTAGAATCTTGCCTATGGAGTCTAGAAGACAGATTGGTCTATATGCTGTTGGGTCACTCATCGGCATATCTGGTCTTTGCTTTTTCCACCTGCTTGGAAATGTTCCATCCAGCAATACAGCTGCGCGAAATGAACGGTATGCATAGAAATGACAAGTTTAAGTGGCGTCACTGGATAGTAACCATCGAATGCTGGGAACTCAGGATTGATAAACTCTGTCCGAATTGCTGGGTGCTCTGGGAATAGCTTTCTCACTATGTGAAGCATTTCCTCTTAGCTTGCTGAAGCTGTCGGTTTAAACGTGTTGACCTTTTGTGTGTGTACGCCTTTCTCCATGGGGTCGCGTTCACTCACACAACGAATCAAACATGCATCGGTTTTATCGGTGAGTAATACAAACGCATACACACACACAATACAAATATTGAATGACAACACATTTTGGTTTTTCTAAGAAAAAAAAAAAAACTATTTATTATACCCAATATCAACTTTAAATTCGATAATGTGGCTTTTTATGTACGAATCCTTCTCATATACAGGGTGCGGGACGCTTCTCATATACAGTAGAGTTGAGCGATATTTCACTACCTGTGATTCAATCACGACGACTGAAAAATCACGAACATCAGTTGCTACTCTATATTGTAAATGTCAGTGCCATGCATATCATCAACTGATATTCGTGATTTTCAGTCGCCGTGATTGAATCACTGAATATCGCTCAACTGATATATTGTATCAATATCAAGTTGGTATCAATATTCAATATCATTGGTTTTCAGTTGCCGTGATTGAATCACAGTGACTGAATTATGTGTGCCATTTTAAGCCAATCCTCTCCAGAAAATGGCACAAAAAAGAAGATATTCCAGAAACTGATGGCGGTTTCCTGAAGTATGGAATTAGTCTCAAAGAATTGTAATAAGGATATGCCACTTGGTCAATCCCGGGAAGGATTATGTAGGATATACATGTTCCAATGGGTTTTTGGAATGGGCGCTGCAATCAGCAATGGTTGGCACTAGAATATGTACAAATCTGATGGCTACTTAAAATTCCATGTTCCCGCCTCAATTCCCAAGATCTTTGTAAGGAGCCCATATCCTGTTGCGGGAGCCAAATGATTCCGCCTATCTCGCACACTCTCGAATGGCTTTTTGTACCATTTTAAGCTAATCCTCTCCAGAAAATGGCACAAAAACGAAGATATTCCAGAAACTGATGGCGGTTTCCTGAAGTATGGAATTAGTCTCAAAGAATTGTAATAAGGATATGCCACTTGGTCAATCCCGGGAAGGATTATGTAGGATATACATGTTCCAATGGGTTTTTGGAATGGGCGCTGCAATCAGCAATGTTTGGCACTAGAATATATACAAATCTGATGACTACTTAAAATTCCATGTTCCCGCCTCAATTCCCAAGATCTTTGTAAGGAGCCCATATCCTGTTGCGGGAGCCCAATGATTCCGCCTATCTCGCACACTCTCGAATGGCTTTTTGTACCATTTTAAGCTAATCCTCTCCAGAAAATGGCACAAAAACGAAGATATTCCAGAAACTGATGGCGGTTTCCTGAAGTATGGAATTAGTCTCAAAGAACCGTAATGAGCATATGCCACTTGGAATCTATACAAATCAGGTGACCAACTAAAATACCCTGTTCCCGCCTCAATTCCCATGATTTTTGTAAGAAGCCCATATCCTGTTGCGGGAGCCTAATGATTCGGACTACCTCCCACACTCTCGAATGTTTTTTTTTGTACCATTTTAAGCTAATACTCTAAAACGACCTTTTTTTTTTTGTTGCTTTTAATTTTTTCAGCGATCGCAGTAGCAGTTCAAAATCACGGTGATTTGAAAGTAGCAGTCACGATAATCGCTGCCACTCAAAAATCACTGACTAGCTCATCTCTATGCGGCAGCATAACTTACTTTCTTGAAATGCGTGCCATTCAGACTGTAGGGATCGTAGCATGACGGGAGTAATACTAATCAACAGTCGTGTTTACAAAGTTTTGTTGCCTTCCAGGTTATGAGATGCCGAATCATGCGTTGGAACAGTGAGGTGCTTACGTTGAGGCCCACTTTTGTTGGGGTTTTTTTCAGCGATGAAGCGCATTTTCATTTGAATGGACGACGGAGGACATCAATCTCTGAGAAATACATGTAAGAGGTTTGCATTCACCTAAAGTCAACAAAGTGTTGTCAACAATTTCCTCAGCTGGGATTATTGGACCGTGGTTTTTTTTTTTTTTAAGAAAATTATGTCACAGTGACAGTAAATGAAGACATTTGGTACCAACAGAATGGAGCAACAGCTCACACATTTCAAGAGTATCGATGGCTGTTTTGAGTTAACACTTTCCGGAGCGCCTCAGCTCAATTAGGGACGATTTGGAATGGCGCCGTGCAATTTTTTTTTTTTGTTTTTTTTTTGGAGTTTTTTGAAATCCCGCATTTATGTCAGCCGCTCAAGGAACCTACAAGACCTAAAGTTCAACATTCGAGCAGAAATTGCCAACATACCCAATGATATGCTGGTAAGGGTCATGCTAAACGGCAGAAATTGCCTTCTTCAGTTTATGGGCATCACCTAATTGAAATGATTTTCAAAACTGTGTAAGACTAAACTTTATTTGCGTTTACAAAAAAAAAAGGAAGTTACGCTGCCGCACCCTGTATTATCAGTAACTAATTTACAATTGCTTGCTTTAAATCTAATTGGTTGGGCTGAATTAATTTGTTGGTACTCGTAGTGATGTAAAAACAAATTCTATGATATTTTCTAAGACTCTAACTATGTTTAAGGTTGAGAGCAATTGGTTTGTGTGAATTTACTTGAGATGCATTGCAAGAGATAAGATACAATATCGATGACGTCATTGCTTATTGTAAGTAAATATCTGTGTAACTAATGCCGGCAACTAATTTCCAATATATTGTATAAATCGAGTGTGTGTGTGTGTGTGTGTGTGTGTGTGTGTGTGTGCATGTGTATCTATATCTCGCTTTTCGCTATCTCTTTCTCGCTTGCAGGTTAATCTTTGTCAGTCTAACTGAATGCGTCGATTGCTTCAATCTGTCAGATACGATACGTTCGGTTCGCACAACTTGTGAAGCAGTAAAACTTCATCGATTGTCGTCGATTTTTGTTGCTAGGCCGGCTTTTGCTGACATGAACAAAGAGCAGCTGCTTGTGGCATTGTTTGTCTGCATTTTACTCATTTTATCTGTGCTTCACTTACTTTTCGTCTTTTACGATTTCTATTTTATTTTTTTTTTATTTTTTTTTTTCGAGATACATTTTCGAGATACATTTTTCTGTTCGTTGGCTTGCCTATAAATACAAATTTCATTACATGCTTCTTAATCGCTGCTTCGCTGCTATCGCTGCGCTGTCTATCTTAAAATGCATTATTCATTTGCTTTTCGATTCGAGAGACGTTTTCGAATTCAAATTTCGCAAATAAATTCAATGCGCTTTTGATTTCGTTTGGTTTATTTATTTATTTATTTTTTTTTTTTTGTACACTTCACACATAGTTTGGAGATTGTATTATTGAATTTTCGGCAAGTTTGTAATACATACTTCAAAGAAGCCGTCGAATATATGTATATATTTTGGCGGACGAATCATCATTGGCTTTGATATTGGATTAGCATTTTAAAGAAGAACAATATTGTGTAGGAAGTGGCAGACCGAAAGGAAGATGCATAGCTGAACCGTCGTTGACGTCACTATTACGGAAATAGTAGACAAAATTAGTCTCTAAAATATTTAGATTGTTGTCGCTAAGCAACTAGACTCAAAACCTAGCCAAATCTTAAATCTTGGCAAACTTGGGCGATGAAACTATTTAATGCAGATTGATGGGATTTGGTGTACACGTGTATGTAAAACTGCAGCCAAAATGACATAGTCAAAATTAGCCATACTAAAAAGAAGTACGTTTGGTCTTCAATTTTTGAACTTCCCTTCTTAAAATTGCAGTCTTAAAATCCGACCAAAGTAAGCCGAAAAATCCATTTTTTTTTTATGAGTGTGCTATGCAGGAGAAGTGTTACCAACTTCACGCTGCTGTAGCAATCAAACGCCTAATGACAGCGCGCTTTTCTGTTATGTTGTTTACAAGCCTACGGTAGCATATCGTTTTACTTTGCAGTTAAACAAAAAAAAAAAAAAACTTATCGAAATGGAATTCACAAACGCAACAGTGTTAGTGCGCTGTATTTGGCTGGATACTCGCAACCAGCCATTGTTAATGAGCTACGTCATTTACGTGTGAACAAAATGTTTGCGTATCGTATCATTACACCTTACAATATATACTGGTAGCATCATCGAAAAACCAGCAACAACGGCAGAAATGGTTAGAAAGGTGAAGGCCAGTATACAACGTTATACACAGTTGAATTGGACAAAAAAAAAAAAAAAAAAAAAAATCAATGTGTCTACTCGTAGTAGCATGGGGCACATATTAAAAAATCAAATACAATTAAAGCCCTACAAACTACAAAAAAGTGCAAGATTTTACAACTCCACAAAATGCAATTCGCCTAGCAAGAGCAAAGGTGTTGAAAAACAAAGCTTGGGAATGTGGTGTTGTCTGATGTAAACATTTTTAAGATTCAGCAAACAAAACGATAGTAGTGTATGGTTAAAGTGCAAAACAGAAGACAATTTAGACCAGCAAATTGCTCTGCGCAAGCAAGTGGAAGCCTGCATCAGCGATGGTTTTGAGCCGCGGTAACTGCCACAGAACGCTCACCACTCATTTTCATTGCACAGGGCGTAAAGTTAAATCAACAAATCTACCGTGAAAAGCTTTTAAACAATGCTTTGTTATCTTGGGCATGTAAACAATTCGGTTGAAATCATTGGATGTTTCAACAAGACTCGGCACCATCCCATAAAGCCAGAGAAACCCTCCTAGTTAAATGATGATCAAAAAATCGCTCGTGTAGAGCATTCATTGCAAAGACATCATTTCAACAGCTGAAAGCGATCCAGTTTTTCTTGATTCGCTCATAGTTGGAGATGCAACATCTGCAGAATTGAAGTAAAAGACGAGCCAAAACCAAAAAAAAAAAAAAAAAAAAATTGCGTTTTCAGAAGTCAAGAATCAAGACAATGTTGTTAAATTTCTATGATTTCAAGGGTATTGTTCACAAGGAATTTGTGTCAGAAGTTCAAACTGTCAATGGAGCATATTATTTACATGTTTTACATCGTTTGTGGTTGAGAGTTCTAAGTGTTATAAGCCCGAATATTTCAAAGGAAAGCAGCCGTTTTTATTGCATGATAAAGCACACCAAAATAGGCAGAGTCACAGGTACTGAAGAACATCCCAAAAAGCGAGTTTGAAAAGTCTATGGATAAATTGGTTGAGCGTTCTAAACGTTCTATTCTGAGTTAAATGCATCGTATTTTGAATGAGTATTAGCTTTGAAACATAATATCATGCTTGTTTTATATTTTATAACTAAAATTTTCGGTTATTTTTAGATCAACCGTGTGCATGTGGCATGAACCTTGATCTTTAGAGTCTAAAGTTTAGAGAAATGACATTGGCCAATGAATAAATTTGTACATGTTCCCACTGCATATTGCGCTACCACACAGACTGCATATCTTTACAGCTATGCATGATTTATTATTACTGACAGCTTATACAGATAAAATGAATCCGATAACGACTTCACTTTACTTCACTTCACTTCACTTCCTTTTTTTTTTTTTTTGGTTAGTTCATGGCTATATTTCGTACACTTAAATTTCGAATGTATTATTTCGTACAAATGAAGTCTAAAAGTTATACAAGCAAAAGTTTTCTTCACCCTTGTTTAAATATTTACACACAAAAACATTCCCACATTAATTTCCACAGAAATCTATCTGAAGTATTTCGTTTCTTGTTTTTGCTTCAAGTGAAACATGTCGCACAATGTCGAACAATAATAATAATTGTGCCATGTAATTCACATTGCTTAGAATTCAGTTTTTCATTTTTTACTTCTTTTCAATTCTTAATGTTTTGTAAATAAAATAAAGGAAAATCAATTTAATGCTTTTGAGTAATATGCATTTTTAAAAGTGGAACATAAAACGAAACGAATGAAGTACACACATTTTCTTTTACATTCCCCTCATTTTATCAATGAAAATGAAAATGAAAATGAAAAAAAAAAAAAAAACAAGGGAAAACCAGTGAAATGAAGAAAAACCAACAAGAAAACTCAAACGCACACTGAGTACACGACAAACTACGTATGTACGTGCAGAAGAAGTTGAAGATTTAAGACGATGATGATGATGATGATGATGATGATGATGATGGTCTGGATAAGATGTAGAAGGAGTGGCTGACGAAGGAAATGAAGCGACAAGGGCAAAAGCGGGAAAAATTAAATAAACATGCTGCCAACAAAGTGAACTTAAGCAAAGCAAAGACGGCAAAAGGCGCAAGGCGAAAAGAAAATAATAAAAAATAAAGAAAATATTGGATTTTCTCAGCATTAAGGGTGACATAATTACATCAATCTTTTCCCTATTCAAATGAAATGAAACGAAACGAAACGAGGCGAGGCGAGACGTTGCGTGATGCGAAGAAACGAGACGAGGCGCGACAAATGTACAAGCGAATAAAAATTAAAAAAAAAAAAAAAAAAAAACTGAAATAAAAAACACAAGAGAAAACTTTAACTTCCGTGAAAACTTTAATACCCTGCCAACGATCTATTAGTACCAACAACCGAACCATATGGTATAGTGCAAAAGTGGTACGATTTGGAACATTTTTAGATATTTTCTAAGATTATGAACCGCTGAAGTCTATAGCTTGTATAATAAAGTAGATTTTGTGGAGATATATGTTGTACATATACAAAATATCTTTACCAAATTATTAGTACAACTTCATTATGTCTCATACGATTTGTTCATTTAGTAATTTTTTCCGCTCATTTGACTGTTTAAGCCGATATCAGCTCATATATTGGAACCTTAAATTAATAACACAAGTCGGCAAATACCGAGGTCATGTCAATTTGCTGCGTAGAATCCGAATCCGGGATCAGAATTGGCCCATCACGTAAGGATTTTGAGATATCTGATGTTGTTGTACCCGAATGAAGTCGAAGGAATATATTTCGTAACTTCGAATAGCCATAACTTTGGGAACAAAAAAAAAAAAAAAAAAATCGTAATTGATCTCTTGAACTCTTAAATTAAAGGGTAAGTGTGGCACTGAATTATGTAACTGAAGAGAGACAGACTACAACAAATTTTTTGCACCCTGTATATAATCTCAAAAGTAGGAAAAAACGCCATTTTTCAGGTACATAAAGTTTACGGTGAGCATGCTCTAGCTGAACAATCGTGTCGGTCAGAGTTGGTTTGGTCGCTTTAAAAGTGTTGATTTTGAGCTCAATGATAAGGAACGGTGCGTGGTGGGGTTGGGCTGTGGTCAACCCAAAAATTTTGAAGACGAAGAATTTCAATCATTGCTCTATGCGGACCAATGCCAAACGCTTTAGATGTTGTCCGAATTATTGGCAGTGGATGAGTCGACAGTCAGCAAACGTCTAAAAGCCATGGGATTGCTTCAAAAGCAAGGAAACTGAAGCAGCGCGACGTCGAAAGGCGATTTTTTGCTTGTGAACAGCTTTTCCAACGCCAGAAAAGAAAGGTTTTTTTCCATCGCATTGTGATTGGTGATGAAAATTGGATTCATTACGACAACCCCAAGCGCTAAAAGTCATGTGATTTGCCCAGACAGTCATCAACATTCTTCGCATGGCATGGCATATTCATGGCATGAAGCTTACGCTATGTATTTAGTGGGTCTAGCGCGGCGTAATCTACTACGAGCTGCACAAACCGAATGAGACGATCACGGTGGAACGCTATCGCACTCAACTTATGCGTTTGAGCCGCGAACTGATGAAAAAACGGACGGAATACGAAGAAAGGCACGACAAAGTGATTTTGCAGCATGACAACGTTCGGCCACATGTTGCAAAACCGATCAAGACCTACTTGGAAACACTGAAATGGGAAGACTTACCCCAACCGCCGTATTCTACAGACATCGCTCCTACCGACTACTACTTATTCCGGTCGATGACACATGGCCTGTCCGAGCAGAAGTTCACTTCATATACTTCATATACGAACAATGCGAGTCGTTCTTTCGAGTTGGTATCCGAAAATTGCCAGAAAGATGGGAAAAAGTTGTGGTCAGCGATGGAAAATACTGTGAATAATATATTTGCGCAATAAATCCGTAAATTTCTAGAAAACAAAAAAAAAAACGCTCATTATTAATTCAAGGTCACAATAGAACAGCATGCACTATTTGAACTGCTGACAATTTAAAGTGTTGCCATGCAAAAAATTTTATGTGAAATTTTTTTTTTTCTTTCAGCGCAATACTGAGATCGATGAAAATTTTTGCTACCGAAATTGTAAATTATTACTGTTATGTGAAACAAACCAGAAAACAGTGTTCCCAAATCAACATGAATTACTAAAATTAGATATTTATTAGTTGATAAGCCCACACATATTGATTTTTCTTTAGTTGTATATGACGGAAATACAAAAGAACACACTCATTGTCAATTGACTAGGCTATTAATAATGCTTGCCATTTTCTGAAGTTTCCCAACTCTGTTTATTTGATTTGAACTCACCGACATACAACATGGTGCTGTATTAATTATCTTAATTTATATTTTTTTAAATGCAAATGTAGAATACGATTTATAGTGAAATATTTTCAATTGGGAATATATTAATTAGCGACGTATTTTATATTAGTCTCTCGGTAGAGAGTATTGTTAGATGATACTCATGTACCCTAAACTAATTTATATTGTAATCACATTTGTTTAATAGTGAAAGAATCAAAAGGTGTTCTTGGAATATAATGATCCTTATAACACTTAACTCTATACTTCTCTTGTTCATGCGATTTTTGAATTTGGCTCCAGTGTTTGGAACACTTACTATGCTATTCCCGAGAATCATACTGAGTCGGTTTAAAAACAGTTTCTTCACTTTGCGCTTCGGAGTCTAAACTTGAAGCCTGAAATAAATCTTCCGCCTATGATGACAGCTTAAGATTAATTGATCTTCAAGACATTGTATCACGTCGATCTATGCTCTCTCTCTCTCTCTGTGGCTTTTCTTCACAAAATTCTTCTTGGTGAAATTGATTCTGCCTACTTTTTGTGTACATATCACTAAATGTCACCATTCAGCCAACTCACCCTTAAAGTTTCCCTTTTGTAGCACAAATTACGCGGTCAAGCACTTACCCCGAACTCTTTGCTCTAACTAACTGTACAATAACTTTACCTTCAAAAAGGAGATTTGGTTTGCACTATGAAACAAACGCCTGTTTTAAAGCAATTGAGATATCGTATTATTTAAATGTAGTAAAAAAGTTGAAGATATTTTGAACGCACGGTATTGAAACCATAAAGAACGCTGAAATCCATTTCAAGATACTCTGTACGATGTTTAAGGCTAATTATGTACACCATAGATATGTATATGTAATATTCTACAGTACTCCGAATTGGACATATGTATAAGCGACTTTTTACTATTATAATTGACGAAAGAATTTAGGAATAAACAGAAGCAAAATATGTTCACTCAAAAACTCAAAAATGTGGTTCAGGTTTGTATGGGAGCTGCCACTCATAGTGGTCCGATCTGTGTGTATATATAGAATATTTAGTAAGGTTTGACATAAGAGATATGAGATATGTGGCAGCTCTAGCTAAATTATCAAGAACAACATACAATTTTCGTACAAAAACTTAAAAATGAGAGTTAAGTTTGTGTGGGAGCTACTCTTTATATAAAGTACAGTATGCACGTTAATTGAATATATATTATCTGAAGTGGAAGTAGGAGTGTCGAAATATGTATCTAAACTTGAAGTATGTGCAAACAGGTGGCGCACTTGGCTCAATCGAATCAGCTATCGACGCTGATCAAGAATATATGTATATACTTTATGGGGTCTACCACGCGAACTTCGGTCTGTTACACAAATTTTCACAAACTTATTAGACCGTTTCATTCTATGCTAGACCCCATAGTGTATATGTGTATGTATATATTCTTGATCTGCATCGGAAACTGATTCGATTTAGCCACGTCCTTGCGTCCATCTGAATGTATGAGACAGCAGATCTCAGGAACTATTAGAGCTAGAGACTGCGAAGACTGATGAAAATTTAAATGGAGACTGTCTGGTTATGCCTCCCCAAATCGCATACGCACACTTTTTGAAGAAGGCATCACATAAAAACTACGGTAAAATGAAAAAATTATGAAAAATATAATTACCTGAGAACGTATATCGTTTAGTATTAAAAAATAAGAATGAGTCAAGCATACAAATTGACCGAGTTCATTAGCCTCTACACTGAGAGCGCCCCCCGTCATCAATGATTGTACGAGTATAAGGCGCATGTACATTTGTATTAAATTGAATCATACGTAACAGCTGTCATTGTTTTTGTTGTCACTTGAGGCATACGTTGCACATCGCCCCCCCCCCCCGCTACTTTGTTTCATAATTAAAGTCATGCATTGCACCCTCTTTCGATATCTAAAGACTTCACAAGCTGCTTTTTTCGGCAACAGTGTTTATCATAAAATGATTCTAAAATAATCAACTTCTATCCCTCCGTGAATCTTCGTCGTTTTACGCGTGCTCTATTCTTTCAGTACATGTTTGTAATGTTTGGTCTTCACATCCGGAATATGTTCCACTTCGTTCGTGTGTACAACTTGAGTTCTTTTGTCATCTTTATATGTGCAAGCCTCTTGAGCATCGTTGGCAGCTGCTGCAATCTCTCGAATCGTTTTGTTGCATCAGGTCAATTGAGCTATCTGATCTGATATGATCTTTTGTTGTTGTCGCGTTGACTGTTTAGACAGTTTTATCGGTTTAGTGTCAATGCTCGAAAATTTCGTATACCCGTGGAATTTGTGGAATATCTAACCGAAAAACAACAAAAGATATTTTTGGTGAAACCGAAGCTATTAAAGGAAATGCTACCATAAGCACCAGTTTCAAAATGTTCGTTTAATATATAACAAAATATAGGTTAGGTCACGTTAGCATGGTCGGGTGGGTTACAAACGTCGAATCTGCACTTAGATCGCACACGATCGAACCCTTTGCTTTTACAACCACTGAGAAGATTTTACATTTTTTACCTTTAGCTTAAAACTTACAGGTATAGCATTTAGGAAGTAGGCAGTGATATAGAAGGTGATGTACAGTTTCGGGTTGCTCACAGCTTCGCAGAAGTCTTATAAGGAGGCCCACAGTCTTCAAACATGCTGGTCTAGGAGACAGTGTGCTGTTACCACGCTCTTATTAAAATTGCTACATCTCTTCTACTCATACTAAGTAGAAACTGAATTATTTTCCGGTCATACATAGGTCATGCCTGCCTTGAAGTGCTACATGTGGTGAGTCCGACTTAGACAGGAATCCAGCGCTTTTAGAGCTACTTTACTGTCTGATTATAGGTGGACTTGTTTCCTATTAATCCTAGACGATTCTAGCTAAAATGCAAATTGTTTATCAGGGATTTGTTGTTGGGAACAAGCTCAGCATCTCTCGAATCATCGAAACATTCACGAAAAAATTCGGAGTTTCCCAAATTAGTAAAATTTAGTTCCTTATTTTCTATTCTTAACCGACTTCAAAAAAGTAGGAGGTTCTCAATTCGTCGAAAACTTTTTTTTGAGGTATGTTCCGTGATATATTCTAGATGGCAGCGACTTTCGCTTGATAAACGCTACAGTAATTAGGTAGTTTAAAAGAGGCATTGATACCCACCACCGACACTGTTTGTCAGTTTCGAGCCGTCTATGAAGATCCTCTATGATTTTTCTATTCATATTCATATTTATATTTCCTGTTGCTGTCCCTGCGAATCTTGTCGGCAAGGTATGCGAACATCTAACAAGTTAATTGTATAACTATAATTGCAATAATAATAATGTGACAGAAATGAAGCTCGTACATTTTATCAAAAGGTCAAACATCTGACCGAAGGTTTGTTTTTTCAGTATGCATGAAAATGAAAGGTTGTTAACAGATGCATAGGAATCACTAAGACTATGTAGTATAAATCACTTCTCTAACCATCTTAGGGGCGATAAAGCGAATAAAACCGCATATAGAGAAATATTTCTAGTAGCAAGAGTTGATGATGGCTCTCTTTTGGTTAGCCACCGGATTATAACGAGGTGAACTCAATAATGAAAAAGCTGAAGACAAACAAAGCACTGATGTACTGCCAACTAATTTAATTTCTGAGAACATTTCAAGCGTAATTTCAGCAAAATCGATTCGAATTGGGTACTTTAAAGGCAAAAGGTCGAATTCCGAGCACTGGGAGAACTCTAGTTTCTATAAATGATTCTCCATTGGCAATCAATAATGCTCATACGCTAATGTATGACCTCCCATTGCATGAAACCGTTTACAATTTTTAAATAATCATAGAGAATTTCGTTTCCATGATTTAGGTCTTCTTATGAAGTCAAAATTAAGCTATAACTGCACTGATAAAAAGAGTCCAGGATTTACGTTCTTCAATTGTTGCATAGCGGTACGGTGAGTAGGGATTATCTAGTACATATTCCTGGTTCCAGAGCGGAGTTGAAATGCTTACATTTAGCTCTCTATAAGCACTACTGAGCTAGATTTACAGAAAAAATAGAATTGAGTTAAAAAAATAAAAAACTTCGATTGAACCGAATCTCTAATACCATTCACACGAAATTTTAAATAGTATTGTAATACACAAACGTGGGGGTCTAAAAAGGAGCTACCACAAAAAGTAGGCGGTATATACCCACTAGTATATGCGTATGAAGTGACCATCTAACAGACGCCACCATATCGAATTTCAAGTTAATATTGACGTTTTTCATACAAATGCATAAAAGTGATATGTAGGTTAGTATGGGGGCTACCCCAAAAAGTGGGCAGATCACGCCCATTAGTCTATGTATGTTAAGTGGCCGTCCATAAAAAGGCAGCATATCGCATATCAACCTAATATTGACTTTAATAAACAAGTTTTTCATACAAAAACACAAAGCTAGTCAGTAGGTTAATGTATATATGAAGCGTCCGTCCACTAGAAGCTTCCATATCAATTATTAAGTTGATATTGACAAAAGTCAAAATTGGGCGGTTGGTTTGTATGGGAACTACCACAGAAAGTGGGCGTGGCGAGTCAATCTTGATACTATATTAAACTGCAATCATCATACAGACAGACAGACGGACAGGGCTAATTCGTCGCGTTCAGCTGATCAAGAATATATATACTTTATGGGGTCTACGATGCCTTGGTTAATGCTGTACAAACTTTCAGACAAACTGATAATACCATTTCACACTATGTGTGAATGGTATAAAAAGGCAGCCAACACATGGATTTGCCGAATCACACCCCTTGCGTTTCCCATTTACTGTCCGTGCAAAGAAATTGGAGCAGCTGAGTGAGTAAATTTGATCAGTTTGAGCACAGTTTCTTTTTCACCTCTCTGTGATTGATTTAAGATTTTTCTACTTACTTCAAGTGAAAAAGTACTTAATTGACACTCTCAGACTTTTGTACTTGTGGTAAATAAAGCCAAAGGTGTTCTTGGCTTCATAAAGCGTTGGTCTAAGAAATTTGATCATGCCTATTCTACTAAACTTCGGTATACCTCATTTGTTCGTGCGATCTTAGTATTTGCATGTTGTGTTCGAAAACCATTGTGATGCTACGCATCAAAATCGTATTGTGAATCTGTATTCAAAGCAGTTTATACTTTTTGTCCTCAGAAACTGAAGTCTGGATCCTGAAATTCATTTTCCCCTCTATGTGCAAAGCTTGTAACTAATTGATCTTCCAAGCATGTCCGCACGACGCTCGATGCGCGCTGTGTTCTTTCTTCATAGAATTCTAAGTAGTGAAGTTTCATGCTGCCTACTTGATGCAATCGTTATTTCTAAATGCTGCTGTGCCTTTAAGGTTTTCTCTTTTTGCACAACAAGCTAGGTCACTTCGAGAATTCGTGAATTCTATAAACAAAAAAGCTGTTCCAAACTCTGAACTTCATTATAAATTGTAATTTCATATTTCTGTTTTCTTCAATATTCTGATTTGTAATTACGTCTGCTTGGACCACTTCCATGGGTGTGAGTCGAGCCACAGTGGGTAAACCTGTCGACTGAACAAAAATTCTGAGTGGTCATAAGTAGTCTTCTTTAATAATTTAGTGTTAATATGTTCTGTATTATAATATATGGTTAAGCAATTGTTTTTATAACTAAATAAAACAAAAATAGACATATCCACACTTGACACTATGTGTGTGAAGTTTATAAAAATACCAAAGCGAGTCAAACTTTCCAAGTGCTTTCTCAAAGTAGCAACTAATCGTTTTTCAAGTAGTAAGTGTCTGGTTTCCCAAGCATCTAGCTACACATTCTACTGTTTTCCCAATCATTTAGACATACATACATACATACATACATACATACGCATAACGTTCTATAAGATACAATATTTGTACAGCACTATATCAATATATAAGTATCTGTATATCTATCTACACTGCATATTGCTCATTTATAGTTACTATGTGTGTGGTTTGTCTTTTTCAATTCCATTCGACTATTTTTCTTTCTCTGTTAAATTTATCAAACGTACAAATTAGTATCTGAGCTATTATTCTCATCAATGTTTCGTTTGACTTAATTGAAATGAGTTCGTTCTTGAAAATGGAAAAAAAATTTAAAAAATTTTACTTTTAATGACTGTGGTTTCTTTGAATTTTGTGTGGTTTGTAATACATATAATTTTTTTGTTTTGTTTTTTTTTTTATCTTTCTTTAAGACGTCACATATAACTTGCCCCATATTAATCACTTCTTTACATTGATTTTGTATTGGTTTTCATTTTGAGCTTCGTTCACTGAAAAACACACCGAATAAGCGTAACGTTCTCATAATTTTTGTGAACAGCAGCAGCGTTTTAACATTAAAAATTCCAAGAATGTCTGCAGACTGAGAAGATCGGTCGAAAGATGTGTACTGCCTGTATCTAAGTCAAAGTATTTGTTACTGGCGGTGCATATACTCGTATGTAGCTACGAGTATGTAGATACACGTAGAGTAGATTCGAAGCTTCAATACTCTTTACAAGCATTTAACAAACTACTGTCCAGCCTTTGAATGCTCTAATGATAATTTAATTACATTTTGAAGGTGCCTAGATCGAAAATTAGAAACATTTTATCTAAAACAACCACAAAGTGAGCGGGTGGTCTCTATGGGCACTAGATCTAAAAGTAAGAAGAATACGCCTATTAATAACTATACTAAAGTTCTCCCAGTGAATGAAATTCCACCTTTTGTCTTTAAAATACCCAATAATAAAATATTCATAATATAGGATTGTCCAGAAAATGGTTTCGCTTCTAAATAAACGCTGTCCAGTCATAGCCGCATGGTGATGAACACTCCAGCTGTTCGATGGACATGCTGGACAATGTGAATCGCCAAGCAGGCGTGGCTTCTTCATTCTGATATATATTCAGCCTAGGAACATATGAAGACTTCATACCTAATTTCAGATCGATATGTTAAAAAGTAAGGAACTAGTTTTGATTCGTACAAACAGGGAACAGACAGACGGACATAGCTAGTTCGATACGTCTCGTCGGGCTGATTAAGAATATATACACTTTCTAGGTTCAAGGAAGCATCGGACCTTGAATGCGTTACAAACTCAGTGATACATTTATAATACTATTCAACATGTGCAGAGTATAACAAGAAAGAACGCTGTACTCGAGAGTGCTCGACTTCCAAACAAGTTGAACCTTGTTTAAGGCTCCTTATATGAAGCATTCATTATATTCTTTAGTGGTCCGATCTGGACATATGCGTATGTTCATTTAATTTTAGTTAACTGAAGTTGGAAAAGGATAGTCTAAATATCTAAACTTGAAGTATCTATCTTAAATATAGTCTCCAAAAACCAATTCGTTCAAATAGACAGACACATGGACATGTCTATAGCGACTTGTCTTCTGATGCTGTGTGATCAAGAATATATACACATATAGTTTATACCGCCTCTCAAGCCTCCTTTACTTTTAGCGAGTTTTCTTTAATGTCTTTTATTGACTGTAGACTAGTAGTAGGTTGGTTGTTTTGAAAAGTAGGTGGAAGATTTTGAATTGCTTGGAACTCATTTAAATCCACGGAAGGTCAGAAGCCTGGAAAACTTCAGGCATAACGTGGTTGCTGTCTTTTAATGGCCATTGTAGCGGTCATAGTTTACTCGGAAATTCAGCGCGGAGTTGTGTTTCCCAACCGGGTGGTGGTATCCACATACCAACAGATGTTTTAGATAAGTCTCGACTACGGTTCACCAAGCAACGAGGTTACAACCAAACAACGTGGCTTCGAATTGAGAACTGTAAATTTATTTATGGCATTATTCAATTCGGATTAAGCCTATACGGCAGGTACTTACTTTAAACCAACTGGACTTCTGATGCTTGAGTTTCCATTGGAAGGAAAAGGATACATTCAGTTTTTTCATGTTATCGCGTCGTTTCGAAATTCTTGCCATAGGAGAAACGACGATCATTAAAAAGTCTCGCTTTTGAAATTGCAAATCGTGTAAAATAATATGGTTCAGCTGCAAATCGTTCTGTAAACTTATAAAATTTTGAATTTCAAAGTCTTTGGCTTCTACTACTACTACTTCTCTTATTTATTGCAGTCAAAATTTTATACGAAATGGAAAAAATTACGATCCAGTCGTATTTTTGCATGTATTTCAAAACTCCGTTCACTCGGTTCGAGTTTCTGCAGTCAAAGGGATTTGTTAAGGCTTTCATATTTTATCAGAATAAAAACTGTATCGCAATTTCCAGGGTCCCTAATAAAGTTTCTAATAAGTTTGCTTCAACATTTCTTATTTTAGTTTATTTTAATGTTTCGAATTTCCATAATGAAAAGATTCCGTTCAGTGCCTTGCATTTTATATTTCAACGAAAAATTTAAACAAGAAAACACGTTAACTTCAGTTGAACCGAAGCTCTAATACCATTCACATGAAATTTTAAATAATATTGTAAGACATAAAAGTGGGGGTTTAAATAGAGGCTAACCCAAAATCTGGGCGACACTTGCCTACTATTACATGTGTATGAAGCGATTTAGTTGATGTGTAAGATGCCCCGATATCGAATTTAAAATTGATATTGACGTTTTCCATACAAATGCATAAAAGTGAGCTGTGGGTTTGTGTGGGGCTACGCCAAAACGTAGGCGGGCTACGCCCCTTAGTGTATGTATGTTAAGCGGCTGTTCAGCGGTTCACCATAAAAAAAAGCATCACATTGCATGTCAACCGAATATTGACTTCAATAAAGAAGATTTTCATACAAAAAGTCAAAAGTGTTCAGTAGATTTGTATGGCGGCTACACCAAACAGTGAGCGGGTCCCACCCATGAATGGATATGTTAAGCATTCGTACACTAGACGATACCATATCAATTATTAAGTTGATATTAGTCAATATCAAAACAAAAAAGTTTTTCATACAAAAAGTAAAAAGTGGGCGGTGAGTTTGTATGGGGGCGGGCTACCGCAAAAAGTGAGCGTGGCGGGCCAATCTTGATACTCTATTAAACTGCAATAAAAAGAAGTGTATGTGTAAAAATTAGTCCCCAAGAAATGCGCAACAACATACAGATGGACAGACAGACAGACAGACGGACATAGCTAGATCGACTCGTCTCGTCGAGCTGAGCAAGAATATTTATACTTTATGGGGTCTACGATGGCTCCTTTAATGCGTTACAAACTTTCAGACAAACTGCTAATACCATTTCACACTACGTGTGAATAGTATAAAAAGCAGCTCGATTTCCCGGACCACTAAGAAAACCGGGCACCCTTACTCCGTTTAGGTCCTACCTTTCGACGCTTCTGTGAATATGTAGTGATAGATACATATATTATTTGAATTCCTAAGCTTAGCTCAAGAATTTTCCTACTCACTTGTCAACTTTCATTCTCATTAAAAATAGTTTAGTTAAGGTGTTCCTGCAAAGAAAAAAAAAAATAGAAACTTTTTAATGGAATTATTTTTATTATTATTATTTTTTTTTGTAATGTTCAGTCGAATCAGGTTTTGACGAAATTCAAATAATACCCAGTGTTGTCTTTCTTTTGTTATCAACTTTCTTGATGTTGTTGTTGTTGTTGTTGTTGATATTCGTATGAAACAATATAAAGAGATACAAAAAATGCCGGAAGTAATTGACGCTATCTGTCTGTCTGTCTGTCTGTTTGTATGTATGTCTGTCCCTCCGTCCGTCCGTTCGGGTGTGCGTGTGTATCTGTCTCTCGACAACGTAAGTTTTCCACCTTTTTGCTTCTGCTTTTTGTTGTTGTTGTTATTGTCAAATCAAGCTAAGTGACAGCGACAGCAGCTGCAGCTAGCGTCGACAGAGATACAAACGGCATTGTGCAAAAGTATCTCAATGCATACAAGTATATAAGCATACATACAAGTATGTATATAATTGCAAGTTACATATATGTTTATGTATGATAACACGCTGACAAATGTCGATTTTGATATTATATATGCAATTTTATTATTTTTGTCTTTATAACAACAGATTTTATAACATTGAGGAGTAAAAATTGCAACAGCAACAACAAAAAGATACATTTGTATCTACATCTGTATACAGCGCAAACAACAAGCAAAAACCATTGAAACGCGCGCGCATTTCAACGAAAATTAAATTTATTTATTTAATATTTAAACAAAAGTAAAACAAATAATAAAGAAAATAATAAAGAAGAACAAAGGAAATATTAAATTCACACTTGCACACAAGTAGATACATGTATGTATGTATGTACGTATCTGTATACTTACAAAACTTATGTAGCTTCTGATCAAAAAGCACCAGAGAATTGTCAACAAAACGAAAACGTTTCAATTATTCTTTGATATTTATTTTGGGCTCCTTCAAAGTAATTCCCATTCGATGAAATACACATATTCCAACGCTATTCGTGATCGATTTTTGGAATTACGTTCAGAAGACTCCGCGAATTTTCTTTTTTCTAGCCAATCGCATCAAAACGCTTTCTACGGAATGATTACTTGAGTCATTGTAGCAGAAAAAATGCTGTGTCAGATCTATACGTAGCTTGCCGAATGACATTAACGTAGTTTTTGTTTAAATAGTAGCGTACAAGACGATTAACGATTTTTAATTATTTCTGAAGTATTTTTATTTTTTTTTGACGTTTTGGTCAGTTGAAGAGGTGAAAAGACGCCCAGAACGAGGCAAATCATCAATCAACTTGCGGTCCTTTTTGAACTCTTTGTACCATATCGTATGTATGCAGTGGCGTCCTTTCACTGAAACCTTGGATGGCAGCATGAAAACATAAAATAAAATACTTAACAAAATATTTCATTATACTTATTTTTATACTCTTATATTATATTATGAGAACTAGAGTTCTCCCAGTGTTCGAATGTCTTATTTAAAAATTCTACCAACTAAAACACTATCAAAAACACACTCAACTGATGCACGCCAACATGTTTGCAAGTGCGCTCACAACAGTTTCGAGCCTTACGTCGAGCTGCTCGATCGATATGCTCTACTATGTGAAGCGTCCTTTACAGCACGACAGAGAAATATGTAGAATATTGTTTTCTGTTTGCGTTGCAAACATTGTGACTATAGATTATAGTATTCACTATTCACACTCTGTGTGATGAGTACATAAAAACAAGAAAGAACGGTGCATGCATTCCTTGCCAAAAACTCATTCGACCAGTTTCTAGAAATAAAAACTTCGTATGAAGGCATGGAAAAGACAATAACGATATTTACTTGTGTGAAAACGGCAAACAATCTAACCTAAGTAAGCATTATTTCTAAACTTAGTAATAAACTACCATCTGGTCTAGAGCTCAAATCCCCAATGTAATTGTCAAAAACTTATTCTAGACTACTGCACACTTTTCAATAACATATTTTCCAAATCAATGGAGCATTCTGTTCATTCCAAAAACAGTCAAAGATAAAAATAACCTAAAAAATCTTAGACCAATCAAAATCGACGCAGTAATAACCAACATAAATACAAACAAGCTTTTAGATGAAAACGAACTAATTAGCCACAACAAATTTGCAAACCAAAATACAAACACTCCACGGTCCAGTTGTATTAGCTTCAAGTTTTGAAACGTCTAAGGACCAGTATCCCTCGTCTTCAAAGCGACTATCGTGATCCAAATTCCTGCTGCTGTTCCACTATAATGCACCGAGTCAGAACTCACTCCATATTTGTCAGATTTGAATCTGTGTGTTGAATATCATCCGCCGTATTCATCTGATTTAGTTTAGCGCCGTGCGATTTCTTTCTATTTCCCAAATTGAAATTGAAGTTAAATGGCTGTTTTTTTTCTTTCTTTTTTTCTTAATGATATTTGCACCATAAAAACAGCTACAACACAAGCACTAGAGGCAACTCCACAAAATCGTGGTCTTGTCAGACGAAAAAAAAAAAAATTAATTTGGAAGGCCCCGATGGCCAAAGCTACTATTACCATGACCTACGCAAAGAAACATATAATTTGGACCATTTGCATGGCAAAGTTTGAGGTGTGATGGTGTGGGGCGCCATTTCGTATTGTGGCATCTACAAATTACAAAATAGAGCGATTTTACTTTAGCATCGAATGGAACTCTAAGTTTAAACGAAGAGTGCATTATGCGACGTGTCGGGACCTTGTTCCACCAGATGATGTATGGGACCGTTTCATTTTAGCCATCTACCTTATTTTTTACTGTAGATAACGAAAATAGTTAAAGTAAAATAATGAGAAAACATTTTTTTTATTTTTATACAGGCTGGCGCAAAAAGGATATTTAATGGTTTTTATCAAAATTTGTATTTTTATTCAAAATTTAGCAAAGACTTAGGAAATTAAAATGGAGGAATACACAACTACGAGCAGCGAATTGATAATGACATATCATTTCGAAAAAAGCAGAGACAAATTCCGATTTCATTCACAATTTGATAATGAGCGTTGAAGTTTATTTCCAATTAAATGACTTGGTTGCCAACCAAATTTGCAAAATATGGGCTACGCACAATCCAAGAGGAATTCAACAGCGACAATTATATCCACTGTTTGGTGCCTTGTATCGTTCAAAAGGGTTAGTGGCCTATATTTTTTTTTTCAAAAATTCAGCAGATCTGCATCTATTACTATCAATGCTGCTTCAGACGATTTTGGAAACTTTTGCTGTACAACACTATGCACAATTGTGGTACCAACAGTATGGAACGACAACACATACTGCAAGGGACAAAAATGGCTGTTACGGGACAACTTGGATGAGCGCATTATTTCGCGTTATACAATACATTTTGCGTCACCCTGTGTAATGTATTAAAAACAAAGAAAAGGAAAAATTCAAATTTTTTTTAAAGTTTTCGAAAACATGTGTCTACAACCATAAGCGTGGATGATTTTTATTCGCATATTGTACCACAAAGCTTCATCTATGTACACATACACATATGTATTTAATGTTTGTATCGTAGTAAAGGAAATATCTATACTATAACATAATAATGCATGTAAGAAAGGCCCACGGTTTTATTTGAAGACATACATAGACGTACATATGTTTATGAAAATTTGTTAAAAATATTGGAATTTATATTTATTTAGAAAACTGACATAAGAGGGTGTCCTATTCAAGTGGCTGGGAGTGTATTCGAATTAAATAGCTTCTTACTTTACTCATAAAAACTGGTTGTTATATTAAGTCGAATTTGTGTTACATTGTCTCATTGTGAAAAAAATTACTTCGGAAAAGTCCTACTGGGTGGTATACAAATATGAATCCAATTATTCCAAAAAAAAAAAAATATTCACAATAATTTATTGCTAACAGTTGTTTCACCGTTATGTTTCACAAGCTTTTTACGCACATATTCACACACACAGAATACAACAACAACAACAACAACAACAACAACACCAAAAACAACAACAGAAAGCCTATAAAAAATGTTTTTTTTATTTTTTTTTTTTGGTTTGCCTGCTTGATTGTCTTAATTATTAAATTAAGTGCACTAAATGGTTAAACACGCACACATGCACACGCGCACGCACTGTCATGCACACATTCAAACGAATGATGTTGTTCGAAGTGGGCCAAAAAAGAGTGGTAACAACAACAACAACAACAACAACAACAATGGGGGAAAAACCACGAAAACGACGAGTAGAGTAGCATAGCATCATAATTACAATTACAACAACACGTACGCGTATAAGGGAGTGACAGAGATAGAGAGCGAGCATACAAAGGTACAAGCGAAACATGCATAACCTTAACCTCTTTCTCCGCACACTTGCTTCACGCTCTTTTTATTTTTCATTGCACACACCACACAGCACACAGCTTGCACACTGCTCAATAAAGTGTTAAGCTGTTGTTGTTGTTTTATTGTTGTTGCGCAAAGCAAACTGTATGTGTGTAGAATCATACATACATATGTAGTATATATGTATGTATTGTCTACAAAACAAAAATTCGCATGCTCTTTCTCTCTTTCAATTTGTTTAGACTACTTCCTCAACTGTTGTCATAGTCGGCTTCTGCTTCTGCTTCTTCTTTTTTTTTCTTTTTTTCTTCTAACTCTTGGCGAACTGTCCTACACACAAAGCAAATGCCTGATTGTTGTTGTTGTTGTTGTTGTAACAGTTGGTAGCTTTGCTTTTATGGCTTTTATAAAGCAACTTGAGTCGCTCATTTGGGCAGTGTTTTTTTTTTAGTTTTTTCTTTACAGCTGCATACATCTCTCTCTCCACTCTTTAAGCACGTGCTGTGCTGTGTATGACAGACAACAACAACAACTAAAACATTGATACGCATACTTAATATTTACATATATGCATACATACATATATACATATGTATGTATCTACGTACATACATATGTAACAGGACTAGCAGCAGTATAAAGCAAGGAAGACGGTAATGTAAATGCCTACGTGCTCACTTACATGTAAACATTTACATATGCATATATATACGTATACAGTGAAAACTCTCTTGGACGGACAACGACCGCCAATGATGGCTTAAGAGTGGCCGCCTAATGGAGGGGATATGGGAATGGCCTAATTTATTATTGCAAATATCTGACATCAAACTAATAAAATGACACTTTGAATGACATATGTATGTACATACATACATACATGCATACATATGTATATAGCTGTGTTCATTGAAATAGCAGTACAATAGAAGCGAAAATATATAACGGTTTTTTTGCATATTCCTTTTCGTTAGTTGATCGCTTGCACATTGTTTTTGTACAATGGAATATAGAGATAAGAAAAAAGCAAAAGCCCCGTTAGATTTGCTATGTTTTTGTATTTTCTTGATATTTTTTTTTTTTTTTTTGGCGCACGTCCACAAATTTTTGGCTATTCACTGAAATAGCAGTTTTTGATTTTCTTCGACGAAAAGTGAATAAATTTGTGAATAGTGAGTTTGATTAAGTGTTGATTATTATAATTTAAATGGCACAATACACTATAACAATGGAAAAATTTTAATTTTAGTGTGTAGAGGACCTCACTGCTCCCAGGAAAAAAAGGCATTTGATCGTTGAGCTTAGAAAGGAGGGGAAAACATACATACGTATAATGAAATTCAAAGTATTTTAAAATGTTCTACCAAAAAATGGTATGCAATGCCATAAATTATGAACTAAAGCCCGAACAACGTTCTGCCATACGTAAAACTACAAATTTAAAGGACCGACGCATACTGCGCTCCAGCAAAGCCAATCCTTTGGCATCCTCTAGGGATATATGAGCGGAGCTGAAGTTGGCGATCAGCGACGTAACCATTCGACGACGACTGTTGAATGAAAATTTGAATGCGAGAAGCCCACGAAAGGTGCCATTACTTAATCAAAGACATATCAAAACCCGGTTGGAGTTTGCCAAAAGCCATATGAACTGGCCAATATCAAAATGACGTAATATCCTTTGGACAGATGAGTCCAAAATGGTCTTGTTTAGTGGAGTAGCTTCTAGACAGTATGTTCGTCGACCTTCAAACACGGAGTAACTTCCAAATTATATAATTTTTGTCTCATAATGGTCTTTATAATAGGATTTAACAATCTAAAAAGTGCAGGTCATCTGCACTGCTATTTCAGTGAACACAGCTATACATATGCATATTACATACATATGTACATAGATTATGGTTTAAAAACAGTATATGGATGACCCTATATGTAAGTATATACATCTTTAAAAGTGAACGAACCGGGAGAAGCAACTTCCACTGGTAAATCGTTATGGATCCGTGCTGTCCAGCAAGTGTGTGTGCGTGCTTTGTTTACTTTGCACATGTATGTACATATGTACATACTGGAAGAATGGCAGAAGATCCCCCTTGAGTATGACTTAACAAAGTTGATCCATTCGACGAAAAAACGGCTCCAACATGTAGTCAATGCTAAGGGAGGGCATACTAAATATTAAAATTAGCTTAAGATATTATATAATCGCGGAAAATTTTGAATTTATAACAATGAAAATACTTTGTGTAAAGAGTTTCTTGACAGTCAAACTCAAATCAAATTTTGGGAATGGTTTTTCGATTGCAGGATCGATGTCGATGAGATGCACTTGGTTGTGAAGGTACAAGCCAATTCGGCGCGCAATGTGCAGGAGGCTACGGTATGGTAGAGACGACCAGCGTGGCCCTTTTGCGGCTGGCGCTGGAAATGGCCGAGCTGGTGCTCATGGTGATGATGCCAATGGAGCCGATGCGGCTGCTGGTCACGTTGCTGTTGGCGGACGTTCAGATGGCGCTCGCAATGCCAGTGGCGCTGCTGTCCATAGTGTTAACGGTGGCGTTGGTGATGACAGACGCAAAATGAGTTTTGACGATGTCGGTGAACCAGTTATAGATTGGTCGGCGCAGAGCAAAAAGTCGGTACGTATACAATGTGCAATTTGTTGTAATTTTAAATGTAATTTAATATTTTTCTACTCGTAATTCTTGTTTTTTAATGTACTACATAGGAAGCTGAACGCTGGGCCGGATGTCCGCCAATAACCAAGGATTTTTACAAGGAGGATGCAGCCGTAGCAAGCCTTACGGCTGCCGACGTGCAGCGATTGCATTCAGAATATTTCAATACAACCGTGTCACGCGTTTTCAAAGAAGAAAATGCTACTCTTGCTGATATACCCAATCCGGTATGGCAGTTTGAACAGTGCTTCAAAGCCTATCCCGATCTCATACGAGAATTAAAAAAGCAGGGCTTTTTAGCGCCTACTGTGATACAAACCCAATCATGGCCCATTTTGCTGAAGGGCAATGACATGATTGCCATATCACAGATTGGAAGTGGAAAGACGCTGGCTTTTATGCTGCCCGCACTTATCCATGCGGAGTACCAGGGCACACCACGTCGAGCGCGTGGTGGTCCCTGCGTTTTGGTACTCGCACCGACGCGCCAACTTGCCGAGCAAATCGAGATTGAGGTGAAAAAATGCCCATTTCGCAATATGCGAGCGTAAGTTTGTTTATAGGAACTGTATATATACCCGTAAATATATATCAAATGTCAATTTTTAATATTTTTTTTTTGTTTACAGCGTTTGTTTGATTGCAGGCGGCAATCG
Source organism: Leucophenga montana (assembly GCA_035044765.1). Lineage (NCBI taxonomy): Eukaryota > Metazoa > Arthropoda > Insecta > Diptera > Drosophilidae > Leucophenga > Leucophenga montana. The sequence continues at coordinate 74,422 of JAWNNQ010001036.1, forward strand.
AAGTTCGCAAATAGCGGATGTTGCACTTGGTGCGGATATTATTATTTGTACAGCAGGACGCTTAAATGATCTGGTAGAGGCGAAAGTTATCGATCTACGCCTAATAACTTTTCTGGTACTCTATGAAGCAGATCTAATGTTAAAGATGGGATTAGAGCCACAAATACGCAGCATTTTGCTAGGTGTAAGGCCGGATCGGCAGACTGTTATGACGTCAGCCAAATGGTCGCCGGATGTGCGCCAGTTAGCGCAGAATTACATGCGTAATCCGATTAAGGTCTGCGTCGGAACACTTGATTTGACGGCAACACTTGGCATCACACAAATTCTTCAAATTGTGTCAGATGATAAAGAGAAACGTGATTTGGTAAGTAAATATTTTTCATCGAACATTTTTTTTTGTTACATAAAAATTATTTTGCAATTTATTTTAGCTCACTGAGTTCATTGCAAATTTAAAAACTGAGGAAAAGGCGATCGTATTTTGCAGACGCAAGTCTCGTGCTGTTTATCTATCCATTGATCTGACACTAGCCGGATTTAGGGCACGGCGTATAACCGGCGCTCAGAGGGAGCGCGAACAAGCCATTTCAAAATTAATAGGTGGCAATCTCAATATACTAATTTCGACGGATTTTTTTATAAGAGGTTTAAGTTTGAATGAACTAAAGTAAGTGTTTAGCTTATGTATATGGGTCTATATATACATTGAATTCTGTGCTTTCACACATTGCAGCTACGTTATCAACTATGATTTACCAAGAACTATGGAGGCGTACGTATATCGCGTAGGTCATACCGGACGTGCAGGACGCACGGGAAGGTGTGTAAGTTATATACGGCTTCAAGAATTGGGAATGGCAAAGGCCTTCTTAAATATATCTTAGAAATAGTGCCCGTGCCGGTGACCGCCAAGGGTTTGGTGGTCGCTATTAACTACAAAATGTACAAACTGTATGCTAATTGTACAATATCGGACTTGTGTCATTCAATCTAATCCAATAAACAATATAATACATACTACATATTAATTGATTTGTTGAATGTGTTTTATTTCATTTTAAAGTTCTACTATAACTCCTAAAACACACACACACACACACACACCGTATACGTGTAAATGCTTTAACAAAAGTGGAGTCTATGTCCTTCGAGATTTTAAAGTGTGTTTTCAGAGGCTTCGATTTAAGATATTTAGACTCGCCTATGCGCGCTCTTAAGTTGAGCTATATAAAATAAACGTGCCAACCCAACTGTAAAGGTTAGTTCCCATTATAATTAATATTAAGCTTCGGTTGTACTGAGGTTAAAGTTCTTGCGTTGCTTGCATGATTTATAAAAAGTGAGCTTAGCAAGTCTTTAAAAGTAAACATACATCTTAGATCGTTACTTAAGTGTCGTATCTCCAATGAAGATTTGGCGCGGTTTACGGTTTTAATACTTTTGTAGAGCTTGAGCTTAACTTACGAAAGCGGCGTTAAGTAAACTAAAGAGCATGTATTGGTGCTCCTGTGAAAATATGAATAAGTACTAACTACATATTAAAGGATATGCGTACATACATACACATGTACAGTGTTGCTTCGAATAAAATGCGATATATGTATGTATTTTGAATGATTATTGGGGTTTTTTGATGTTATCCAAGCAGGTAAGCATAACAAAGAGTTCGATTATAACAGGTGCTGTTGTCGCTCTATCATTTTAGCTCTCTTCCGCTCTTATACAAACTTAAACTAAGCAGCAAGGATAACGCAATATAGTCTACTTGTGTGCATATAATAACTTGTAGTATAACGCGGGCGGTGAATATAGCGAACAAAATTCAAAGCGTGTGCTAAATATTTTACAAAGGCAGCAACAAACTGGCACATACATACATACATATGTATACAGATAAATACATACGAGTATGTAGATATGTAATCATACATATATACATACATAAATGTGTAGAGTTTAACGCTCTTTGCCCGCTACAACAGCAAAAACGCATACATATAATGATGATGATGATGATGAGGATAATGCTGAAAGCGAGTAGGCAAGGAACAAAAAAAAAAGGGTCCAAACAGCCCAGTCGTGCAACGCAAAGACGTAGATACTGACTATATATGGTATGTATGTATGCATATATGTATCTACAAGTATATTAAGTATATGTATCCATATCGGTTTGTCGTTCTCATATCAGTCCGTGCGAATGTTTCTCTATATGCCGGCATGCATAGCTGTCTGTCTGTCTGTCTGTCTGTCTTTCCGTCTTTATTTGGCCTAAAATTCAACAAGAGCAAAATACAAAAAAAAAAAAAAAAGGAGAAAGAAAATTATAAGAAATCATGAAGATTTTGCCAATATATGTATGTATATAAGTGTACTTCATAGAACGCATAGCAGCTGTATGTCAGTGTATATATGACATATGCGCTTCATTTTGTGTTGCTCACATTGCTACATAGATATACAAGCACTTACAAAACACTTTTGCACATTGTACGAGCAGAGCAGAATGACATGAAACGAACAAAGGCAGCCTCCTGCCTTGCCTCTACATATGTATATATGTATACACATAGCTCTATACTTTCTACTTATATTATTGATAAGAAAACGAACTTGTTTCGCTTGAAATGCAATACAAACAGCCACTGTTGTGGCGGCCAAAAAATATCTAAGTAAGTAGCTTAAACAAGAGACTAAGAAGACTTTGTTAAGTTGTATTAATAGGTGGTCACAATTGGGTGATACAAGCTAATCGCATTTGAAAGTGTACAATTCTTTTGGAATAGGACATTTTCTGGTGGTGCTACTTACTCCATTGGAAAGGCGTGAACTTGAGAATGTTGTGCAAAATGGTAAGAGATGCACAGGAAACGCTACAACTATTAAGAAGTCACTTCTTTAACCTACTTGGAGGTGTCGAGCAATGCTGCCGATAGAATAGTAGTTTTAGTACTACGTGGTGGATTCAGTAATTAAAAAGCTGGAACTCTACTATCCTTTGGGGGAGGAGAGATCTCTACAAAAAAAAAAAAAAAAAAAAAAAAAACAGGAAAATTGTTAACATCGGTTGAATCGAAGCTCTAATAGAGGCTAACCCAAAAAGTGGGCGGTTCAAGCCCACTAGTAGATGTGCATGAAGCGACTATCCATAAGACACCAACATATCGAATTTCAAGTTGATATTGACTTTTTTCCATACAAACGCACAAAAGTGAGCTGTGGTTTTGCATGGGAGTACCTTAAAAAGTGGGCGGGAAACGCCCATTTGTATATGTATATGAAGGGGCTGTCCACTAAATTACATTTCAATCTAATATTGACTTTAACAAAGAAGTTTTCTATACAAAAACACAAAAGTGGGCAGTGGGTTTGTATGGGGGCAACCCCAAAAAGTGTACGGATTCCATACATTAATGTATATGTGAAGCGTCCGTCCACTAGAAGCTACCATATAAATTATTAAGTTGATATTGACTACAATAAAAAAGTTTTTCATACAAAAACACAAAAAGTGGGCAGTGAGTTTGTATGGGGGCAACCCTAAAACGGGTCAATCTTGACACTCTATTAAACTGCAATACTTACAAGTGTATGTTAAAATTTTGAACTATGTGTGTGGATAGCATAAAAATTAGTTCCAAAAAAAAGTGCAACAACATACGGACAGACAGACGGGCATGGCTAGATCGGCTAAATTTTTGGAATCTTCCCCAGTTGTAGGAAAATAAAATCTTTTTTTTTTTACTGATATTTTCTTGGGTTTTTTTTATAGCCAATCCTTTCTACAAAATAACGTCACAACACAACCCTTTCTTGTAGCAGTTTTAGTCAATTCGCTTCAGAAATAGGCACTTGAAAGTGTATACTCCAGAAATTGCTTGCGGTATCCTGTAGAGTGGCCTTAGAATTGTTGTGTCAGAATTGTTGTTGTTGTAACAGCTTCGTGTGAGCTGTATCAGGAAATATATATACACAACTTATTATTCGTTCCCAAGGACGACTGGGTTTTCGCCCCGGACCGATCTGCACAAGAAGATTCGTGCAGTCAAAGGTTGTCCAACTCAGCCCAAGTGGCTGTATCAGGTATATATGTCAGAATTGTAGTGTCACTTGATCAATCCTGGCAAGAACAATGTGAAATATAAAATGAGTTTTTCGAATATATACAAAACTGTTGACTACCAGAAATACCATCTTCCCGCTCGAATTTCCAAGATTTTTTTAAAGACTATTTCCGACTATTTCACTTATGGTCACTTACACCATTTTAAGCTAATCTTGTGCCAGAAAATCCATTTTTGTATATCGGAACCTTTTCCGTATCTCTGCTAGTTTCGGAGATACAGTAAAATGTTACGGTTTTAAGTCAAAAAAAAAAAAAAAAACAATAAATAAATAAATAAATAAATAAGAAAAAAACTTACAAATTAAAATTTTGTTTGGAGACATTCGCTAACCTAGCGAAAAAATTATCACCACCACTGAAATATTTGAAGAACATTTTGTTAGCCCGCTCGTATACACTTAATCGTATACGAATTTTATTTCCTTGCACCTGTTATCCTGCTAACAGCTCAGCTGAGATTACTTCCGCATAATTTCCGCATGCTGATTAAAAGATATACACAACACAGCACAACAAACAATGAAGGTAAAGAAGCTCTTTGGTTGTTTCAATTAAACGTCTAGAAACAAAATATAAATTGCTGGTTCTATAGTATACTATGATGGCGCACATCAAGTTTATAGCAATCGATCATGTGTTCCACTTGCATAGATATGCATATGTAAAAGAAGACTACAATTCGGTTTTCATTGGTGCAATAGAATATGCTCAAATCTTCGTTGCTAAAAAGTGAAAGAAGAAATTGTTTTAATGCGAAAGCCAAACTAGTACTAGTTTATGGTTGATATTCTTACCAGCTCTCGAAATCCATGGAATTAACTTAAATTATTTTTATTATTAAATGTTTGAAGCTCTTCGAAGAATTGAAGCATATTCGATCCATAGTTCAGATAGCGCTGCACATTGGCCGATTTTGCAAAAAACCTGACCAAAATTTGATGGGAATCTTGAAGAGAAAGCCTCGCTTGCATATTATTCTGGAAATAAAAAAATGTAATTTTAAAAAATTGTAGGTACACGAGCGATTCAAAGTTGCATACTTCGCGTTCTGCCAATACCTGTCAAAAGTAAAATCAAAATCGATGACATTCAATTGAGTCGTTTAATTTGTAAAACGGCTTCAACAACACCCTCCCTCCATGGCTTCATCGAGGGTGTTGTTAAAGATACGTCACCCCAACATTGTACTCCGCTTGCATCTCATCGTTTTGTAAACGCTGTCGACCGCTGCGACTGTTTTTACGTATTTAGTTAGATTAAAGTGTCTAGAATTAATATTTGGTAATGAAATTTGCCTAAGTCAGTTTAGGCTCGGTCAATAATTATATACATTATATTATTATACATATTGGTAGCTAGCAAAATGTAAAGCTAGAGAGATATTCTAATTTTGCCTTACGGTATGAACTAGCCTCCTTACATGTCTGGATTCATTTGCTGAATACTTCCTACATTTGGGATACAAATTAACGATGGAAAAGTGGCAGGCGCGTTCTGAGGAGCATAAAATAATAGTAAAAGAACGAAAATTGGCTATTCATAAAGAGTTTAAGAAACGAATGGGACTCAATATTGATACCCTAATAGTACCAGGTCTCGGTAACAGCAATGACGGGAATACTGCACTCGGCTCGAATGACATTTAAATGCTGATGCTGATGCACCTTGGACCTATAGCAGTAGAATATCTTATGTACGTGTTGAATTTTTCTATTTCTCAATTAATTATTACTTCCATCAATGACAGAACACTGCCTTCGAGCAGATCACCAGCTTGGTTTCAGGAAAACTGGTGGTGCGACTTCAACATTGAGTAGGATTACCACTTTTATCGCTGATGGACTCAATGATGATGGTGGCTCTAGACTTGAAGAAGACATTTGATACAATTGATCATGCAATCTTGTTTCAAGAACTGAACTCTAACTCACTACCTGACAAAACAGAACGCTGGCTATGGAACTATCTTAATGGTAGAACGGCATACGTTCAGTTCATTTTAGGTGGGTGAGGTCGGGGTATCGAAAGTTTGAGATGAGTGTTCCGCAGGGTGGAGTTCTCTCCACTCTCCTGTTCAACCTGTATTTGGCAAAGAGGCCTCTTTCGCCTTCCTGTAGTATAAAATTGGTGACCTATGCGAAAGTCTGTACCATTTTTATACTCGGGCGTGAACGTCGATGAAATTTGTGCGAGAATTACTATATATTTGGAGAGGTTGTTACATTTTTTCTCAAGCTTTCAACTCATAAGTCGTCGGCTTCCATCTTCACCTCCTGGACTAAGAAGTTTAATTCAACATAAGTGTTGGCAAAACAGCATGTTCAAATATACTGAAATTTTGTAAGCACTTTTACTAAAAAAAGTTTTGCAAGTCGTTTTTGCCAAGATTTGATAATTAGAGAAAACCTCAAATTTCGAGTAAAACTACTATACGAGTATGTGCGATGTCAAATCGTTCTCAAATATTTTCTTATGTTTACATACACACTAAGGATCATATTGGTCTATTACCATGACCTACGCAAAGAAACTCATCATTTGGGCTGGCTGCATAGCAGAGTTGGAGGTGTGATGGTGTGGGATAGCCATTTTGTATTATGCCACCTGCAAATTATAATTTTTGTCATTCACAATGAATGCGTTGGCTTACAGTGGTATACTGTAAGAGGCCTTTCCATAGTTTCAAAAACTTTTTTGACCTCTTCCGTGGATTTATCAACATGTTCAAAACGTATATACATAGAGAGCCAAAATGTGGAACTATTATGCTGTCCGCCCTACTCAGTGGTTTTGAATATCATCGGATCAGGACAATAATATTCGAATATACCCGCACTAGCACACGCTATTGGAGCTCGTTTTCGCTAAATTATTTGGCTAATTTGTACGAGGTGTACTATTTATGTTTCGGGAATAGCAAATAATAACAAACATTTTTAAATGAAAATGGCTTTATTGTTTTTTAAATATTCCCCTTGATGATCAATAAACTTTTGCATTCGTTTAAACCATTTGTCATAGCAGTTTTTCAATTCCTCTTGAGACACCTCTAAAACATGGTTTTTGAACGCTTCAACAGCTTCTTCGGCGCTCGAAAATCGTTGACCACGCAGTTTACCTTTGATACTCGGGAACAAGAAGAAGTTATGGGGTGCCAAATCAGAACTGTACGGCGGATGAGTCATTAATTCGATATTTTGACTGCTCAAAAATGCACTTGTTTGACGAGATGTGTGCGAGCTCGCATTGTCTTGATGGAGAATGATTCGTCTTTGGCGATTGGTTTTATGAATTTATCCGAAGACATCCGGCAAACAAATGGTCGTGTAGCACTCAGAATTGACTGTCCTGCGTTGCTCAAGCGGAACAGTGGCCACATGACCCATTCGGCCGAAGAAACAGGCAATCATTTGCTTCGAAGTGGTTTGCACCCGAACAATTTTTGTTGGATTTGGCTCGTCTTGGTATACACACACGGTCGATTGCTGTTTCGTTTCCGGCTCATACGCATATATCCATGATTCGTCACCTGTCACGATTTTATCCACGTCTTTTGAAGCACCACGGTCGAGCTTTTTAATCATTTCCATACACCAATCGACGCGAGCCTTTTTTTGAACGATTGATAAATTATGTGGTATCCAACGAGAGCAAATTTTTTTTACAGCTAAGTTTTCATGCAAAATCGAATGTATTAAAGTGGAACTAATGTGCAAGGATGCCTCTAGCTCACGATATGTCACATAACGATCTTGCATTATCAGTTCACGCACTGCATTTGAGCACAACAACCGATTTTGGACGACCTTCATGGAATTCGTTGGCGACCGAACTACGACCACGATTGAATTCACTATACCAGCGATATACTGTGGTTTTTGATGATGCTTGATCGCCATACAAAGAACTGTGTCCATTGACACATTCTTGTTGAGATAATCCACGTCGAAAGTTGTGAAAAATAATGCAACGAAAACCTGCTCTTGATATTTCCATTTTTTGGCCAAATTGCTTTTCTTAACTCACTGTAAACAAAACAAATAGCAGTTGTACATCAAAACATTGTGAGTACGTTTATGCCAAAAAAATGTCAAACTTTATTATGGTGTTGCTAGATTTTGGCTTTTGACATTAGAGTTGCCAGTTCCCGAAATATAAATGGCAGCCCCTCATATGCAACCCTTTCAAACCAGATATGTGAAGTTTTTTAGCAGTAAGGTGGCTCAACACACTATTAAAAAAAATATTTTAAATCTAAAACACTTAAAATTTTCTTAAAATTAAGTAATTTTTGTGTTAAAAACAAATCAGAATTCTCAAAAAAAAATTTTTTTTTCGTTACAATTTCATATTCAAGTGGCAATGAGTGTATCTTAATGAGCCCGTTAAACCTAGGGGTATTTAACTTTATAGGGGGTATATAACCTTATAGAGGGGTATATAACGTTATAGGAGAAATAACTCTTTTTCGAGAAAAGATTTCACATCTTTTTTATTTAAATTTGTTTATAATAAAACGTTTTCTCTTTTTCTTCAATTCTTCAATTTACAAAATCCACCCAAATACAATATAAAAATATAAGTCTCTAAAAACATACAGATTATAAATACATATACATACAAATTTACGCGTGTGGAACTCCATCTAAAAATGTTTCTCTTCTTTTCAATTAAAAAAATTCATGCAAGTTTAATATCCAAATAAAAAAGGTTTAACGTACTACATATAATATCCGTTCTTAGTCATAAGCCTGTATAAACATGCAGATCCGTACATAGAACGTATCTTTGACCAAAAGCCTATTGCAATCATTTGCATCAGCAGCAGTAAGTTTCTTATAGGAACTGTTATTTTGTTGGTTAGTAAATGTGGGCCTGTACAAGTGAGAATGGTTTACAAACTCTTCAAACGGAAGACCCAAAAATAGAGTTTTATTAAATCTAATCTATTTTTTGAATTTAAGTTTTTAATTGTTCGGTTTATACAGATTATAGTACTGTATAGTATATTCATTGATGGGCATTAAGAAGGATCTAGCTAATACATATGGCTCTCTATTTGAGCTATTTCTTTAAACTCAGTGCTGTATTCGATTTCTATAACAAAAGAATGTATGCACAGACACTGTCATGACTATATCAAATCGACTTTTGATGCTATATAAGAGTATACTATGAATGTACATATATCAATTTGTAAAGCAGTGTTTCAGATTTTCGTTAGTTTTAATTTCATTTTAGTTTAAGTTCAAAGTCTATGCAAAATACCTTTAGCTATTTAAAATATATATATATATATATATATATATATATATATATATATATATCTTTTATTTTGTTTTTTCTTTTTGATATCACACAACTTTGCAACATGCCGCCGTACAATTTCAAAAAGAATTAAATTGAATTGAAGTCGAGTCGACGTGTTGAGATGAATTGAGAGTCATCCCTCCCGCAGCGTTGCAGGCATTTAGACCAAATTATTATTGTTTATTATTACAAATTTCCCGCTTTTATATATATATATATATATATATATATATATATATATATATATATATATATATATATATATATATATATATATATATATATATATATATATATATATATATATATATATATATATATATATATATATATATATATATATATATATATATATATATATATATATATATATATATATATATATATATATATATATATATATATATATATATCTATATATATCTATATATACGTACATTTATATTTTTTAGGCTGCAAGCCGATGATGATAACTACTACGAGAACAACAACGTTTGTTGAATAAGTAAGCAGCGAAATCGTGACCGAAGCAAAAAGCAACACGCACAGATACATAGACAGACAGACAGACAGATAGACAGACAGAGAAGCTGACAGATACTCGTACGTACAACAGCAGAAGCACAAGCATTGCGACAGCAACTGAATTGAAATCGAGGCGCACAGCAGTCAGCAGCGACTGTTAGATACATATTACTTGTACATACATACATACATACATGGATAATCAGATATAAAGATACTACAGATACAGGTAGTAGAGGTCGACACAGGTTTCTATGCATACTTTCTGTAGTAGATTTCAAGTAAGTCTAAGTCGTCGTCGGCAAAGAAGAGTAAAACTGAAACAAAAAACAAAAAAACGGAATGAACAGAAAAAAAAAAAAAGAAAAAACAAGCAAAAAACCAAACCAAACCAAACCAAAAAAAAAACAAAACAAAAAAAAATACGCTTGTTTGAGCGAAAGGTGAGAAACGATGAAATGCTTGTGATAAAAGCCTAACCAAGCGTAATACTCGAATACACACAGATGCATGCATACATATACAGCTAAACCAAAAAAAAAAAAAAAATAAAAAAACACACACACACACACACAGATGGGCGCGCGCGCACGCAAAGTGCCGTTAGTAACGATTATGTCAACGCTTTTGTACACGCACAGCGACATACAAGATACACAGATATTTAGCTACAAATGTATTGTATCTATGTATATATGTATGTGTGTGTGAGTGTGTGTGTGTCTGTGTGATTGCAATGGTTATTCTGTGCGGTGGGCGTGTAGCCAGCCAACACAAGATTACAAAATGCGCAAAAAAAGAAGAAGAAACTTTAATGACAAAAAAAAACAACAACAACAACAACAACAATAACAACAACAACAGCAGCAGCAGCAAAATTAAGAAAAGCAAGTCAAGTTGACTCGAGTTGTTTGTGAGTGCAGATACTCAACTCAACTCAACTCAACTCATCTCGCGTCAACGCCTCACTCACTCCACACACAGCATAATAAAAGCAATAAAAACAGATTTACGACAAATATTAGCATAGACAGACGTACAAACAAATGCCGCACAGCAGAGAACTACAGAATTCATGTACTATATATGTATGTATGAATTGTATCTAGATACATTTGTATATACACACTCGTACATGCAATATGTATTGCAGTAAGTTTGCAGTTGTAATGTTAGCCAAATCTACTTAAAACTTATGTCTTCTCAAATTCGACATTGACTTTGAGAATGAAATTTAAATAAGTAGAATAAAATCAGTTGTATCAAAATAAGTTAGTTACATAAACCACTTAAGTTTTCACTAATAAGCGTACACATTTTTCTAACTGAAATTGTGTTTAAACAGTACGGTCACCAGTTATACGGCTGGACTAAAACGTCTTTCAGCATAAATATAACCTGATATTATTGTAACGAAATACTAACTCAGTTATTAATTTAGCTACTCACTTCGTTAAATACATTCATTAAATACATTCATTAAATTTGCAGCCATTTAAAACGAAGTGCATTTGTATCTTTAGAGGAATGAGTAATTACATAGATAGAAATTTATATTTGCAATATAAATCCAACGTTGACATCAACGCCGTGATGCAGTGATGCACGTTGTTTATGGACACTCTGCACTATCACTACCACAATCCACTACCACTATCCACAATAAAGTATTGGACATATGAAATTAAACGTGGTCTTACCTGCAGAGCTTACAAATGAAATAAAACTTCTGGTAAGGAAAAAGTCTTCTGGATACGACGGAATCGACATAGCAACAATCAAAGCACTTTCCGATAATTGTCTACAACTAATAGTGTAAATACTTAACGTATGCTTCAGGCTTGGCCGCTTCCCTAGCCAGTGGAAGTGCGCAGAGGTAATTCTAATTCCAAAGCCTGGAAAACCTGAGAACGAATTATCATCCTATCGCCCTATCAGTCTGCTGGCGGTACTCTCAAAAATATTCGAAAGAATATTTCTTCGTATAGTACTACCGAGACTAGAAAGCGATATTCTCCACGAGACCATCAATTCGGGTTTCGACGGAGGCATGGAACTCCAGAGCAAGTTCACAGAATCGTTGAAGTCATTCAAAACTCTTTTGTAGCGAAACAAACATTTCTGTTCGGCCGTATTCATTGATGTGAAACAAGCCTTTAATCGCGTATGGCACAAGGGGTTGTTATACAAAATAAAAATTACATTATCCTGCACAGAGTTCCGCTTTCTTCGATCATATTTACAGGACAGAAGCTTCTACGTGAGACACGAAAACGCCACATCTGAGTTAAAAAGCATACAGGCAGGAGTGATTCAAGGAAGCAGCGTGCTGGGCCCATTGCTTTACACCATATACACAGCTGACATGCCCGACTCTACCTGCAATGAAGTAACTATAGCGACATATGCTGACTATACAGCAATTCTTGCTACCAATTCTTGCAAAACCAACTGAACAAAACCCAAGACTGGATGAACAAGTGGAATATCGCAGTAAACGCAGCCAAGTCCGTTCATATCTTATTCGCACTTCGACATAACGATCGGTAACGATCGGGCCCGCTTTAATGGCGTGGTGATTCCTAAACGAAACAAAGTCAATTATCTAGGCAACATCGAAAAGTACTAAACTGTTCCCTGAAGAAAACAAAAACTTATAATATATTTTCATATTTTTCCGAGAGGATACATTTTTTTTTTGTTGAATTCAGAAGCTGCATTGAAGAGGTTTGTGGAATGGGTTAGAAAAATTTAGATAATGAAAGTAAATGGAATTATTTTACTTTCATTAGAATGAGTGACGGAGAGAAACCACCAGCTAAGCGCCCTTGCTTAGAAAACATCTCCAATAGCGCATGCCACTCCGGCCATATTGAAGTAAATCGTGAGGAAAGTTTTAGTGTCGAATCCGGATCGGCGGACAACGTGCAGATCGTAACTTCCGTGGTTGAAACTGCGGATAGCAGCGCCAATAATGGTGAAAACAAAACTAGCCACACAATTGGCGAGAATGCAGCATTTACAACTCCAATGACGCATGCCACTCAGGCCATATTAATGCAACTCGTGATGAAAGTTCTGGTGTCGACGCCGGAGGCACAGGCTCTGCGCACAACAAGGAGATTAAAACTTCCATGGTCGAGCGAATTTTAGTCGATATTCAGCAGATGTATTATACTATGTTACGAAACACCGAAACCATATGAATTTAAGCAATGCCCGTGGGGAGCACTTATAATGTGCGAAAACTGCCCTATTAATTTGCTGATGCAGATGCAAAGCTACACCGTGTTTTCGTCAATTGTCCGGTGTATCAGCATATGATTACTTTTGAGCAGATGACAACAAATATTGTGCTGCAGCAGATTATCTTGGATATGCCAAAAACTGGTGAGAAATGCGTAGATGAGAACGAATTTAAACATCTTCAGCGTCACCAGGTATTGGAGTGTCCCAAGCGGTTGTCGAAATGTAAATATTCGTGTATTGACTGTGTCTGGGAAGGATATTGGATTGAGTGAGGAATGTTGTGACTTTCCAATGAAAAGTTCAAAACAGATACGGACGGCTCTCAACAGTGTCGAAAAAGTAGAATACAAAAAAAAAATCTCATTCATTGCGAGATACACCATCAATTTCGTGCGTTTGGGACTTTCTGGCAAACACATGCTTTGCGTGTTTTACATTTAGAGGTATAAAATATCACAGTATTCGAGACATTGAACTTTCCAGCGTTCGGTCTTTTATGGAGTATTCGTGTGCGCATCAATAGAGGTAGCGAAAGTGTATTTAATGCTGCAGAGCGTAACATGGACTATAGATTGGTGTTGTTGACAAGACCACCCGGTCCAATCACTATGAAATACTTTATAAAGCAGAGTCCGTCTGAAGAGTTTGTGAGCCATCCTCACTTGTTTATGTCGAATATACTAAAATATTTTCATGCAAAAAAAAAAAAAAAAAAATCAGAGGTTTGTGTGAAGAATATTCGAATTCTCACGATGCTCACATAGAAATAAGAAAAAGTTGCAGTTTGCCAAAAAGTGAGTCACGGTGGAGGAGGCTATCTTATGTTCTGGCGATGATTCTACGAACCCAAATCAATATTTGCACATATTTTAACTGTTTACGCATACTACTTCTCAGGATGAAAGTCGTAAAGGGGCCAATATAACTATCCTTTCAGATAGCCAAGCGGCTATTAAATCACTAACCTCTTGCAATTTCTCCTCGCTGGCTGGTTCTTCAATGTTACGACATTCTCCAACAACTGTCAACAACTGTACCTGGCCATAAGGGTATCGCGTAAGTGCTGATGAAGTAGCCAGAACTGGTTCGGCAACTTCCTTTATAGGACCGGAACCTTTTGCGGCATCTCTTTCATAGTAGATCGTTTTAAAAGCACTGACTCCCGGTACTGAATACAATATCCTGGTCTACTAACTCATCCTACATACCCAAAAACCAACGCACATCTCAATAGATTTGATCTGAGGTTGCTTTTGGGCTACCTCACCGGCCATCATCATCCACTGAAATATCACCTAAATAAACTAGGTCTCTCCTCAGAAACAGAGTGCAGACTTTGTCTAGAGGATGACGAAACTAGTTACATCTGGTTTGCGATTGCGCGGCCTTGGCCAGGCTCAGAATTGACACTTTATTACATCTGATAAGATCAGAAACACCTCGTCTAAGGTTATTCTCCGGTTCATTAAAGAGACTGTGAAGATCCTAGATCAATTAACTTAATCATATCCGGGCAAGGGTACAAAATACACAATTTCCTGTCGCAGTGACCGTTTCCTCTGTTACACTCCCGTATATAACTTGTATTTATAGCGGGCCTAAGGTCCAGCTTATGTTTCAATGTTTAACATTATTCTTTATCGATTTCGGGAACAGATATAAAGTTAGGTAAACATTAAAATGCAGTTTCGATACCATGCCACAACAATAAATGAATGCATTCTACAATTTTGTAAGAACATTTTTTCAATTAAATTTAAATCATAAGTCACTTTGATTCTTAGCGAAATCAATTTCTTAAAGAAATCAACATGTGCGGCAGTCGAGCGTGTAAATTGGAGGTACGACAATACAAGCGCATTCAATCCGTCAGTCAATCTGTCCGATCGTTTGTCTATCCATACATTTTAAACGCTCGAGGACATCAGATTATTTTTTTTTTTTTTTGGGTTTTTGTTTTGTTTTGTTTTGTTTATCATCGCCGCAAAGCGTATCGCGTTGTAATTAGTGCAATTTTAAGTATGTGTTGATTTTTCACACTTGAATAACTTCGGGTTGCACAATGTACAGCGGCGGCATTGTTACCCTTCACAGGCCTCTGACGCTCTGATGCTATATTGTACACTGCTTGTCCCTTGTTCTTTTCTGTTGTGTTCGGTTCGGTTCTATTGCCAGCCCATCTGGACTGGACAGGACTTAGCCTGAGGCATAAGCACAGCACAGCGCGGCACGGCACGGCACGGCACGGCACTGTGTGCAGTCGACGTCATTGTTTGTTGTAGTTGTTGTTGGCTGCGCTACGCTAAGTTTTTGTGGTGGTCGTGACGGCAGCAACATTTTGTGGCAACAACAACAACAACAACAACAACAAGGGCGACCTGTTCATTGTTGTCGTCTTGTATTGTTTCTGTTGTTGTTGTTGTTGTTGTTGTTAATGAGTTAAAGTATTTTTAGTTGTTGTTCTTTGTACTTCTGTACGCGTTTGTTTGTAAATTCAAATGTACGGACAGATACATAGACGGACGGACGGACATACAGACAAAGAAGCAATTGCATGAGATCGACCTAAATGTGTGTGTGTGTGTGTGTGTGTGTGTCTGTTTTTTATGGTTATACAATACGAGAGTGGAGTGTTAAATAACACAGGTCAACATGGTTTAGTTGTTGGAAAACTAAGGGTCATTTCCGAAGTAATTTGCTGTGTAGAATAGAATACCCGGGTACATAACCTCAAATATTTCAAAATTCTGACGTGATGGGCCAATTCTGGCCACGGATTCGGATTCTACGCAGCAAATTACTTCGGAAATGATGCTTAGCTTTCCAATAACTGACATGACCCCGGTATTTGTAGGCCTGTGTAATCGGCCTATGTTTAAATAATAGGCTATCTCACGGACCTTAACATAGGCAACTGTCTCAGCTAAGTTTGCTTCATTCGAAGCAAATCTTTTTTACAGCACGGCTTTTAAAACACACACAGACAGATGGACGGATATGCTTAGATTGACTCATCGCGTCGTGCAGATCTCGAAAATAGTTAAATATACATATATGCTTGTATGTAGACTTTATGGGCTATCCGATACTTCCTCTAGAGCGTTGCAAACATTGTGACTAAATTATACTACTATTCCTACTCTGTGTGATAAAGCTTAAAAAATCAGCAAAGCAGGACACTCCAGCGACAACTAGAAAACCTTGAGGAGTCTTATCTCAGCAAAACAAACAGATATAATAAAAAAGTTGAAGTGTTTTTTCAGTTGCACTGCATTAGAGTATGCAATGATAGACACAAAAAAGAGAGGAAGCATGTAAAATACAGACGCGTATATCTATCTACTAGCATAAGTAAGTTGTTGTTCTTTGGTGCTGTTCTTTGTTTGTCTCTCTGATGCTTACTCTCTTTCCCTTTCTCTTTGCACCATCGTTTTTACTGATTTGTCGTTTGAAAACAAACGGTTTGCTACTTTTACTTCTCAAGACTCACATAAAAGGCAACAGCAACAAAAATCTGCGGTGCAACAATTGCTTTCGCAATTTGTTAAGCTTTCAATTAAAACCTTTAAGTTTGCAGGATTTAAGCAAAAGCTGGCGAAATATTTTACAACAAATCTCTATATGAAGTATTCATGCCCAGTTAGATTACATAACAACAAACTCTCGTAGACTTCTTTGTTCATTTATGTGCAACGGCAAAGGTAAAACGCTCTGACATAATTTTCAACAATTTTTTTCATCTTGTATCTTTTTTTATATGTATCTATTGTATATATACAGACATATGTATCTACCTGCCTGGTTATTAAACGCCTAGTTACCTGTATAATCCATGTCTTTTGCATTTTATTACGCTGCAAATGGTACCGAAATTACGTCTGTGGAATGCCTTTGACTCTAGTTAAGCACGCGAGGCTCAGCTGTGCTAATCTAGCTGGCGACACTTGCCTAGAACCGTTTGTCCGTTCGTTTGTTTGCACCTTCTGCACACACTGCTGTCTGTCCTATGCCATACAAAAAATACACCCTTTTTCGTTTAACTTTACCAAATACATAATTATACAATAACAAATTTAAAAATTTCGACTATGCGTACACAACCCGCAACAACCAATAACCGAATCGCAACGCACCGTGAAAAAGAGAAAGAAGTCATTTTGTTAGGCGACTTCTTAAAGCGACTTAAATGAATTTAATAAACAAGCAAAAATGTTAACTTCGATAGAAGCGCATAAGTTGAGTACAGGGGGGTAAGGTCGGGGTTTCGAAAGCTAAAGATGGGTGTTCCACAGGGTGGAGTTCTCTCCCCTCTGCTGTTCAACCAATATTTGGCAATGATGCTTGTACCATTTTATCCTCGGGCGTGAACGTCGATGAAATTTGTGCGTGAATTAATATCTACGCTTGCAACCTCAAGCTTTGAACTCACAAGTCGTGGGCTTCCATTTTCACCTACTGGACTAAGGAGGTCAGGATGGAAATAGATGTCTTTGTTGAAGGTTTGAGTATTCCGACAGTTCAGTGCCCGAAGATACTTGGAATAACTTTTGTTCCTTTACTTAGATTCTCGACTCATGCCACCAAGACAAGTAATCATCTTAAGTGAAGAAATAAAGTGCTTTGAAGGCGCTTGTTGAGTCTTCTTGGTGTAAGGACAAAGTTGTCTCTTTAACCAGCTATAAAGCTATTGAACGATCTGTCCTAAACTATGCTGCTCCTGTCTGGACTCTTTAACTTAGTAAGACTCAATGGCAATGCCTGCAAAGAGGTCAAAATAGTGTTCTGAGGACTGCTACTGGTTGTCTACAAAAAACTCATGAAGATCACGAAGCAGTTTTTGTTAGATGCGTATAGGAGCAATCATCCAAACCTTGGCACTCTCACGAGAATAGTTCACACTCGCATAAGAAATGATATCAGAAACTATAAGACGAGTTTTGCTCGTTTTGTACCACAAGATCAGATAGAGGAGTATGTTTATACTTCCGGTAGGGCTCAATTGCATAAAGATGCAATTGAACAGGCAATTGGGTCTCATAGGGACAATATTGTACTAGGTGGTAGACCGACACCTATTCTTCCTCGTAACACCAAGACAAAACTTGCACAGTTGAGATTCGGATGGAGCAATATGCTCGAGTGGGATCACCACTAATGATTGCTGTCCTGAATGTGGTCAATCAACGCATAACACGACGCATCTGTTCAATTGTCCGTCCCGTCCGACTCCATTGAGTCCTTCAGATCTTTGGTTACGTCCAACAGTAGTAGCTTCCTTCCTGGGACTTGATACCTAGGATTACATTTCGCTTTATATTTCTCTCACATTCATAATATAATAAATTGTATATATATATATATATATATATATATATATATATATATATATATATATATATATATATATATATATATATATATATATATATATATATATATATATATATATATATATATATATATATATATATATATATATATATATATATATATATATATATATATATATATATATATATATATATATATATATATATATATATATATATATATATATATATATATATATATATATATATATAGAGAGAGAGAGAGAGAGAGAGAGAGAGAGAGAGAGAGAGAGAGATATATATATATATATATATATATATATATATATATATATATATATATATATATATATATATATATATATATATATATATATTTTCTGATGCAGCCCAAGTCAAGCTGTTACAACAACAACTTCGATATAAAAACTTTAATTCTATTCACATAAAACTTCATATTTGCATGTTTGTATTGGGGGCTACTCCTTATACAGACCGACCGGGAACTGGAGGAAGTTGAGTGTGCAAAATATGAGAACCGCATTCTTTTCATAGTTTTGAACTCAGAAAAGATTGCTAATTATGTTTCTGGATGTTGCCAGGAAGTTTCTTAGTCCATTTATTTTGTATACCCCATCCCCTTAGATAGCAAGTAAATGAACAGATTGATTTATTGGATTGATTTACTGCGTGAAATATATGAAAAAACATCCTTGAATCGGCTTCCAAATGGTTCGAATTTAAGCCAGGTACTTCGAAAGATGAAGAGACTTGTAATTTCAAAGATTTTGTTGGTTCATCAAACCCCCTTGCGGGTTATATACATATGTATATAACTCGCAATCTTCTTTTACTTGTATATATTGTATCTAAGAGCAGCAGAGAGCAACAGAGAAATCGAACGAGCTGTAACTTATTTTTTATTAGAAGTATTACTTTCACTTTTTTGTCAGAAGTAATTACAAAATTGTCAATTGTCAATGGTTTTTCATAGGATCGGATAACTTTTTACTTTTCAGTACAAATCGCTCATTTTCGTACGTACTTAACATAGCCTCGCCATTTTCTACTATGTATATTTAGCAAACATTGCGAAGAAGATTCATCAGCAAGTTCACCGTTGTAAATAGGGATTGGATTGCAAGCATTGAAATACTTTATGATATTTTCAATAGCATTTTCGTCTTTATTGATTCTGGATTGCGTTCATTCTATATGATAATAAATGTCACCTGTAGAGTCTTCTGTTGGTATGCCGAGACATGAAGAAAGTGCCTCATGAATGCTGTTTTTAAACGGATAAAGGAGCAGCCATCTCTGCATTGCTTCTTCATTTTTAGTAATGCCAATCAAATCTCCAGTCACTGCTGGAGAACGGTTCTGAGACTGCTCTATATATGTACATATAACCTTGATTCGATCTAGCTTTGTCTGTCTGTCCGGTCTGTATGTTTTTGCACATTTCTTTTGTACACATTTTATTGAAGTCGTCTAGAGTATGCATATTGACATGCCACTTTCATTTTTTAGAGTTGTTCCAATACAACCAACGTTGTATTGGAACGTTGGTTGTATTGAACCAATATATGCAAATATTTTTGTATATTCTAAATAGAAAAATAATGAAATGTATGTCTCCTTTTTGCTTGTTGATACACAGAAATATGTAATATCCAAAATACTGCCGAAAATGTATCCGAAATATCGGCCTCACTAAGCATCATATTGGTCTGTCAGCCGGCATTCGAACAACTGCATACTACAACGGTATCAAAATCTCTCTCTGAGAAAAATCAACGGAGATGCTTTTCCCTTGAGATATTTGGTGAAAATGTAAGCATAGCACAAGCTAGTATACAGAAATAAAAAAAAAAATAAAAAAAACTCAACTACCAGCCAAACAAACTAGTAGTCAATCTTTTCGACACGACAACTAAAACGGTTCCCTTCGGTGGATCTGTATCTTCGCAGATTGAAGTATATATGTGACTGCCCCTTATATATTTCAGCTGAAGAGGCTAAATATGAAAGCTTTCAATCATAGTTTCAGATATTTTGGGATTCATTTTAAAGATTCGAAAGACATACTAATTGACGGTGAATATGCGGGTTCAATAAATCTTTACCACATAGTGTGAAATAGTATTATCAGTTTGTCTGAAAGTTTGTAACGCATTAAAGGTAGTATCGTAGACCCCATAAAGTATATATATTCTTGATCAGCTCGACGAAACGGGTCGATCTAGCTAT
This sequence comes from Leucophenga montana, assembly GCA_035044765.1. Taxonomy (NCBI): domain Eukaryota; kingdom Metazoa; phylum Arthropoda; class Insecta; order Diptera; family Drosophilidae; genus Leucophenga; species Leucophenga montana. The sequence goes on from JAWNNQ010001036.1 coordinate 95,215, forward strand.
GTTCCACCAATTTTTATGCTATCCTGTTGAAAATCGGCACATACATTTCTTTTTATTGCAGTTTAATAGAGTATGAATATTGACCCTCCACGCCCACTTTTTGTGGTAGCCCCCAAACGATCCCACCGCCCACTTTTGACTTTTTGTATGAAAAACTTTTTTATTGTAGTCAATATCAACAATATCAAATTGATATGGTAGCTTCTAGTGGACGGACACTTCACATATACATTAATGGGTGGGAACCGTCCATTTTTTGTGGTAGCTCCCATACAAACCTCATGCCCACTTCTTTGTTTTTGTATTAAAAACTTCTTTATTAAAGTCAATATTAGGTTAAATTGCGATGTGGTGCCTTTTTATGGACGGCCACTTAGCATACATATACTAATGGGCGTGTCCCGCCCACATTTTTGGGTAGCTCCCATACAAACCCACCGCCGAATTTTGTGTTTTTTACGAAGAAAATCTTTATTTAAGTCACTATTAGCTTGAAATTCGATTTGCTGGATTTTAGTGGACAACCGCTTTATATACATATACAAATGGGCGTGTCCCGCAAACTTTTTGGGGTAAACAAACCCACAGCTCACTTTTATTTCATTTGTATGAAATACGCCAATATCAACCTAAAATTCGATGTGGTGGCATCTTATAGATGGTCGCTTCATACACATTTACTAGTGTACCGCACACTTTTTGGGGTTGCCCTTATTTGAACTCACCCCCCTGTGAATGGTATTAAAACTTCGCTACCACTGAACGTTTTTTTTTTTTTTTTTTTTTTGGTCTGATACGCTTTCTTTTGTTCATTAAATATGTTTATGTTTAGAAACTTTTACCCTATGTTATTGTACATATTTACCCTATGTTAATATGTACAATAAACAATCATCGTACTGGACACCTCATCTGCGCAGTCTTCAGTAAAGGTAAACATAGCAACGTGAAAACAAGACTAGCAACTCTAAACCCTAGTTAAATTACTTCAATCGCATTGCATGGGTACACCACGTAAAGTGGTTCGATCTGAGCCTATATGGATTTATTGACTTATCGTATCTTACGCATCTTTAGCATTTCTTACCTAATTAAAACGAAAAACAAACTAATTTCAAAAAGAAAAGTTAAAAATGGCAGCAAGTTTGTATGGGGCTACGCCTTATAGTGTCCGCATCTGAACCTATGCGGTATGTTTTCATCAAGAATATATGTACGTATTAGAGTGCTGCATGACTCAATTCATTGAATCTCCTTTATAAATATTCATACATTTAAATTCAATTCAAGAATGCAATAGATTTTAAACAGTCAACATTCATTTCATTCAATGCAGAATAAATTCCACTTCACTATCAATCGTTTTGAATGTATGAATGAAATGTCAATTCATTTCACTATAAATGCAAGGTTAACCGAAACATTCATTTATTCATTCGAATGTGTTGAAGGTTCGAATAAATTCAGTTGTCGGTCGCTTACAATATTAACACGAACACTTTCACCAGCCTGAATGTTGTACGGATGGTAGCTTGCAACAGGTAGCTAGTTGCTTATAAGCGAGATGGAGATAGATATAGAAAGAGATTTTAAAATGAAGCGGCACGTAGCTATTTGCTTAAAACAATCCTTAAAAAATAGATGCGCGACAATAAAATCATTTGCGAATTTTTTATAGCCAATCCTTTCTAGTAAATTACATCTTAACTCAACTCTTTCAGCAATGCTTTGCGGTTTCCTCCAGTATTGTTTAAGTTCCAAAGATTCGTCGTAAATAGGTATATGTAAATTGATCAATCCTGGTAAGGACATTGTGGGAAATAAGTATATGTTCTAATGGATTTTTGGAATCGGAATATGTACAAAACTGATGGCTGGCTACCTGGAATACCATCTTCCGGCCTCTATTCTCAAGATTTTTGTTAGGAACACTATATCTGTTACGTGAGCTCATTGATTGGGACTATCATCGATTCTCTCCGATTGTTTCTTGTAGTAGTTCTAACCAAACTTCTCCAGAAAATGGCACCAAAAAACGGATATTCCAGAAATTGCAAATCTGATGACTACTTAAAATTCCATGATTCCGCCTCAATTCCCAAGATCTTTGTAAGGAGCTCATATTCTTTTGCGGGAACCCAATGATTCTGACTATCTCTCACAATCTTAAATGGTTTTTTTGCAGCATTTTAAGCCAATCCTCTCCAATATCTCATAGCTCTTTTAAAATTCCGCATTTTCACATACACTAACATGAAATACATTCATAACATTGGAAGTTAACGCATTCATTCATTCATTCATGACATTCAACTTCATAAGCATGCAAACAGCAAAAATTCACAAGCTTCGAATGAATTTGAAAGAATGTGAACTTTGGAAATTCATTCATTCAATTCACGTTCATTAGAAGAATGTGCACTTTCATTCAATTTCATTTTAGTGTGAATGTGTCATTTTCCATTTTGGCCGCATTCATGCAGGGCTATACATATGTATGTTTGCAGCAACTTAATACACCTTTTACATGATGTAATTACGTACATGATATAATTATACAACAGCAATTAAAGCTGGATACACAATTAGGTTTTATAATTTTTCAATTTTTAACGGTAGCTGTAAAGGAATGATTCACTTTAATTTTTTAGTTCACAATAATAATAAAATTGAATTAAAATTTGAATCATTCAAAACGAATTATACATTTTGAATCATTCTCCTGGTCTCAGGGAGATTTGGGCATACAGTCTCGAACATAATGTATTCAGCTCTTCGAATTGTGACCAACTGGTGTGCCAAGGAGGGCCTCAGAATTAATCCACAAAAAGCGGTCTTAGTGCCCTTCTCAAGGAATAATAAATTGGAACTGGGTCCGTTGTACATTCAAAACTCTCTATTGGGACTTTTCTGTAGTAGTAAAGTTCTTCGGGGTCACCCTTGACAAAGGACTAAATTGGAATACCCATCTCAAAAATGTCCTCAACATGGCAACAATAGCTTTACATGCAAAATTCTATTTGGCCGAACTTGGGGCCTCTCGCCAAAGATGATCCTTTCGATCTATACTTCAATGGTGAGACATATAGTAACATAAGCCGCCCTTGTATGTTGGCCTAAGCTGCTGTAAACATGTGCAATAAGGCGGTGTGACAAACTGCAACGGCTTACTTGGCTGAGCAGGTCTGGTACATGTCCCACTGCCGCAATGAAGGCAATCATAGGTCTATCTCCGCTGCACATTTTTATTCAATGCTCAGCAGCAATTGACGCTCTGAGACTTCACACTGTAGACAGTCGGACACTAAGTGAACTGGGTCAATGTAGTATCCTTAAACTAATCCCTGGCATCGAAATCTACAACGTTTCAGATTGTTTGTCCACGGACTGCGTTTTGGCATACGCTTCTCAATTCTTCTCCCCAGTCGAACAGACTGGGAGGAAGGCAGCCTGGTACTGGACCCTCTACGATCAATTGGTTCACTTACCGATACGGGCACAGGTGCGGGTGTCTTCGGACCCAACACCAGCATCTCTATTGCCACGGTTTTTCAATTTGAGGTCCACGTCCGACATCTTTTGGACAACATTCGTAAAGGGGCCAATATAACTATACTTTCAGATAGGCAAGCGTCTATTAAAGCACTAACCTCTTGGAATTTCTCCTAGAGGTTGGTTCTTCAATGCTACGACATTCGCCAACAACTGTCAATCGGCGGCAAAGTCGCGCTTTATTGGGTAGCTGGCCATAAGGATATCGCGGGCAACGAAAGTGCTGATGAATTAGCCAGAACTGGTTCGGCAACTTCTTTTATAGGTCCGGAACTTTTTTGGCGGAATTAGCTGGGCTAAGTCGAAATCTAAACTACTTTACATCTGCTTTGCGATTGCCCGCCCTTGGCTAGGCTCAGAATTGAGCAGATAAATAGAACCTTTATTACATCTGATAAGAACAGAAATACCTCGTCTAAGGTTATACTTCGTTTCATTAAAGAGACGGAGAAGATACCCTTGATAAATTAATAAATTTGAATCATTCCTTTGCTGCACTGGCATAAAGCAATCTAGTAAACAATATGTTTATATGTTTTTTTCTGTATAGATTGTTAGAACGCATGGATTGTGACCTTGTCGCAAACAAAACAAATGAATAGTTTCCTCAAACAAAATTATAATGTTGTTTAAAAGTATGACTCAAAACTTGAATGCGTTGCAAAAATGAATTACTATAAAAAACGAAATTCACTACAAAAAAAAAAAAAAAAAAAACAACCAAAAACCAAAAAAATATGACATTGGCCCATGAGGGGATCGAACCCGCGACCTTCGCGTTATTAGCACGACGCTCTAACCAACTGAGCTAATGGGCCAGCACACGTTGTCTGCAATACAACGGCACCGAATACATTTCCAAAAAGCACATACATAGATACACAAATACAGCAATAGATACAGATACAAATTTAGCTGCGACTAAGCACAGCTACAGATACATTCATTGCGCGCGCTATCTCGCACTCGCACTCGCTCTCTGTCTCTATCTATCTCTCACTATCTATACAGAGAGACGCTGAGTCGTTCAATAAATGTCCCTGAACTTAGCAATTCGTCTACAACAAAGTATTAAATTTTGGTTTGTTTTAAAATGCACTTTAAATGAACACAGTTACACACACACACACACACACACACACACGCAGAAACACGCGTATATACTATAAAACAAAACAAAAAAAAAAACATTTTTTGACCATCAAAGTGCAAAAACCTTTACGAAATAAATACAAAACAAAAAATATCATCATAAAATAATGCAAACAGTAATAAAAATCGAGCGTATCAAAGTCAAACCACAACGAAAGAGACAAACAAATGAATTCAGATACAATATACATTCGTACAAGTAGTATCTACACACATAGTTTAACAGTTTAAATAACAAACAGGTAGAAGCAATTCGGAATCAGTGTGTGTGTGTGGGCTCGACTCAACTCAACTCAACTCAACTCAACACAATTCAGCTCAACTCAGCTCAACTCAAATCAGCTCAAAGTGAATCGATATGAATTTTTTGACTTTTGACTAATTGAACGCTTCGAACAATTTGAAGGTTTTTGTATATAAGTACAACTGCTTATATATAAATATATATATATATTTCATATACATAGATATGATGTAGATTGACTCTTGAACTCTCGCACGCTTCCATAAAGTTCATGAACTGAAGGTCAATATGCAAATTGTTAAAAAAAAAAAGAACGGGGGAGGCATTGAAATTAGCATTGCAAAGCAGATACATGTATGACTATTTATTATATTAGCTTTACTTTTCTATAAGAAATACATTGTTATATTTTTAGCATAATGAACAAACAATTTTGCTTTTATCGAATTAAGATAAATGTAATATATTTGATATGATTTAAGTGTAAGTTTAACTAATCAAAGCTTTAAATTAGTTTAGAAAATTAAAAAATAAACCTTTTAAAACATTAAAAATGTAATGAGAAGTTTTGTATTTTATAGATACTTCTTGATTTACTTCTTTATTCGCAGACATCTAACAAATTACTGTCAAATTACTTAATATAATTTGATGCCTTCATTTCATTTTTGGGGCGGGTCAGCGCGACACATAATAAAATTTTACCATTTGAATTACCTCTGAAAGTGGGCAGAGGACTAGTTCATTAATAACTATGTGAAGCTTCCGTTCATAAGAAGCCATCATTTCGAATTTCAAGTTGTTATTGACTGAAATAAAAAAAAAAAAGTTTTTTATTATACAAAACCCGAAAAGTGGGCGTGGCATAAGAACATAGGAAGTCACCATACTCGATTATCAGACAGATACCTCAAAAAACTGAGTGACTAGTTTTGATTCATACAGATAGCGAATAGTCAGACATGGCTAGTTCGATTCGCCACGTTGAGCTAATCGAAACCTCAAGTCTTTATTGATATACAAGCAGCTGTGATCTAAAAATAACCGAACTTTCAATTTAAACCATAGAACACGTAGCGCCATCTATTAAATGTTGGCAGCATTAGAAAGGTACATTTTTATACCATTCACACATAGTGTGAAATGGTATTATCAGTTTGTCATCGTAGACCCCATAAAGTATATATATTCTTGATCAGCTCGACGAGACGAGTCGATCCAGCCATGTCCGTCTGTCTGTCTGTCTGTCTGTCCTTCTGTTCGTCTCTATGTTGTTGCGCATTTTTTGGGGACCAATTTATTATGCTATTCAGTTGAAATTTTGCACATACATTTCTTTTTATTGCAGTTTAATAGAGCGTGAAAATTGACCCGCCACGCCCACTTTTTGGGGTAGCCCCCATACAAACTCACCGACTTTTTGTATGAAAAACTATTTTATTGTAGTCAATATCAACTTAATATTTGACATGGTAGCTTCTAGTGAACGGACGCTTCACATTAATGGGTCGGACCAGCCCACTTTTTGGGGTAGTCCCCATACAAACTTACTGCCCACTTTTGACTTTTTATATGAAAAACTTCTTTATTAAAGTCAATATTATGTTGAAATGCACTGTGGTGCCTTTTTATAGGTCAGCTGATTAACATACAATGACTTATGGGCATGGCCCGCCCACTTTTTAAGGTAGCTCCAATACAAACCTACAGTGCATTTTTCTTTTGGTTTTTTATGAAAAAATTCTTACTGTACAATCTACAAAATATTAACTGAAGATTTGGGTAAAAGAAAGATGTGTGCATGTTTTGTTCCACATCAGTTAAACGATGATCAAAAAATCACTCGTGTAAAGAGTTCATTTCAACAACTGAAGCCGATTCAAATTTTCTTGATTTTGCGTTTTCAGAAGTCAAGAATCAATACAATGTTGACAACTTTCTATGATTCCAATGGTATTGTTCACAAGGAATTTGTTCCAGAAGGTCTACTGTCAATGGAGCACATTATGTACAAGTTTTACATTGTTTGTGGTCGAGAGTTCTACGTGTTAGGCCCGAATATTCCAAAGGAAAGCAGCGGTTTTTATTACATAATAATGCACCACCTCACAAGACCAAAAAAGTCAATGAAATTTTTGATGAAAAAACCGATTCGTCTTATCGACTACCCTCCGTATTCGCTGATCTATCACCGTTCGATTATTTTCTCTTGTCAGAAATAAAAACTGCAATGAAAGGTGCTTTTTACGATGACATTCCAGCCATACAAGCAGCCGTGACACAGTTGTGCTAAAGAACATACCAAAAAGCGAGTTTAAAAAGTCTATGGATTAATTGGTTGAGCGTTTCAAACGTTGTATTTGGAGTTAAATGTTTAAATATTTTGAATAAATATTAGCTTTGAAACGTAATTCCATGCTTGTTTTATTTTGTAACTAAAAAGTTTCGTCATTTTTGGATCACACTTTAAATATAGTCTATGGAGTCTCCGATGCTTTCTTTAATGCGTCTTAAACTAAGCAGACCTATTAGTGCAAGAACTCATCAACGTATGGCGCAAGCAGCAGCTTGTGCTGAAAGATGTTCATCTTTATAGGCTAGGGAGGTGTACGATTGCAATGTGTTTTGTGTGCAGGTGGAAACCAGTGGACGAATCTACGTCCGCGCACTTTAAGGGCGTTGAATTATACTCAAACTCAGCATTCCATTCCAGATCAGAGGCTTTGTGCTTCTTGAACCTCTGGCTAGTACAGGTGACCATTTGCAGCAAAAATTACTTTATATGCAAAGCCATTTGGAGTGGAGAGTCAAGAGAGCATTCTGTAGCCAAATTCTTATCTGGGATAGCCAGTGTTGTAGGGCAATGAAAAGATTAGTTAAATGTGAATCGAAGACATAAGCCTGCTCTTCATGGGAATGGCACCATCTACCGCTAGCGTTTGCGATGGGGACGTAGCGAATCGGTTGACGTTTCTTTAAGCCTCTTTGGAGCCTTCCAAAGAAAAAACTTGGCTTCTTGGTTTGGTTTATGTTCATTTTCTTCAACATGTGGTTGAAGTATCGCATAACACCCAATTTCAAAAAAAAAAAATTCATAACTTTTAAATGGGTAAACTGATTTTCTGGTTTTTGTGTTCGGATTTTGGAGCGAACTACAGATACAAAATGCCTTGGTGTGAGTACTCACAACCCTCTATACATCGAACTCGAGTGATCCGATTTTGTGCGTTTTAACGTTTTAAGGTTTGCCTTATAGTGGGAGCGGCATGGCATGTTCATTTTGAACAGTTTATCTGAAGAGGACATATGAGCATGGAAAGAGAATAGCAGTTGAAGCTGATTATCTCTTATAGACTCTGATATCTCGTCGTTCATAAAGACTATCAGACGAACAAATCTATATCGATGCAACTTTTGACATTGACATTGATAAAAAATTTATCTTGTGGCTGTTAGATACATTTGCACAAACGTAATATACGCTTTTACACTACGGTTACAGGGTATAAAAACGCTGACCCTGCAAGAGAAACAGTCAAATCAAATTGCGTTCAAAAACATGAAAAACAGAACAAATATATAAACACCAAAACTTATGGCTACAACATAAGACTGCCTCTATTCACTAAACCTGTAAGTAAAAAATGCTTAGAAATTTCTCAGTTTATGGGAAATAAGCAAGAGAATAGAAATATTTCGCAAAAGTTTGGAACAACGACGAACTTGAAATCATTTTACCATGCAGATGGTGCTCAAAACAATGTTAGGGCACGCATTCGTTAAATTTGCTGATTAAAACAACATTTTTTGATAAAATGACTGATAAGGAGGGCATTTGCCGATAAACCACAAACTTATGCAACAAAGTTTCCGACTCAAACTAGTACAGAAGGCAAATTTGGAAACTAAAATTAGCGGCCCAATCAATTTTATTTGTTGAAAAAAATTAATAAGTTAGAGAATGAGCTTAAGATACACTGCACTCCAGCACTCGAGTATGATGACACTATATAGTAACAAATTAACAGGGAATAAAACCAGAACCGTTTATCGAAATTAACCGATTCAAATTGAGTTTCAAAAATTCTAATACGAGTATTGACCGGTACCGATACTGTACCACCTTACAGAAACTTCGATTCAAGAACCGTACCGTATACCGAAATAAATTGTAACCGGTTGAGAACCTTATACCGAAATATACGTTTCGGTATGTACCGGAACCGGAATCAAAACCGAAATACATTTCGATTTTATTCCATGCAAATTAAGCATTTATAAATAAGATTCATCAATTCGAAAATTGATGTTGTCTAGATATGAGAAAAACTAAACGCTTAAAGATAACAACAACAACCAACCAACCAACCAACCATTGTACTCCCTCGATGCTCGTGAATGAGATGTCGCAATGGATACACGATACACGTTCAATTTATAACGTTGCCGACTCGACTCGTCTGTCTAGCGCCTATGTCATCGACGATACGACAGGGCAGGAGCTGTGGCAGTTGATGAATGTGTCAACAACGTGTAATTACCATCGGTTTCATGTTTGGATTTCACGTTTATTTATCGACGACGCTGGGTAGTAGCGTTGGAACAAATTCCAAACAAATACGATGCGACCGTCAAGAACTCCAGCTATAAAGAAAAACAAATTGAAACAAGCAAATAAGTTAAACGAAACTTTAACACGCTACACGCAATCTACATACTATCAAATTATATGTATTTATTTTTTTGTAAATAAAAATTAGAAAAATCGTATTTAGCTTTGGATATAGGGTAAGTTTAATAAACACTATATCTGATAATGGTGTTAGTTTAATATGCTATGCACGTACATTGTTGTACATTATAAATGTATATTCAATATAGATTAGGTTCGTCAATTTTATTATTAGCGACCTATATAATGTATATATATGAATTTTAGCTGGCACCAAAAATCTATAAGACACTGATAATACAGGTCATGTTGTCTGGCGCAGCATCATGGACCCTAACATCTCTTTAGGAGTGTTCGAGAGAAAGATTCTTCGTAGCAATTTTGGACCCCTTAGAGTATTAAATTCCAGTAGCTGCACTGGGCTGTTCACCTCATCCGAATGAACCCCGAAGCTGCTCCAGCACTAAAGGTTTACGACGGAAACCTGAACTTGATTGGTGGATGGCGTCAGAGAGGACGTCCGAGCTTAAGAAGGCAAGATCAGGTCTATGCTGACCTGAAAAAGCTTCGGATTACCAGCGACTGGAGCCGGCGTGCACTAAACTACAACGAATGGTGCGCTTTCCTTCATGCGGCCTTGACCGATAGACGGTTGTAGAGCCACATAAGTAAGTAAGGTCATTTTACATTGACAAATATTTTTTACGCAATGCGAAGAGAAAACATAATAACAACATTTGTTACATAGAAAAACGTTCAGCCGCATATACACACATGTTATGAACTTAGCTACAAGCTCTCATCAGTATGCTGGCCGCACATTACCAATTTTTTCTACTTATACTATCATACCTCTGAGGAAAAACGCGCTGTGTATTATATGAATTTCTATATATTCAATGATAAACACGTAAAAGTTGCCAAGTATTCTATAACTGTTCCACGGTCTAACACTCTCTGTACATTGCTGTTGCATAATTCCCTTATAAACTGCGCCGATGGCTAGCAGCACCACTGTTTGGAAATTTACCGGTTTGGGAAGTTTTTGTCCTTAATTGATCAGACAACCCAAGACGAAAGTTTTGCATAATTAATATTAAATCTTTATATCTGTGTACAATGCTATACATATGTAGATACTTTATGACACATTCAAAGTGTTATAAGCTAATCATCAAAACGTTATTGCGCTTAATACCCTTTACATATATATGTATGTAGGGTATGAATATAAATATAAATATAAAGAATAGAAAAAGAATTGTATCAAAAATGCTAGCGGAAATGCGGCAAACGCAACAATAATCATAGAAAAGATACTCATTATTTATATAAAATGTTCGCTCGTTTGTATATTTATGTACCGTCTCATATGTACGTAAGTGCGTGCGCGTTCTCAGCAACAGAATTAACAAATGTGAGCTACAAGATATACAGATGCATGAACGCAACATTGCGGGGGGCGACAAATAGATATACAGACAGACAAACAGACGTACATAAAAAAGTGGCAGACAAACCGACAGACAGACAGACAGACCATGCTCTCATACTGTCACTGTCACTTGGCGGCAGTAGCTTTCTTCTTATTTAACACACACAGTTTGAATTTAAATTGAACAGCTGGATTGGACAGCAACAAAGATACAAATGGACAGTTGCAAATATACAAAATATTTAAATATACATATATCTATGTACATATCTGTTTATATTCTAAGAAGCTGCTACTTTACGACGTTACATTTCCTAAAAAAACAAGAAAAAAAAAAACGTTAACTTCGGTTGAACCGAATACCATTCACACGAAATTTTAAATAGTATTGTAAAACATAAAAGTGGGGGTTTAAATAGGGCTTCCCCAAAAAGTGGGCGGTACACGCCCACTAGTAGATGTGTATGAAGCGATGTAGTAGATGTGGTATACGTGTAAGATGCCGCCGTTTTCCATACAAATTCATAAAAATGAGCTGTGGGTTTGTATGGGAGCTACCCCAAACAGAGGGCGGGACACGCCCGCTAGTCTATATATGTTAAGCGGCTGTCTATAAAATGGCACTATATCGCATTTCAACCTAATATTGACTTTAATAAAGAAGTTTTCATACAAAAACTCAAAAGTTGGCAGTAGATTTGTATGGGGGCTACCTCAAAGAGTGGACGGGTCCCACCTATTAATGTATATGTCAAGCATCCGTCTACTAAAAGTTACCCTATCAATTATTAAGTTCATATTGACTAAAATAAAAATGTTTTTCATACAAAAAGTCAAAAGTAGGTGGTGGGTTTCTATGGGGGCTACCCCAAAAAGTCGACGGCCACGCCCATTAGTCTATGTATGTTAAGCGGCTGACCATAAAAAGGCACCATATTGCTTTTCAACCTAATATTGACTTTAATAAAGAAGTTTTCATACAAAAAGTCAAAAGTTGGCAGTAGGTTTGTATGGGGGTTACCACAAAGAGTGGACGGGTCCCACCTATTAATGTATATGTCAAGCATCCGTCCATCAAAAGTTACCTTATCAATTATTAAGTTGATATTGATTACAATAAAAAAGTTTTTCATACAAAAAATCAAAATTGGGCGGTGGGTTTATTATGGGGGGGGGGGGTGGTGGCAACCACAAAAAGTGTGCGTGGCGAGTCAATCTTGATACTAGTCTAAACTGCAATAAACAGAAGTATATGTGTCAATTTTCAACTGGATAGCAAAAAAAAAAGAAAATTGGTCCCAAAAAATGCTTAACAACAGACAGACGCACGGACATGGCTAAATCGACTCGTCTCGTCGAGCTGATCAGGCATATATGTACATATGTATGTATATACTTTATGGGGTCCACGATGCCTCCTTTAACGTGTTACAAACTTTCAGACAAACACTGATAATACATACTGCTATTCAAACTGTGTGTGAATAGTATAAAAAGTTGCTTAAAGCTCACTCTTTGTATATACAACTATTCTCACATTTAATTTACTCACATTTATCGTTTTACTGCATTATCTATTCGCGTACATTTCATTTGTGTGATATTAGTTTCCTTCACTCCCCCTTTCACAATGATGCCGTTGCAGTTTTTCGCTTTTTATTTTTTTTGCTTTCCATTTTTTGTTTTTGTTTATTTCTTAACTTTAACTTTGGCTTGTTTTAGTTTTGTTTTGTTCTCTTCGAGTCTCTTTACTAATTTCGCCTGCTATCGCTCTCAGCTGTTTGTGTGTGTATTTTTGTTGTTGTTGTTGTTGTTGGTGTTTTCGTATTTATTTCAATTAATTCTTTGCCACAGATTGCAGTGGGTGGCTGATTTGTTGTTGTTGTTGTTTCTTTTTTTCTGCTTGTTATACAAAAGGGTATATTAAGTTTGTGCAAATGTATGTAACAGGCAGAAGTAGGCGTGACAGAGCCTATAAAGTATGTACATATATGTATGTATACACTCTTGAACACCATCAGAAGACGTGTCGTTATAGACATGTCCGTCTATCCGTTCGACGGCCGACCGTCTATTTGAACGAACAGATCTCGGAGACTATAAGAAATAGAGACTTCAAGAGTTTGTATATTTATAAACTATACTCTTCCCTCTTTAGATTACTAGTTTTAAGTGTACATGCCAACCCCATTCAAAAGTGTAGCGCCCAGGTAAACCTAGCAGCTTTAAGTTGTTGTATGCACATTTTTTTAAGCTAGAAACGCCAAATTTGGTGCATATAACGTAAACCACAATAAAATATATCGCATAGGTTCAAATCGGTCCAATACAAGTGGTACTTAGGGCATTTTAAAGATTTGGTACAAACATTTTTTTGTTTCTATTTTAAATTAATTATAATTTTTCATCAATTCTAGTAAAATATTCCGCTTACGTTCAGACCGAACCACTAAAGAATATAATCTATGTACAAATGTATGTTTCATATAAGACGCCTTAAATAGTGTAAAGGATATCTCATAGTCGAGCACACTCGTTTCTGCTTGTTATTTGATAAAAATCTACATTGAAGCTGTCTGTCGACGGACGTTAGTGGTGGGCGTGTTTTTTTTTTGTCTATACTGCTTCTTTCATTCCCTGAAAAATATATTTGCACATTTTTTTAAAAATAAATGTTACGTATGTATGTAAATGTGTATTTATTTGTTAATAGCAGCGTGAAAAAGAGCATCGACGTCATCATATTTTAATTTTATTGACGCAAAAAGTATGACGATGAGATGAAAAGCGAGTATAAGAGAAAGATTCTTGGAATTGTTATTTTCATACGCTTTGTTTATTAAATGCAAGTTTTCCAAAAATAGTCAAAGCCCAAAACAGCCACTTGTAAATGCAAAAAAAAAAAAAAAAAAAAAAAAAAACGAAAACTATAACAGACAGTTTCGTTCAGAAGTGGATGGAGAAGTATAAGGAGGAGATAAATTGCGCCAGGCACAGGTTTTCTTAAGCGGCCGAGGATATCGGTATACACTTTTCTTTTCGATAAAATGTGTAGAAAAATTATGAAAAATGAAAGAAAGTTTTTCTTTCTTATGGAAATTTCGAAACATTAAGAGAAACGCAGCGAGAAAATAAGCAGCAATGAAGCAAACACCAAACAGTTGTATCTGAAGATTTCCAGCAAGAGTTCGTTCATCTGAAATACTACAAAGCTAATTTGGGTAAGGAACTTTCAACTTTTCGCTTTTTCCAAAATGTTTGTATTGCACTGCGTATTGAATATTTTGTACTTCAGCTAGTGCTGAACCTTCATTTAGTGCTCTTCCAATTTAGTGCTTGTTACTAGTAGTTAGTTAGCTAGCTGCTTTCTCTCCTTTCATTGCGGTGACATAGAAAAGTAGCAAATGGCGGTCGATATCGAAAATATTGTCTGCGCGTAAGAAATTTATAAAAGAAAGTATTATGTAACATTTTTTGTATTGAGAACGAACCGTTTCAAAAAAAAAAGGTGTGTTGTGGGTTTTGACTGTATAGAACCCTTTAAAGTGTAGTTAGTTACAAGTCTTTGTTTTGATGAGTGATCTCTGCCAACTACTTTTCTAATTTTTCTATACGATTTTCCTTCAAGATATATACTATAGCTTTAAAATAATTTTTCACCCATCCGCATCAATTTTATTTCCGTTGTTGTCTATGGCGATATTAACATTGATTTGCCGAAGACACTCCATTTGATTGCAAAAATAATGAATTAAAACTCCAAAGTGTGCGATAATCATTTGTAAAAATGTTTCTAGGTAACGGTAAACGCATATTTGCTCATTCCATTCATCCAGAATGTCCATCTGTGCAGAGATTCGCCATACTCTCCGAGGCGATCAGCTATCGAAGAGGCACCGTTATCGACTGAGCTAATTTTATACAGGGGGGGCCCCAAGCCAGACTGATCATCGACACGGTATGCATGACATATTGAACCGGCCCTGTAGACATTTTAGCGACTGTGCCTAGGTCTAGGAGGTGTTGGGGGGGGGGGGGTGGTGTTTGGATGGGATAGCACAGGAGAGTTGGGTGTGGGAGTCACATGCCGCTCAAATTTGCCGTATTCCGAAGAATACGTTACCAGGGAGGCACTCTCCTTTGAGAAGGAGAGGCAGCACAGCACCTATGTATGTATGAGTCGGCTTGAAGTGTATGCGATATGGGACAGTAAAACAGCACAGTTGCACTGCCTAACGGTCAACATCGCATCACTTCCATGAACCCCAACTGCATACATACATATGTACATATGTATGTATGTATGTATGTATGTATGTATGTATGTATGTATGTATGCATGTATATAATGGGACAAAGTTTGATTCAATACATAAAACATTAGCTGAGATATTTGCGTTTAAAGTTAAAATTTCAACTTTTTTTTTGTGGTGTACACAGACTTTTTCGAGCAAGTGTACATTTCCCGTGACCATTTAGCGTTGGGTAGAAAAAACGTCAACAAATATTTAAAGCCGTACATGAAAAAATGCGTTTACAAAAGCGTAGCCTCCGGTTGTCGCCTCAACTATGAATTTTTATATACATATTTTATATATATATATATATATATATATATATATATATGTATGTACATACATATATAATATTTAATAATGACAACAACAAGAACAACACCGCGCAATGATGACGCTAAGGCGAACGTTTTGTGCTGCTGATTTAAAAAAAGAAGACAACAAATTTACACAAAAAACACACGCACACACACACACACACACACACACACACACACACACACAACACCCAGCGATGACGATTTGTGACGTAGTATTGCATTTGTTGTTGCTGTTGTTCTTGATTTTTTTATATTGCGCTATTTCAGCAAAGCCGGCAGCCGCTACAAGACGAACAACAACTACAAATGCAAAAGAATACGCCAATAATTCACACACAGGCATACATACATACATATGTATGTACATATATCTATGACGCTCCATATACATATGTTCGTGTGTATGCATGAGAAGAGCGCGAGCGTAAAACCATAAATTGTGAGAATGAGAGCGTATACGAATGCGAGAGCACGCGCCTACGTTTTCTATGCGTCTACGTTTTCACTATTAGCGGAATTTCTTGTTATACACTTCACACTTGGTATTATCGGTTTGTCTGAATGTTTGTAACGCATTCAAGCAGACATCATAGATCTCATTAAGTAACGGATGGGCCAAAAAGTAATCACCCTATTGGAAAACGCGCTATAACTTTTGCAAATGGCGCCAAATGTCAATTCGGTTTTGACATTTGTGAAGTAAAAGTAAACTTAAACGCAGAATACAAATCGACAAGCCATGAATCGGTTTACTTCGCAAGAATGCGGAATAATTGTTTACATTTTTCTTTTTGCGCAACAATTCGTCGATTATCATGAGCGATGCGATTCATTTCCATCTTAGCGGTTACGTGTATAAACAAAATAATCGTTTCTGTGGCACCGAAAATCCGTGTATCACCCACGAAGAGCCATTACATCCGCTCAAAGCTACTGCGTGGTGTGTGCTGTTTACGCTGGAGGTGTCATCGGGCCATTTTTCTTTGAGAACGCGCTACAGAGCCATGATTACCGCATTTTTTCTTCAACAATTGGATAAATGGGGACTGGAGAACATGTGGTTCCAACAGGACGATATTTACTTTTGCGCCACCCTGTCTATATGTACATATGTATGTATGTACATATATTCTTGAACAGCTTAAACGAAACGAATCGATTTAACTGTGTCCGCGTGGATGTTGCGAATTTTGTTGGGCACCAATTTTTAAGATATTTAGCTGTAACCAGGCACCTAGACTTATTTTTTGATATTTGTATTTTTTTGTATACGTTATTTTTAAGTAAATATAGTATCTAACAAGTAGTAACAAGTTGGAGTATTAGCAGCAGTTCAGTTGTCAAGATATTTAAAAATAATTGTTAATCTAAACATACTTAAACTATTGTAATCCAACTAACTATCCAAATACGTCTTTCTTAAATTTATTCGATCAAATTATTCTAATAAAAATTTTAAATATGCCAACCTGGATTCAAATACAATCGCAGCTGCGTGATTCTAATAATCCGGTCGAATTTTTCGACGTTTCAGTGGGCACAAAGGAAATCGGACGGATGCTATTTGAACTATTTGCAGATACTATAGTACCTAAAACATTGGAAAACTTTCGAAAATTGTGCACGGTCGAGTATCGTCCGGACGGAATGCATATGAGCTACAAGGAGCTAGTTTTCATAGAGTAATCAAGTACTTTAATGGTACAAGGTGAGGTTTTTGTGCTTGTGATGATGAGAATTTTACGCTGAAACGCAACTCACCAGGACTTCTCTCCATGGCTAATACGAGCGCTGCTATTTATATTTCGGGAACTAGCAACACTAATGTCAAAAGCTAAAATCTAGCAACACCATAATAAAGTTTGACATTTTTTGGCATAAACGTACTCACAAAGTTTTGATGTACAATTGCTATTTATTTTGTTTACAGTGAGTTAAGAAAAGAAATTTGGCCAAAAAATGGAAATATCAAGAGCAGGTTTTCGTTGCATTATTTTTCACAACTTTCGACGTGGATTATCTCAACAAGAATGTGTCAATGGACTCAGTTCTTTGTATGGCGATAAAGCACCATCAAAAACCACAGTATAACGCTGGTATAGTGAATTCAATCGTGGTCGTAGTTCGGTCGCCGACGAATTCCGTGAAGGACGTTCAAAATCGGTTGTTGTGCCCAAAAACATCAATGCAATGCGTAAACTGATAATGCAAGATCGTCATGTAACATATCGTGAGTTAGAGGCATCCTTGCACATTAGTTCCACTTCAATACATTCGATTTTGCATGAACACTTAGCTGTAAAAAAAATTTGCTCTCGTTGGATACCCCATAATTTATCAATCGCTCAAAAATATGGATGTCACTTCTTTCTTACTTGCGCAAAGTATAATTTTCTTAATGAAAAACATGTTGTTTTCGGCCGCGCACTGAATGGTCTGCTTATTGTGTGTAAAATCGAAAATGTGACCACCGGATCAGATAACATATCATAATGCGGACAGATGTAAATAATGATTTTACTTAAACTAGCATTCAGCACCAACGGCAAGTCCGATCAAAATAAATTATATATATTGTTAAATGATATATATTGCACGTCCAATAATAGCCACAAAACGATTCGATATAATGAAAAATGGCTGAGGTACAGCCAAGTAATGTTCAAATTGTAAACTTAACATTTTTAAACAAGGTAATCATTTCTAATAATTTGATAAAGTACTGTCAGACTAAAGCTACGATCACACGGTCAGCACAATGTAATGATTTCGGTGCTGACCATCAGCAAATTTGCCGTCAGACATATGCCGGTATGTATGTTCATGCGAACTGTATTGCACGGTTAGCGCAATTACGTTGACCGTGTAATATATCTAGTTAGCATTAATATATGATATATAGGCGACATATTGCGGTTTTTTTTGTCATGCACTCCATTCGACAATCAATCGATAATAAATGTTTCGAAATTGGTAAATAATAGCAGATTTTGTATAAATTGTCAGTTATCATTTGAGGACTCGATAGCTTAGCTGTCTAGCGTACTGCCTAAGATGCCAGGGGTTTAAACCCCGCTCGATCAAATATTTCTTTAAATTTTAATTTAATTCTTGGTAATTGTTATATGCGCAATAAAATTACAAAAAGCAACCCTCTAACCCATTCACAACGGTCAAAAAGGTGAAATAGCACAATAGCACAAAATTATTAAATCTAAAATTGGAGCAATTGGAGCTGCATACAGCTTCCACTTTATGGAAAATTTTATGTGAAGATTATTAGAATTAAAGCCGTACGTTTGGTCAATGACCTGAAAATCAACTGGAAGTCCATCTAATGTTTCATCACAATATTCTGTTCAGTAATGATGCATATTTTTACCTCAATGGGATCATCCTTAGTTCTATAAAAATGAGACCGGCGGAAACGTTACTGTCAACGGCGAACACATATTTTTCCAATAGAGGACGGCGCGTCAAACAATCGTCTTACTGAAGGAAACACTTGGCGAACGCGCTACTTCGCGAAATAGACTAGCCCATTGGCCACTGAGAACATGCGATTTAATGCTTTTGGATTATTTTCGTCTATGGTTATGTGAAAAAAAAAAACAAGAAAAAATGTTAACTTCGGTTGAACCGAAGCTCTAATACCATTCACACGAAACTTTAAAAGGTATTGTAATACATAAAAGTGGTGGTTTAAATAGGGTGTGGTACACGCTCACTAGTAGATGTGCATGAAGCGATGTAGTAGATGTGTAAGATGCCGCCATATAGAATTTCAAGTTGATATTGACGTTTTCCATACAAATGCATAAAAGTGAACTGTGGGTTTATATGGGACTACCTCAAAAAGTGGGCGGTACACGCCTCTTTGTATATGTATATGAAGCGGTTGAAGCATTAAAATCCACAAAATCGAATTGCAAGCTAATATTGTTCTAAATGAAGGATTTTTTCATAAAAAACACAAACGTTGCACGTTGGGTTGGTATGGGGGCTACCTCAAAAAGTGGGCGGGCCACGCCCAATTGTCTATCTATGTTTAGCGGCTGTCTCTTAAAAGACATCATATTGCATTTCAACCTAATATTGACTTTAATAAAAAAGTTTTTCTTACAAAAAGTCAAAAATGGACCATAGGTTTGTATGGGACCCCAATTGCTTGAAAAAGTTGACGCAAATTGGACTTCTAGAATACATTCAGTTTGAAATTATGTAATCTCAGTTTGGTTTGCTTCTCTTTAAGCGTTGTAGAGCCATTTAAGTAAGTAAAGTATTTTAATCCACGTCTCCCTATGCGTGTTACATACATTTGCACCAAATATAATATACACTTTTTATTCTATGGGTACAGGGTATAACAAGATAAAATGCTGCAGTCGACTCGATTTCAAAGTACGCTGCTGCATTTCATACTCTAATGAAAAAAATTAATTAGTTTTTTTTTTTTAATTACATATACATATATAGCTGTATTTTGGATGTTGTGGGCGTGGCATACAAAATTTTTATACACTTAATCTACATACATAACAGGAGAATGTAAAAGTCTAACTTTGAAGGCTCTATCTTTTATACTTTCCCAGATCTCATTGTACAAACATACAGACGGCCAAAAAATAAACTATCGCTCGCTGTAATAAGAGCAAGATCTATAAAGTTATTCTGGCACCCATCTGAAGATATGGTATACAGGTATACGGCATAGCAGCAAAATCCAACCTCTATAAAATCAGAGTAGTGCAGTCGCAAATCTTGCGTAGAATGTCTGGTGCGGCATGGTACATACGCACTAGAGATATTGAGAGAGAACAGCAGGTACCAATGATCGGAGATGTCATCAATCGCCATGCTTCTATATACCTGTACAAGCTCGCATAACATTCGAACCAACTGGCGCAAAGACAACTAAGAAGGTGACATATTCGCGGAGTAAGGGTGAAAAGGAGACTCCAGGACTACAGAGAGTTCACCCAACCGACCTGTCAATGAGAACTTTATAGTCTTTCCCTTTTTTTTTTTTTCATTCGTTTACCCTATTAACTAGATGTAACTATGTATATAATTTGTTTAAATATAGTATAAAAGAAAATTTATTAAAAAAAAAAAATAAACGTTACATAAATTTGCACAAACTTAGTACACTCTTGGCATTCAGAGTAGGGTATAAAAACGCTACACTATCAAACTATGTAAGTAAATCTAGACACAAACAAACAAACAAACACTATAATGGTAACACCGCTTATGCATAACTGCTTTATCATTTTAAATTTATTCATATGAAGGGTATTAAGACCTCAGCATGCTTCTGTGCATTTATATGCACGTATGTATGTATGTATGTATGTATGTA
This sequence comes from Leucophenga montana, assembly GCA_035044765.1. NCBI lineage: Eukaryota > Metazoa > Arthropoda > Insecta > Diptera > Drosophilidae > Leucophenga > Leucophenga montana. The sequence continues at coordinate 116,247 of JAWNNQ010001036.1, forward strand.
TATATGTATGTATATAAACATTTGTTAATGCCATTTACATACCTTTAATTGTAACAGTTGTTGTTGTAACCACTGGCTAGTTGCCTGTTCCTCTTCATTCTGTGCTGTTGTTGTAGATTGACTTGCTGCTGTTGCTCTTAATGCCGCTCTACGCTGTTATTAACATTATGCGAGAGCGCAAATTAGTTAATTTTATGCACGATTTGTACAGAGAGCGTGAAGCGTTTTGTGGCGCTTCCGATTAAACTGCAAAAAAGAAAAAAAAAAATAAATAAATAAACTAAATGGAAAGAGAGAGAGAGAGAGCGCGGAGTTAATATTTGTTGTTTATTTTTTGTTGTTGTTGTTGTTTGGTTTGCTTCTTTTTGTATTTTTGCATTGCGTGTTTGTTTAGTTGTACATACGTATGTATGCGTGTGTGTGTGTGTGTATGGCGTTATATTTACTTTTATATGCACATACATACATACATACATATGTATGCATGCAAGTATGTATGCCTATGGATTTATGTTTGTGGCTCAGTGGCACACGAATTTGATAAACTGACCCTGACTATTTATGGCTTAGTAAAGCGCAGCAAATACAAACACTAAAAAACAAAAGAAAAAACTAAAATCACAATTATTAAAATGCTTTTTTGCAGCGTTGCTGTTTTTCGGCTACTCTTGTCCGATCTTCGTTCCAACTGTTGCGCAGTAGCCTTGACGCCTGCCGCCTGCCAACCATCTGACTATCACTGTATTCTCTGTATACAGAAATGTGTGGCAACGCTTTACACACCTTCCCCACCTTAGAGCTGCTAAATTATCGATAATCGCTTGAATGCATAATTTAAAACAATCGATACCATCGAAGGTGCTACATAAGTATCATTCAAATTTGTAACCAAAGGATTATGTTGCTTACTATTAAGTCACTAGTATTAAAAATATATACATATATATATACATATACATATGTATTTATTGCAACTTAGTACATCATTAGCCGGTAGCCTTTAATAGTTTGTATTACAAACTTTGTAATTTATCATACGAGTAGTATATATTTTTTTTCATTATCAAAAAATTCATTTTTTGTATTCGTATTTTGGTGGTGATAAACAAGTATATAAAGTGGAGCTTTACTTTTGCAATAGTGTATATTGTTTATTGAACTAGTGTCTTCATTATTCAACTATAATATTATTACCTGCATCTAAGTTCATTTCTTTTTCAATAAATATAAAGTATAGTTAACAAATTCCCTTTGAATTGGGCTTATGTTAAATTTTTTAAAAAGAAAATCATTTTAACGGTAATGAGCTCTTTCAACTTTGCTATATATTCAAAGAAAAACTGTATTAAAATGATGATGTTTAAAAATAGTATCAATATCGGATAATATACAAATACAGTTGAAAATAAAGTTTTTTTTTTTTGTATTCCACTCTGTGTAGTAATTTCAATTGAAGTATTTTTCCATTGTTGATTCAGTGGCGTCTTTAAACATATCAGTGAAAACTATATCGACGGTCTATCTAAGCATTGTCACTATACTATTGTGAAGATGTAAATAGTGATTTTTCTCGAAAATTTACTTACTAAACACTATTGGTCACATCGTAAATCGTAACAACGTGAAATTTTACGCTTAGAAATCATGTTTTTGGCCATCAAAATCTTTTCATCTTCCGCCAGTAGTTCGATTCGAGTACCAAAATCAAGCATATTGTTTCAACAAAGTTCGATTTTTGGCTATTTTTTGTTGCAATTTAAACTTGTCTAAACCATGTTTTATTGCTGTATTAAGTGATTTTCATTAAATTTTTATGGGATGTTAAATGGTGTTAAAATTTTTAAAATTGAAAAAAAAAAAGTAACAATTTCAGATTATTTCGTTGAAAACATAACTTATACTTATTTCAACACTACGACAATGAAAGATCTATTCTTAATTTGTCCAAAACCGTTGAGAAATCTAAAATCGGTCTAAATTTGTCCGAATTAAAATGAACAAACATGTTCCTACAAGCAAGCAAGCAAGCAAGCGATTTACTTACTTTCTCGTGGAAGCACTTCCCGAAACGATTAGTTCTTCAATTAAACACTGTTTTGGAATCGCTTTTGGTTTAAAAAAATTTCCAAACACCTTATTTCAGAAAATTAGTGAACATTCTGAACTGCGAATAACTGATTCTTTGAAGAAGTTTGTAGTTGAAATGTTTCGGATTTCAGGAAGAGTTTCTAAATCATTGATGACGAAATATAAACTGTGAGAATATAAAACTTATTCCAAATGACTACCGCTAAATCAAGGCGCATTTCCACGACAAAATCTTTAATATTGGGAGCCATAAAATCTGCGTTTATATTTCTACAAATCCGACGATCTTTTCGCCAAGCCCTACCTCATCTATCCAAAAAGAGTTTTACTTGTTCATTCGTTTGTCATTTGTATTAGTTCTGGCCTGTAAGCATTCTGAAGTGTTCCTGATCTCTATTGCTAGAATGCAAATTCGGCGATATTTTTAGAAGATAGTTTGGCGATTTACAATTACGAAATACAACGCTATCGCCGTTTTAGCTTCCAATCCGTATTTTGGCGATAGTATTTATCACTTTCTTGGCTCACTTCTTTCCGAAGGAAGATAAGAATGCAATAGAAAAGTGTTATCGCCGACGATATGCGATATCTACTAACTAAATACTATAGAAAACGTTTACAGGGAAGTATGTATGTACGTTCAAGTAGTATGTATACCCGTACAGAACTCTAATATATATTGTGCATCTATATATAAGATTTATTTTTGTGCAGTCATTTTTTGTTGTTTTTTTTAGATTTGATAAAATTTCTAGCTGACATTTTGCAAATGCTTAATGGCCTTTTACAATTAACTACCCACCAGATACTGCCGACGCCTGCTGTACACGGTTTTCCTCTGCCCACGTGTGAAATGGTGAAAATGTCAATCAGCTGGCTGGCAAAATGAACGTACACCCACACCCACACCCACACCCACACCCACACATACATATAGCCATATCTAAACACACAGTAGACTCGCAAATACACAAACGCACACGCAAAACAATTAAAGGTCAACCATAAAGAACAACGCAACGCAAAACTTCTCCATCATACTCCTCCATCATGTGCTACTCAGTTTTACTAAATGAGAGCAGAAAATTGTCTCAGAGAGACATCCATAGGCACACAACGATTAGCGATAGCATTTCACAACAGACGGTGGACGTTTTGTTGTTGTTGTTGTTGTTGTTGTTGTTGTTGGTAAATGTCGTTTAACTTGCATAGAACGAACATCTAAATCAGTGATGGACACAAAGAGAACAAACACAGTGTAAGCGTGTGTGTGCGATTTGCATGCATGGGTGAGACGCGAAACTACTTTTTAATTTTTCTTTCCCTTTTTTCTCTCGTGCTGACTTCAACAAGCACAAACTCGTGTACATGTGAATAGCCGAAGTGTGTGTTTGCCACGGCGCGTGCACTCGAGCCCAACTCTGCTCAAAATACAAATGAACTAATAAAAAATATAACAAGAAAAAACGTTAACTTCGGTTGAACCGAAGCTCTAATTCCATTCACAAGAAATTTTAAATCGTATTGTAAAACATAAATGTGAGGGGCTTAAAAAGGGGCTGCCCCAAAAAGTGGGTGGTACACGCCCATTAGTTGATGTGTATGAAGCGACCATCTATAAGATGCCGTCATATCGAATTTCCAGTTGATAGTTACGTTTTTTTATACAAATGCATAAAAGTGAGCTGTGGATTTGTATGGGACTACCTCAAAAAGTGGGCGGAACACGCCCATTTATATATGTATATGAAGCAGTTGTCCATTAAAATCCACTAAATGAATTTAAAGCAAATATTAATTTAAATAAAGAATTTTTTTAATAAAACCAACAAAAGTAGGCGGAACACGCCCATTAGTCTATGTATGTTAAGCAGCTACTCATTAAAAGGCACCACGTCGCATTACAACCTAATATTGACTTTAACAAAGAAGTTTCTCACACAAAACACACAAAATTGTGCAGTAGGTTTGTATGGGGGCTACCCCAATCAGTGGGTGGTTACCACCCATTAATGTATATGTGAAGTGTCCGTCTACTAGAAGCTACCATATCAAATATTAAGTTGATATTGACTACAATAAAAAAGTTTTTCATACAAAAAGCCAAAGATGTTCGGTGGGTTTGTATGGTGGCTACGTCAAATAGTGGGCGTGGCGGGTCAATCTTGATACTCTATTAAACTGCAATAATTAGAAGTGTGTGTGCAAATTTTCAACTGGATAGCTTAAAAATTGGTGCCCAAAAAATTAGTTTAGAATTGTCGGGTGAGTGACAAAACCAACATGAAACTCCTTTGAGACTTTGAACCCTACACCTTTTACAACTATTCGGAAGATTTTTACAAAATTTACTAATTGTTTTACCTAGAGCTTAAAATTTTCAGATATGCCATTAAAGAAGTAGTTCCCAAGGTGCTTGAATCTACTATTGGACAGTGCGGATGGAACATGGAACATGGACAGTGACATGGAAGGCTTCTACAGAAGAGTTGTATACTGTACTGCTCAGCCATCTCAATAAGAGATTTGAAGATTCTAGGCAAATTATTACCTCCAGGATGACAGCGACTTTCTCTTGGTAAACGCTACGCTAATCAGGTAGTTTAAATAAGGCATTGATGGCCATCCATTTCTGGGATGTATGCCCCACCAGCTACTATGTTTTCCAGTTTTCAATTATTACGCAAGGCAATAGTGTCTCAGCTTTAATAGACACAGGTTGCAAATCTTTGCCTTGTATGTGAAGACACCTTACCAGATTTAGACAGTAATAAACGATAACCTGAATGCAAATTGTTGGCAGGAATCATAGCAGGTAAAGTCACTAGCGTTGCTTTGATTCCGAGTTTAGCATAGACAATGTATATTTTAGTATTGCCTTTCATATTCTTATAATCAATGATTTGAAATATCCAGCGATCTTGAACAACAACATTTAAGATCGCTTTTGAAGAATGTTGATATGGAGTTCACGTTACTTCCAAAACATTAAACTGGAACATTTATCGGGTTACCTTGCAGAAAGTGCTAAGAGTCTCTTTTAATGGCTATACACCTGACAAAAAGTATAAGCCGCCAATTTAGATGTGCATTTTACTTTAAAACGAAATTTCGGTTTATCAAAACCCTCGTAGAACATCTTATGCAGACAAGTATTTCATGGAGAAACAAAAGAGTGAATGGTTAGACAATGGAATAGTGGTAACCAGTGCATCTCAGCATGCTTCAATTATTGTCTTGGTTTCGAAAAATTATGGATCAAAAAGGGATCTGCTGCGATTTCCATAAACTGAATGAGAAAATCATTTAGGATCGATTTCCTATGATTCTCATTGACGACGTATTGGAGAGACTTCAGGCATCAAAGGTAGCTTTCGGAAATGCTTTTTTCTCAAATTCCGTTAATTTTCTCAAATTCCGTTATGAATATCCGATTCTCCTGCCATGTTCTGTAGATATATTAATGCTGACATCGTAATAGAAGCAAAGAATACAGAAGAAGATCTGAAAAAACTGAAAATATACTTAGAAGTAACGAGTCGAGAACTGTAACTCAGTTAAAGCGAGACAAAATCATTTTCTCGAGTCAAAGATTACATTTTGCGATAGATATGTTGTTGAAGATGGTAAAATATCAGTTTCAACTGAAAAAAAACCTGTCTTGAAATTGTTCCATCCAATTTCTCATATACGATCTAAAGATTCAATGATATTTTGCATTAAGGACACATACTCGTACAGCCAAAAGTAAAGTCAAGCGAGAGCGAGAGTGGACAATGATACGATATCAGATAGCAAGTAAAGATGACAATGACAAATTTAGAGGGTTTAACTTCGAGTTTAACGAAGCTTATACCATTTACTGCTTTAAATAATGAACAAATCTCGCAACTCCAAAAATATAATATATACTTGGCCTCCAGGACAGGTTATTCGGAATGCCATCAAAAATAAAGAACATATCGTTTTCAGTTGATGAAACCAACTCAAGCACAAAACTGTATCCTGAATGTGAAAACAGACCTCTTATACTAATCACGGATGCGGGCGCTTATATGTGAAAGAGAGGCTGGAGGCTGGAGCTTCGTCTTTGCGGCAACACTAAAGAAGAGCGCCAAATGTTTGTTATTTAGCAAAAGTAAAGTAAAGAAAAGTAATTTTTACAATAAATTTTTTATATGACTCGCAAAAAATAATGCTAAGCGCTCGCTAACGATACCTTTTGCGAATTAACGTAAACGAAACTGATTTTTATGCAATAAACTGAACGACGGATGATTCATTTTCGATCCGACTGTTTGCAATAGTTTTACCTGTTAAAGTTTCGTCTAACTCTCGCAAACGATATCATTTGCGAGCGTTTGTTATACTATTGTCACAGATGACTATACTGTCTCTGCAAGTAAGACAAACACTTTAAGAGTTGGTCCTCACACAAACAAATCAATCAATTGTAATCAATCGGTCAAAAACTTTTTGGGTTGAAAGAAAGGTCACTCAGAGTTTAAAGGTTTCTCAGTGGCTTTCAAACTGATAAATGCAGGTTATCAATAGTCCACAAGTTCTTGATGGGACATAATTTAGTGGAGATACGTGACTAATAATGAGACAATGTACTTAAATGCTTTAAATAGTCTGCCAGCCAGCTAGCCAGCCAGCCAGACAGCCAAGAACGCAACAAAACAATGCCAAATTATGGTGGATAATGTGAAATAATAAACGGACAAGGCTATATATATGTATGTAACATATGCAGAATTGGAGAAATAAAGCAAACTGAAGCCGAATGAAATGAATCCATTGTTAATGCAAGCCTATTCGTGACTCTGCTGAAATTTATAATTGAATGAAATAACGCTGGCGTTGCCAATGGTTGCCGATGGTGGTAATAATTGCTTGTATTGTCGTGGAATTTGCATCTGAAAATATTGTGTTGTTTTGCGACAGCAATTATCCATATAAACTACGTGATGCACTGCATTAACACAGAACACAATAAAAATATACGCCAAAGAACGAAGAAGATAATACATTTTTTTTTTTTTATTTTGTCAGTATTTTTAATTTGAGTTCAGTTTTTTTTTGGTTTTGACTGCTACGTCTAGTAGATCTAATGTTTACGTCTGTTTTGATTAATGGTATTGTTCTGTCTCTGCGAAGAAGTTTAAGTTTGTTGACAGCGCAGCTTTAGATTTTGTAATAGACTACTTTCCGAAGCGTGTCGTTAAGATTTAAATGGCGCCCAACGTGGGGCAGGACCGAAGTATTGATTAACGGTACTGTTCTGTCAATGTGAAGAAATTTAAGTTTGTTGACAGCGCAGCTTTAGATTTTTTAGCTTTAGAATAGATTACTTTCCGAAGCGTGTCGTTAAGATTTAAATGGCGCCCAACGTGGAGCACGACCGAAGTATTTAGAAAGTTTTTAGGTATTTTGCTTAATACTCGTACCATACATATTCAAAATTTTCATCTGGGTTACTTACTAAAATTGTGTGTGTTGTAGTAGTTGGTTTTCAAAACGATACTCTTTTAAACTAGATATTTGAATGGTGTAACAAAAAGTTTTCATACAAATGCTTGAAAATGTGTTCAGGCTTACATGGGGCTAACCCCAAAAGATACGCCGAATTGAATTAAGAACAAAAACAACAAAAATTTCATAGAAAACTTAAGACTGAAGGGAAACTAGTGGCCCAATCTAGACCTATGCGGTATATTTTACTAGGATTCACGTAAGCTACACCAAAGTTTGCATACCTTGTTTAAATCCTAACTACAAAACAAACAAAAAAAAACAAAAAAAAAAAAAAACACAAAAAAAATGTTTTCAAGAAAGGAAGAGAGAAAAGGCGGATGGGGTAGGTTTGTATGTGACTACCATTTATTGTAATGCAGGCATGCTAGTTAAATTTAAGTTTCTGAAGAAGGAAAAAGATAGTCTAAAAATCCAAACTTGAAGTCGCTATCTCTTATAGTCTCCGAGATCTGTTCGTGCAAACAGACGGTCGGACGGACATACAGGTCTTCCGATGCTGATCAAGTATCCGGCTGTTACATACATTTACACAAACTTTATATACTCTTTAATCCTCTGGATACGCTTTGTTCGATGCGCATTTTTATGCCGGCTAACACAAAAATACTGTCATTTCAGACGCAATAACTTGGCTTCACAAAATTTTCCTTATTTAATAAATTAAAATGTCATTAAAATTGACGAACTTACTATTTCATACATTTTTCCAAAGAAAGAAAAAATTCGCGTGTTGCATTTTATTCTTAGTCTGGCATACTTAACAAACAAAAACGGTGATTGGCTAAACGAGAATTTGTTTATAACAGTTTAAAACGTTTTTTATGCGAAGATGCTTCTTTAAGCGTTCATTCGCTGCTAAAAAACCAAATGGGACACCAAAAAAAAAAAAAAAAAAAATCCGGGACTAATTATAATTATCAAGCAACAAAAAACTGAGAGCACGAGCATAAAATAAACAGTTCTCAGCGAGGAGAGAGCACACCAACCCAACCACTTTACAGAATCGAGTTACCTTGACAAAATTGATGATCGCGTTTCATACACTGTTAAACTGTTAAACTACTAAAGAGAATTCAGTTTGCTCTTTTATGGAAATTGTTTCTTTGTTTCTCTTATAATTTAACATTATTTTGTCGTTATCAATTTTACTGCTCTGCTTAACAGCTGTTTACTTAGCAGCTACAAAAACTGGGTGGCCCAATTTGCCCCGGCAACTGTCGTAAGGGGTCAATTTCTGTTTCTTTATTTTTTTGCTCAATGTGTCAGAGTGGAGGGAAGCATCAGCCTCCGGCTACTAATGGTGTTGCTACGATGCTGGCTACGCGCGAAAGAGAGTTCACGATCAATAGTCTCACTGTCAGTGTTTAGCAATTAGTTTTTATACCATTCACACTTAGTGTAAACTGGTATTATCAGAGTGTCTGAATGTTTGTAAAGGAGTCATGGTAGAGCGCATAAAGTATATATGTATGCTTGATCAGCGCGACGAGACTAGTTTATATAGCCATATCGCTATGTCTGTCTGTCTGTCTGTCTGTCTGTCTGGATATTGTTGCGCATTTTGGGTGCACCAACTTTTAAGACTTACTTTTATTACAACTTAATAGAGTATCAAAATTGACATGCCTTTCTTAGCGTAGCCCCCATACAAACCACCGCCCCACTTTCGATTTTTTATATGACATTTGTTTTTATTGCTGTCAATATCACATTAAAAATTGTCATGGTGGCTTCTTATGAACTAACTTTTTACATATTCATATCAATGGATGTGATCCCCCACTTTTGAGGTAGTCCCCATACAAACCACACGCACACTTTTGCCTTTTTGTTTTATTACTGTCAATGATGGCTTCTTATGGAATGATGCTTCAAATGAATATCAAGGGACGTGTCACGCCCACTTTTGGGTAGGCTCCAACAAACTTGCATCCCCGTTTAGGTTGCTAGATTTTACAAATACCTACCTAAATTCACAGCTGGTTTTACACCATTCACACAAATTTGTAACATATTTTGAGACAGTTCGCTGATTTCCGTTATGTAGGCTTATTTCGGTTGGCGTGTGCTACTCAGTTTTACTGGTAACTCACATGGAGACACACCATTGCCATTAAGATTTTCGTGTGAATGGCATTAAAGCAGTCATGACGCGTCAAATCAGTTGGTGCTGGAAATTCGGACGTGGAGATTGTTAATATTAAGCACTGAAAGAAATCGTTGACCAACACCAAGGAGGATTTTGAAGCAAGATCTTCATCTCTTTTCATACAAAGTGCAACTTACTCAAAGGTTCTTGCCAGCGGACAAGTCGCGACGCCTACAATATGCAAATACCATCGCAAGAATGATCGATGCGGAGTCTGATTTTTGGAACAAAATTATGAAGACGGGCGAAGCGTTTTTAACACCATCTGCCAGAGTCAATGAATAAAACTGTCGAATTTCGGGAACAGAGAACACACACGTCACGTTGCATGTTGGCAAACTTTTTGTCTACGCAAATGAATTAAAAAGGTCTGAAAAACATCCATTTCCACACCGCAGCCGCTACGATGCAGTTCTTCGCAAACGAAGTTGTATCGAAAAATGATGATTTGTTCTTGGGATATAACTTCAACAGGGATTTTTCTGTGGCGTTATTTAAAAAGTAAAGTTTATGTCATCAAGCAGAAGGCTATTGATGATGTTAAAGCCAACATACAGCTGCTATAGTGTCCGAAATGCTGGCCAATGTTATGCAGAATGCCAGAAAAAGTGCCGAATGTAGGCACGGTGTCTTACTCGACATAGTATTCAAGAACTGGTTTGAAACAATATGGTACAAAAGAGTATTCTAAATAAATCTTGCTCATTTATCGAATCGTTTATTATCAGCTTAATGAAGAATTCAATTTAAGTGAGCACTTTTGGAGAGTATTGAGTTTGAAACTAAATAATAAAAATTTCGAAAACCTTTAAACGCTCTCAAATTAGCACTTGTCTGGAAATGTAAGAAGATTTTTCATAAGTTTCGTTTTGTTCTCGTTTGGATTCCATGCTTATTAGTTTTATTATAAGCAATGAAGTTGTTGTCGATGTTGATCTTTTTGTTCATATTACGTTAAGGTAGACGTTTTTTATACCGTTCACACATAGTGTGAAATGGAATTATCAGTTTGTCTGAAAGTTTGTAACGCATTAAAGGAGCCATCATAGACTCCATAAAGTATATATATATATTCTTGATCAGCTCGACCAGACGAATCGATCTAGTCATGTCCGTCTGTCTGTCTGTCTGTCTGTCTGTCTGTCCCTCTGTATGTTGTTGCGCATTTTTTGGGGATCAATTTTTATGCTATCCAGTTGAAATTTTGCACGTACACTTCTTTTTATTGCAGTTTAATAAAGTGTCAAGATTGATCCGTCACGTCCACTTTTTGGGGTTGCCCCCATACAAACTAACCGCCCACTTTTGACTTTTTGTATGAAAAATTTTTTTTTTATTTAAATCAATATAAACTTAATAATTGCTATGGTAACTTCTAGTGGACGGATGCTTGACATATTCATTAATGGGTCAGACCAGTGTACTATTTGGGGTAGCTCCCATACAAACCTACTGCCGACTTTTGAGTTTTTGTATGAAAAATTCTTTATGAAAGTCAATATTAGGTTGAACTGCAATGTGGTGCCTTTTTATGGTCAGCCGCTTTACGGACATAGACTAACGGGCGTGGCCCGCACACTAATTGATGTAGCCCCCATGGTCCATTTTTGACTTTTTGTAAGAAAAACTTTTTTATTAAAGTCAATATTAGGTTGAAATGCGATATGATGCCTTTTAAGAGACAGCCGCTAAACATAAATAGACAATTGGGCGTGTCCCGCCCACTTTTTGAGGTAGTCCCATATAAACCCACCGTGGAATTTTGTGTTTTTTTATGAAAAAATCCTTCATTTAGATCAATATTAGCTTGCAATTCGATTTTGTGGATTTTAATGGACAACCGCTTCATATACATATACAAAGAGGCGTGTACCGCCCACTTTTTGATGTAGTCCCATATAAACCCACAGTTCACTTTTATGCATTTGTATGGAAAACGTCAATATCAACTTGAAATTCTATATGGCGGCATCTTACACATCTACTAGTGGGCGTGTACCGCCCACTTTTTGGGGTACCCCCAATTTAAACCCCCACTTTTATGCATTACAATACTATTTAAAGTTTCGTGCGAATGGTATTAGAGCTTCGGTTCAATCGAAGCTAACATTTTTTTTTGTTTCTTTTTTTTTTTTTTATTATGCCTTGTCTTTATTTTTCGTTTTTATTTGAAAACCCGTTAATTAAGGTCGTCTGGTTTTTGTTTCTCACTCGTTTTTCTTTTTGAATATCTAACTTATTTGCGCAAATTATTATTCTTTAACTTTGCTCTTCGCGTTTTATACGATATATAGGTACATATATAACAATGTATGTATATAGTATATGTTTATACATAGATATGTATATACTATAGACATATGAGATTTAAAAACCATAAATCTTTTGCACACAATACAAAGCAAAAGAAACGGACGGAGAGAGCATACGGACGGACAGTCATATTTAACATCACCAATTTGTGTGTTTTTTGTGTATGGGGTAAAAACTTACTACAGTTTTAAATAATATAAACTGATTTTTGATATTCGTTTATAACGAATTTAAAATGTTTAATAATAATAACACTGGCTTACAGCATGAAAACAAATTTCTGTACAAATAATGTCACTATAGTTTTCACATGTACTATGGCCCGCTCTCCTTTAATTATGGGTTGGTTCCCGCCACCGCAAAACAACATTTACTAGTGTAGACACATATAGGAAGCTTCGGATATACCGAATGCTGCGCTTTTCTACGTGCGGTTTTGACAGATAGACGGTTGTAGAGCCACCCACATATGTAAGTAAGTAATTATGGCCCGCTAACGCGGAGAATGCTTTCGCCTCTAAAACAACGCTGTCCAGCCATAACCTCATGAGGACGAACACCTTCGTGTTTTTGTACACACATACAAGAACGAACGAACGCATGCCGAAGTCGGCTGTTTGATGCTAAAGAGAAACAAAAAATTAAATTAGTTACGTTGTTAAGCATTGGTGTTGTATTTTGTAACACTGTACAATTTATGAGTCAAAAATGATTCGTATGTTGGGTGCTCTGCTTTTGGACAGCCCTGCTCTAATGGCAAAACATGTATCTTTAAGTTGATGCAATAATTTAAAAAAAAAACAACAACAAATTTTTAAATTTCTAAATTCAATTCACATAAATTTCTCTTTTTTTGTCTAATTCGGAATTGCGAAAGAGTATTACATAATTGGATCAATATAATTAACTCGACACGCTATAAGAGGTTAAACTACATACAAGAGCACTTCACACACACACACCACACACACACACACACACTGGCAGACATAAAACTAGACCCACAACATATCGTATTATGAATTCTTGCATTCTCATATACCCGTTTCCATAGCTCTCAACGCTCACTTGAGCACCATTCAATTGTTTATGACACTTTATCGAAATGAATACCCACAAAATATTGTACAAGAATTCATACATACGAGTATATACATACATACATACATACATACATATACATATATGTATCGTATATAGTTCCACAAAATCTGAACTCGACGTCAATTCTTGTGTGGCATGGCAGATTGCTACTCGAATCGTCCGTCTGTTTAACAGAACAATTGGCTTGCTAGCTGTCCCTCCACTGTTCAATGTGTTTATATATATGTATGTCCATCTGTCCATCTGTCCATCTGTCTGTCTGTCTGTCTGTCTGTCTGTCCGTTTGTCTGCTATGTGTGGCAATCTGTGTCGTCCGCCCGTCTGTCTGTCTATCTGTCTGTCTATCTGTCTGCCACACAAGCCACCGATCCGACCCTCTTTGGTCACACTCAATTAAGAAAATGCTTGTAGCTCGAGCTGCTCATGGTAGTCGAGTCGTCGTCGTCGTCGTTCAATCGAGAGAATTGGGCACTCGTTCATCTCCTTCACATCACATCCCATCCCATCTCATCGCATCTCATCTCATCGCATCTCATAGCTCATTTGCTCCCTACTTCTTCGTCAGCAATCTGTCAGAGTTTGTTGTACGTCCGCACAAGTGTCCGTCCGTCCATATGTCTGTGGCTAAGATCCTATTGTTCGATTTAGTTCTTCTTTTTTTTTTTATTATTTTAATGCTTTTCACACATACTAGTGTACATAGTATTATGCTTTTGTCACAGCTTTTGTAACATTTTAAAAGAGACATCGTCAATAGTTTTCTTGTAGCAATTTTTGTACAGCTCGATGAGATTTTATTTGCTTTGTTTTTTTTTTTTTTATAGATTTCAAGCTGGAGACTTAAAATTGAATGCAGTGCAGAAAATGTTTACTATAAAGTATAGCTAACTTGCAAATCGTCTGCTCAATTTCGTGGTTTATTTAGATGTAAGATGTCCTACATCTTACTTATTAACTTACTTATATGGTACTACAAGCGTAAATTGGTCATGGCCGCACGTAGGAAGGCGCACCAGTCGCTGTAGACTGTTTGTTTTCAAGCAGGCGCTAGTCGTTGGCAATAAAAAATTTGCGGTGCTCATGAAATTATGCATACTCACAGAACGTCAAGATGCAAGTGGACACCAATTGTTTTGGAAAAGCTCAACTTGAAAACGGTTACAAGTAGTTCGGACATTTCTTTGGACAAATTAAGATCAAGGCATAGAGATCGCTAAGTTCGATTTGACTTATCAGTTTTTGGCTTTGGCATGTTCAGTCTCCGCATCCGCACTTCTGGAGGCTTTTCAGCTCGAAATCCGAAAGACTTACCGTTTGCGAATTATACTTAACGTACAGACTACACGACTCTCGGAAAAGACCTCTTGGTACTTGAGAAACAATAATATACATAAAGACCTACAAAGCCCTATGATTGTAGGTGAAATAAAAAAGCATAGCACAAACGACTTAAATATCCATTCAAACAAACTAGCTGGCAGTCTTCACTTCACTTCACTTCACTTCACTTCACTTCACTTCACTTCTTCTTCAGGTACTATATTTAACAAACCAACGCAATTTATGTAGTACTTCAATAAACTGGCTATAGTTATATATATTGTCGGACTGAGCAAATGAAATTGAAAAACAAGCCCAGAGGGATTTCTAATACCTAACTATAGATATATACCTATTTTATCGGCTCTATGATGTCTCACTTAATGCGTTACAAACTTTCCGAAAAACTGATAATATAGAATAATATAGAAATTAAATGAAATCTAATTCGTAAATGGGTTTTATGTTTATGGCGCAGTTATGAAAGGCAGACAGACGGACAGAAATCAGAACAAAGAAAACCACAGTTTTATCTAGTGTTTGTTTGCTGTTGTATTGCAATATATTCATATTTTATACAAGGTGCAAAACACTATTTCGAAGTTGTAACACGATTCGCACCGACCTGCTTTCTGTCCGTCCGTCCGCCCGTCTGTCTGCCTTACATATCTTCTTGCAATGGCTGTCAAATACTTAATGATACAGTTTGTGGACTTCAGTGACGAAATTCCAAAAGTCACTGACTTAACAAATTGCATTCGTTTATTCTTGATCAGTTTGACGAGTCGAGTTAATTTAGCTATGTGCGTCCATCTATCCATATTTTGTAAGCAATTTTTAAGCTATCCAATGGAATGTTGGCACAATGACTTCTTTTATTACAGTCAAATGGAGCATCCATATCAGTATGGGACGTAAGCCACATACATACATTCTATTGCACACTTTTCGAATTTCGAATTCGAAATGATGGTTTCTAAAGATATGTGCTCCCCTATTTTAAGAAGTGTATAACAGTTTCGTTGTTACCAAACATAATGTTATCTACTCCTTCTGTTTTTGTTGTTGCTGTTATTGTTGTTGTTGCTTTTATTTAGCGCGGCCTTTTTGTTACTATTTTGTAATTGTTAATGATCCGAAATTATTTTCTAAATACCAGGAATTTTCGGTCGTCCGATAGCATCTAGTTAACTATTCGTCTCTCTGTCTGAGCATATGTCCGTCCGTCTGTCTGTCTGTCTGTCTGTATGTCTGTCTCTCTGTCTGTCTGTCTGTCTGTCTGTATGTCCGTCCATTCAACTACGAGTTATATCTTGTAACTGACATTCCAATTGTGTGTTTGTATCTATAGGTAGGTAGTATGTGCAACTGACTCGTTAAATGCATCTACATATTTGCGCTTCATATTGAAAATGCTATAAAGTCAGTAGTAGTAGTAGTAGTAGTTGACTCATGCATACCTATGTATATATATATATATATATATATATATATATATATATATATATATATATATATATATATATATATATATATATATAGTATATTCATATGTATATCTATTTACTCATATCTATCTGTCCGTATGTCCATGCAGTCTCTGCACTCCGATAAGTTAATGACTTGCTTCGCATTGCTTTAACTCAACTTAAATCATCTTGAATCGCATTGAATCGTCTCGGTTTGGTTTTGTGTTATTTAATGGTCATTCCCTTCAATATCATACTAGTGTGTGTGTGTGTGTGTGCGTATCAGTGTGCGTTGAGCGCGGTCAAGATTTAAGTGTTTTATCGTTGCCACTCATTTTGTATTTTCAAGCTACTTTATCTTCAAAGTCGTAAACGAGTAATACAAGCATAAAAATATTTAGATTTTATTACACACCTTTTTTGGACACAATGTATGCTAAGTGAAATGCATATTGAAAAAAAAAAATGCATAGTTTCCGAAAATCTCGTTGATAAAATAAGTATTTTACATGATTCGAATATATTCATTTTGATTTAGTTATTACTTTCGCTTTTAAGCTCAATACTGAGATCGACGAAAATTTTTTTGATATCGAAAAAACTTCATAGAAAAAGCGCCAACGTCAAACAACAATACAAAATTTTCGTCATGAACTGTTTTTCAGCGAGTACTTAGATAACAAAAATGTTTGCTACCGAAAATACTTCATATACTTAAAAAGATGTTGACAAAGAGTGTGACCTTTTGCATTTCCATCAGAAAAAAAAAAACAAAGAAATATCAATATTTCTGTACTTTTCACCTAATAAATATCTGATTGTAGCAATTCATATTGATTTGGGTACACTAGTTTTTGTTTGTTTAACATAGCAATAATAAGTTACAATTTCGGTATCAAAAATTTATATCGATCTCAGTACTGGGCTTTAAGCAAATAATTGTATTTAGGTATATTCTTGATGTATAATATCCAACGGGTGATTCATTTAGAGTTGTTTTTTTTTTCTTAAATTTTAAATTAAACACTTTAAATAGAATTGGATGTCAGAATCTTTATTATCACACGAAAGAACAATCTCTGACCTTTACTTTAAAAAGCTAAGATCATTCAAATGTTGGCTGCGATTACGCTGTAGGTGGTCCATTTGGAAGATCCAATTTTCGTTCAAGCTTTCCAGCATTGCTACCGGTATCTCGCTAATTACGCGAGTAATGTTGGCTTCTAAGTCTTGAATCGTAGCTGACTTATCGCGATGATAAAGTATCAATAAACCACTGTAGCGCGCTGTGTGTGCTGTAGTACCGTCTTGCTGAAAACATATATCGCCGACATAACGGGCTTCAGTTTCAGGCAACTGAAAGTCCGTTATCACGGTGCGGTAGTGCTTGCCATTGACGGTTATTTTCTGTACGGCCTCATTTTTTAAAGAAATATGGTCCGATGATTCCACCTGCCCATAAACCACACCAAAACAGTGCATTTGCATTTGTGGATGTTACGGTAGTTCGAGCATCTCTTCGGGTTTCTCATCATCTCTCCGCATCGACAAAAAAAAAATTCTAAAATATTTCTCAATGTAAAATGGCCTTGAGTCAGCTAAAATTCAAAGTTTTCTACGAGACTGAAGTTGAACTTTTCGACATTCATAGACTGTCCAAGATGCGTAGATGATTGGCGAGTGAACACCAAATACTTCGTCTTATTCTTGTTCATCGCTAGGCCCATGAAACGTGGTCGTTCCTGTCAATGCCATAAGCATACGGAAATAGCATCAGTTCCTTATAGAAGATTGTGCCCGACCGTTCTAAGTATGGGCAACAACGTATGATGTACTCCATTGAGAGATAAAAAAAAAGCAAAAACCGCGCGATAAAGCATCGCCTTGTCTAAAGCTTCTCTTGGTATTAAAGTGGTTTGCGTATATCTTGTATTGACGGGCCTTCTCCAGAATTTGTCGTAAATTGAAAATTTTGTCACTGGTCGATCTTTTTGATCTGAAGCCACACGTACGTGGGACAGAACTTTATATATCCAACTGAAAGGAGACTTATTCCACGATAGTTCGCGCAGACAGCGGGGCCTTCTTTCTTGACGACAGATCAAAGAACACTGAGAGACCAATCGTTGGATATGCATTCCTCACATCATACCTTGCATAAGAGTTGGTGCATACGCTTTATCAACTCTTTGCCACCCGTCGTTTTTTTATTCTTCAGCTTTTTTATTACTGATTTGGCTTCGTTATAATTCGGTTGGTCTACAACAGAGCCATCATCAACTGCTGGTACTTGATATATTTTTCTATCGATGGCATTGTGCCCTTTATCGCCTTCAAGTAGTTTAGAGAAGAAATTTATCCATAGTCTCAGTGATTGCTGTGCATCTGTTAATAGACTTCCATTTTCGTCCTTGCAGAAAGAAAGAAACGCCGAGCTTCAAACCTTCGGTCAGACACTTAAGCATACAAATTTCGAGTACCTCAACATCCTCAAGCTCATGTTTTTCTTGCTCCATTTTTTTCATTTAAAAAGTTGATTCTTCTCTCTCCATTCCTCTTGACATCACTTTCTAACAGCTCGAGTAGGTCTCGACTGCAGAGTTCTACTATAAGCGGCATCTTTCTCTGCAGTAGCTTGGCGACAATCCTCTTCATATCAGCCTCCTTGGCAGCAGTATTCATGGAGTGATATGAGAGATATGTCTTCACTGTTCCACACCCACAAAAAAATGTTTCATCAGAGTGACTAACTTAATTAACCATGGTTTATTTTCGAACCACGTATCCTGTAAATTAATAGTGATCCAAAATTGAACTTCCAGCATGCGGCACATCCGAGTTAGCTCACAAGCACGAAATCATATTTAAAGACTAATAGCATAAAATTATACTTCTAATAAGGTTTCAAATGATGCAATCTCAGTATTTTAATTCAATTAAAAGTTCTACACCTTCAAAGAACACACTTTATACAAGGCGTTAATTGAAAAAATGTTTATTACATCGGCTCGGCAGGTATTCTCCGTGATGGCTGCCATTTCGTGATGGATATTTTCTTTTAATTGTGCCAGGGAAGTCGGTTTGTTGCCGTAAACTTTAGATTTGACGTAACCCCATAGTCCAAAAAGTACATAGGGGTTAAATCGGGACTTCGTGGAGGCCAATATATGTCACCTCTCCTGGAGATCAATTTGCCAGGAAAAATTTCATGAACTTGTGTTAGAGACCTGTTTGACGTGTGTGAAGTTGCTCCGTCCTGCTGGAACCATGTTCTTTGGTTATGACCAGGAAAGTTTTGCAGTTCAGGCACGAAGAAGTCGTCTAACTTCTCCACATAACGCTATGAATTCACTGTAACTGTGCGTCGCCTTTCATCTTCAAAAATGTAAGGGCCGATATCGCAGCCCATTCGGTCACTTTAGGCGAATGTGGGGGTTTCTAATGTTTGTACTTTGGATTGGTTGCACTCCCGTAGCCGAAATTTTGCTTGTTTACGTGTCCATTAAGATGGAAATGAGCTTCATCCGAAAACAAGATGTTGGTAAACGTTGGAAAGCGCTCAATCATGTGTTTTATGAATACAAGCCTCTGCCCAGCATTCTGAGGCTTTAATTCTTGCACCAACTGAATTTTGGTGGGGGTGCAGGTTTAAAGCAACAGCACGCTTCCGAATTGCTCTGAAAATTGCTCCGGGTTGTCACGAACAGACTGAGTCTACGTCTGTCTACGTATTCAAACGTCCTCGAAGGCCTTGGACGCCCAGATTTTGATTTTTCCAGCGTTGAACCGGTCTCTTCAAACTTCTCGATCCATTGTCCAATGAGTCGCGGGCTTGGCGCATCATTTAAATGACGAACATGTCGCTGAATTACCGTTTTTGTAAAACTCACGTACGCACTGTCCGCTCCAACGCTCCATAGCGACTAAATTCCCAAAACGCTAGGCTACCGATTGTAATACCCCCCGCGCCTCTCGGAATAGTTGCAATAGTTGCAATCAGCAAATCGAATGTGAACTTTCTTTTGAGACACCCAGTATATCTAATGCTATATATGCTTTAGCTTACTCTTCGACAAAAACAAAATTCTAGAAAATGTCTTATGACAACCCATTTACAAAATTCAAATTACTTACTTACTTTTACTTTTGTTTAGCTTAACGTTATCAGACAAATACAAATATTTATAACATCAATCTTAAAAAGCTTCGTATACCAAGTTTCAGCTTAATTTTGTACATTATTCTCCATGATTTGGACTTACAGGTGCATGTTAAATTTCAATGCAATCAGTTATGTTGAAGTGGTTTAAAATTTACTTGCAAAATTTGCACATAGCACACAATCCATCCATCAATTCAATAATTTGACATGAAAACATTACAATTTAACAAATCTGTCAGTAAACAGACAATTATTATGCTTGTATGTAGGTATTTCCAGTATTTTTTGCGAAATAATTCTATTTATTTTACTAATCTACTAGCAAAACAAATACCAATCTAATTATTAACAAACAAATAGTGGGTATGATTTGTTTTGATTCATCTGATAATTTTTACAGCTGCCCTGTCAATGCCAACTTAATGAACAGGGTCGAACATTATCATCATCATCATCATCATCATCATTGAACTTGTTACAGCACTCTTTTTTTATTTGTGTGTGTTTTATTTTTCTTTACGAAAACCAATTCAATTGACTTCAACGGCTGCTATTTCGCCATAGCTCTATAGATATTTTTTTTTTGTTGGTATCTCGTATTGTCTGTGTCTGTGTCTGTGTGTGTGTGTGTGTGTGTTTTTGTTCATGTTGCTGTTGGTTTTATTGCCATAATTTCATTCCAATTCAATTTAAGAGCAATTTTTACACTATCACTATCACAACCACTGCCACCACCAAAACCATCACCATCGTCATCATCACCGTCGCCGTCGCCGTCGCCGTCACCAATACTACAATTTCCACTTCCACTTCCGATATTAGCAGAAACCACAGAACAGACCCGCACACTGAATCCTGGTAGTTTCAATGCTAAGTAGCCGAGGGCGATAGACAATACCAAAAAAAAAAACAACCAACGACATTGAAAGAGAGAAGCACAAATCGAGCGAACCGAAACGAAAGCGAACGAATCATCGGCACAAAATAATATCAAACAACATTAAATTAATATGTATTCTACAAGTATGCATGTACACACAAATATACGCTACACGTACTTGCAATAATAACCGAGAGAAAGAGAGAGAGAGAGAGTGAGAGAGAGAGAGAGAATCTGTAAAAGCGGAAGCAAAAAACCGCGATGTGGAATGGACCATGGTGTATTTATTGTTGTATGAAGAGCTCATAATGCTATTGAGCACACTCAGAAAAAAAGTAGTTACAAGAAAAATAGTTTAGTCTTTAGGGGCCCGTTAAAGCATTAACTAACGCAAATAGTGTTGGAAAGCGGTTTCTCGATTTGCTAGGAACTCTTATAATGCGGGAGTAGCATATCTCAAGTTATTATAATAGTAGTATAATATAAAACTAGACACGTATTTGAAATCATATATTATTAAAAATTTGCAAGATCCAATAATAATTTTCAACAGTATTTGTAATATTTGTGAGCTTTAACAATGCTGTAAGTTGTGCGTGTTGCAACATGGTGTTTTAAATATGATCCAGTAACTAAGCGACAATCTGCAGAAGGGTAGTCAAAAGACGAGCCAAAACATAAAAAATTGCCTTTTCAGAAGTCAAGAATCAAGACAATGTTAATGTTAACTTTCTATGGTTCCAAGGGTATTGTTCACAATGAATTTGTTCCTGAAGGTCAAACTGTCAATGGAGAATATTATTTACAAGTTTTACAAACGTTTGCGGTTCGAGAGAGTTCTACGTGTTAGGCCCGTATATTCTAAAGGAGAGCAGCTGTTTTTATTGCATGATAATGTGGCGTGGTAGTTGTGATGTATGTTTCCATACCCAAATTTCAAATCAAATTCGATATGGTGGCTTTCATTGTACGAAAGTTTCACCTATTATTTTTATTATTTGAAAAATTTGGATTTCGATGTTGCACGGAAAACATCCAGAAAAGTACAATTGGTGGACGAAGGCGATGCATAAATATAAACAGAACTCGCAGAGCAATTAAACTGTTTCCAATCGCCTACGAGAGATGAGCAAGATGCAGAATATCGGCAGATGGATGGAACCGCATGAGTTCAACGAGAGACAGCTGGAGTGACACAAAGTGTTAAAAAGTGAATACGTTTTTCTTTTAACATGGATTGAGCAAACCGCACCATCTACATCGCCCGCAAAACTGATTTGGCAGAAAGACTATGCTGATGTGTTAGGTGAGGCCAGAAGGATGTAATCTATTTCCAGCTGTTAAAGCCTGGTGTAACGTTTAATACCAAGCGCTAACAACAACAATTTGATCAATTTGAAACGACCAGAATATCTTAAATGGCAAAACGAGTTTATTTTTCTACTTGTCCTTGTGGACCATCACATAGAGAAAGATTCTCCCGAAGTATACAAGCGTGATTTTTGGCAATTTTCTACTATATACAAAACTTTTGCTTTTTGATATACAAATTTTTTTCTGTGTGCAGCGCACAGGAACGCCTGGACAGATCGACAGACCGACAGACCGACAGACCGACAGACCGACAGACCGACAGACCGACAGCCCATCGTACCGACCAACCGATGAGGCTGTCGCCGCGGCAGTCATAGTCAGCGAAGCGGCATCAAAACGTTTATTGAGTTGATTGCTTATGTGTAAACACGCAAAGCACATTATTAATAAAATTTAGTTGAATTTCTCGCTCAGTCGGCGTTATTTCCATGCAGCTCGCTCATCTGCTTCTGTCTACGTCTACCCCTTTCACATTTAACCCAAACCAACGCACGGCTGATGGCCATTCTAATAAAATGCATCTCTTTCCACTGTCCCAAACCAGCTGGGTATATGAACTCGATCCCGATCCCGAACCCTTCCTGCAGCATAGCAGAGCAGAGCAGAGCAGCGTGAAATGAGCATACATTCTCGTATTCCTCCTAGTAGTAAATAGTTTAGAATTTTATAGGCGGCATGCCGCATGGCTTTCGAAATGACAAAGGCGATGATGACGACGACGCGTCGGAGCATAACTTCAATTCGGACACAGTGGTACAGAAATGCCTTTAAGTTCGAAAACAAGTATAATGAATTTTTCAATTTATAAAGGACAAGAAAAACGCTCATAATGAATATGAATGTTCTGCGAAGTTTTCCTAACTACATACACATACCTATACATATACTTATACCTATTCCATTTACAATTTATGAATGTAAATTTTATTAGAGAAAGATTGTTGATATGGAAATTCATACGATACACAACGCGTATTTCCTGTAAAGCATGATTTAAGTAACAAAAATTTGCAATGTGCAGGCAGCATACTGATGAGAGCTTGTATCTAAGTTCGAAAATAGAACACTGCACACTGACCGGAATGATCAAAATTGCGGCATAAATTAGAAATAATAAGTTTTAAGCATGAGAAAATCACATACAAAATAATCTAGAATATAGATCCAGGGATATAAATTTTATGGTGAGACATTTTTTGGTTTTGTGTGTTATTGTGTGTTATTGTCGTGTTGTTTTTTTTTAATTCATTGTTCATTGCATGTTAGAGTTTTTTAAATTTATACAATAAAATTTATAAAATCCAAAAATAAGAGATACAATAATGCAATAAAGTTTACTTAATCTAGGGTGTTTGCACCTTGTACTCTACGGTACCGCCGTTAGGCATTGCGTCGTATAGTTGGTGCTGACTATTAGCCGACTCTTTGCCTCCTTCGATGTCTTTCAAGGGTTCGAAGAGATGTCATCGCTGATGCTGCAAAGGTGCACACCGCAAGCCATTTGTGGATATCATCTAAAGCATGTCCCACAATATTTTCCACGGTAGGTAGCTCGCCAAGGGCTTCCGCCAGTACCAGTCGATCATGGTCAAATCTGCCACATTTGAGCAGGATATGATCTGCATTTTTCTGTTGGTCGTCTACGCAAAAGGTGCATAGCGGAGAGTCCTCGTGCTTAAACCGATACAGGTACTTTCTGAAGCAACCATGTCCAGTTAGTAGTAGAAATTTACATCTCCGTGTCCGTGTCCTAACAAGCCACACATTTAGATTGTGTATGAGACGGTATGTCCATCGACCCTTCGCTGTGTTGTCCCAACGTGTTTGCCACATGGCTATGCTCTGCAACTTAGACTGCATACGGTATTCACTGCCTTCTGGGCCCATCTGTTGCTAGCCCCCAATCGATATGTTGATTCTAGGCCCTTGTGGTAACTCCTCACATTCATGGCATTAGCCCAGATAGGTGCACCGTACAGCATAATTGACTTGGTTACGCCAATTAGAAGAAGTCTTCGACCTTGCTTGGGACCTCTGGTATTTAGCATCATTCGTGAGAGTGATCTGTAAGCTACCAGAGCCTTTTCATTAACATATAGAAGATGCTCTTTGTAGCAGAGACGAGTATCTAGCATAATACCAAGATACTTGATGGCTCTGTTAGATGTTATACTGGTATCACCCATCAAAATACAGGCTTGTTCCACCTTTTTACGACTGCTAATTAGCACCGCCTCCGTCTTGTGCTCAGCGAGCTGTAGCCCAGAAGCTTTTAGCCATTCGCAAACTCTTAGTATAGCTACGTTGCATAATATCTTAACCTCGCGAATAGTTTTAGCTACTCCCACCATGGCTATGTCGTCGGCGAAGCCAATTATTTTGACGCCACTGGGGAAATCTAAATTGAGAATGCCGTCGGTCATTATGTTCCATGGAGAGGGTCCTAGGACAGAGCCCTGAGGGTCGCCACTGGTGACTTTATATTTTCTCTCTCCAGCATCAGTGCTATACAAAAGCACTCTATTGTGAAAGTTGCTCTCTCTGACGTTCGCTTGGTAGTTTGGAATTCCGAAGGAACCAAAAGCATTAAGGATCTTGTGCCAGTTGGCAGTGTTAAAAGCATTTTTAACATCCAGTGTTACCACTAGACAGTATTGTTTACTACCACCTTTCCACCGAGTGCCCTCAATAGCGGCAGAGGCTGTATTAGTCAGCTCCGAGATAGCATCTATTGTTGATTTCGTCCTTGTGAAGCCAAATTGAAGCTTAGATAAGCCACCAGCCTACCTCACAGATGCCTCCAGTCGATTGCATACAATTCTCTCGAGTATTTTTTCCTGCTGCTGTATCAAGAAGGCAGATAGGACGATAGGATGACGGATTGCCAATGTCCTTACCCGGTTTGGGGATCAAAGCTAGACGCTGCATTTTCCACCTAGATGGAAATACTCCTTCTTGAAGGCATTTGCTAAAAAGCCGTGTAATTTTGCTCTGGGTAAAGTGCTATAGCGAGTTTCAACGCCCGGTTAGGAATATCATCGGGGTCAGGAGATTTGTTGTTATTGATTTTGGCAGCTGCCTGTATGACTTCGGACTGTTTTTTAGAGTAAACTAATCTAAATGTCACGTGTTTCGTGGAGTAAAAGTTGGCTGCTATTCGGGGCATCTCGAAAGTAAGAATGCAATTCTGTTCACCAAAATGTACTCAAAATATTTGTTAATGTTGCAGGCAAGTTGGAATTCAGTCGCGCAGAAATGCTTGACATTTGGATTGAAGGTGGACGCAAAACTAAAAAGCAGTACAACAGCATTAGGAACTTAAATCGGAAGCAAGGTTGTGATATATTCTCAAGCTACTATGATAAAGTTTTTGAGGCTAAATTGGTATGCAGACCCATTAGTATTGAACTGTAACTGAAACCTTGGCGCAAGTATCATTACAAAATACGAGTATGCTAAACCATACTGCAAAAAGAATCTATTACTTTTCGGTCTGGAAATCGTTGCTCCAATAAATCGATTGCGCGTTGTGGCACGTGCCGGCATCCAGCTGAAACCACATGTCCCCCATATACATACATACCGTTCAGTTGTGGCCACAATAACTACGTTACAGTGTTCCTGTAACGAATGCCATTCACAGTCATTGCATTTCGGGCCTTATTTTCTAAGAAGCAAGGATGTGGATGCATTTGTTTCTTATGGATGAGCCCAAAACTCGAGAGTTTTGTTTGTTGACGAACCAATTCAGATGAAAATGTATCTCATCAGTGAAGCTGATTTGTTTGCAAGCGATCTCAGCGTAACTTTTCACATTTTTGTAATGGGTTTTCACAATGATAACACGTTGTTCAATTGCACTTCATTTTTAATAGTTGGAAACATTTTTTGATGCCAGATGTCAAATTCCATAGTTACCACTTGCACACGTGCACTTTTGTTGGGACACCCTGTTTATTTATATAAATAGATGAGCTAGTTCCTTTTTCGGTTTAGCTCCATATACAAACACATCGCCCATTTTTTGTACTGAAATTGGATATGGTGATTTCTTATGGTTAAAAATGGGCGTGTCCTGCTTACTTTTAGATGTAGTACGCATAAAGACCTACTGATTACTTCATGATTTTTAATAGGTATAATTTTCTTAGTTTTCGAGCGCACCAACTCAAAAATAGCATGAAGGAAAGGATAGGAAAGGCTTCATAGAAACACTATAGCATTAAAAGTCTGGAAAGTAATTTGTCAGATGCTTGTGAAGCGTATTCTGATGTTTCTTTATAACCAACTAGATTTCGATACGAATATCATTTTGAAACTTTCAGCAGAATTTACCAATTTGATTTTACTTCACGTTGAGAAAATGAATTTCTTAGTACCAATTTGCAATGGAATCGTTTCCGAACAAATTATTCGAATCGAAATCTAGAACAGGGTGGATTGTTTTGAATACTTACTTTTTTTTTACTGCTCAATAACCTAAATGTAACACATTTTATTAAATCTGTGTGTTAGCTTTTCTGCAAAAGAGCAATATTCAAAATTTTCTAATAGCTTTTCAAGACGCTTTATGATCCACAGCGCAACGTAGTAGTGCCATCAAACTAAAATGTTCGCGGATGTCCTTCTTTCAAATATTTATGCTCGCCTTTTGCTGCTTCTCGTTTCCTACGTGGTCATCTTAATTTCTTGAATGTGTAAATTTGTTTGCTGTTCCTCTACACATGTAGCTTGTTGGTTAGGGAGCTGAGAGATGTGCACGAAGAGTAGCAAACAGAAAAAAAGAAAAACAAAAAAAATATGTAAACCTCATAACAAAACTAAAGAAAAACCAAGCGTAAATGTTCCAAGTTTGTTCGTTCGTTGTTCCATCCGTTTACTGGGCACCAAACTTCACAAACCTTGCTTCTTCTCCCTAGTTTAGTTGCCTTACACTCATAGCTAATGCATTGTCGTGGTCGTCAAGGGGCGCGAGATGTTCACATTATACACACATAACCAAGTCATTTCGAGGCTTTTAAGGGTTGTTGGTAACACGCTACGCTACCACCCCATTCCGTGTCGTGACAGCAAAACTGAGAGGATGATGTTGGAGAAACGAGGCGAGCGTGCGAAAAATTGGCGAAAGTGCTTTGTAACTTTACGACTTGTGTTGTTGTTGTTGTTGTTGTTATTGTTGTATATATTTAATTTGGCTTTTTTCGTTCTGCTATAGAATCAGAGGCGACGTCGAGCTTGTGAAGAAATCGTGTAGGGGTAAATGAAAATATAGTTTTACATTAGGGTTTTTTTTTTTCAGAAATAACTGCAATCTAAATTAATGCATTATAGCTAAACTGGAAAGCATGGAAGAAAGTATGAAGGTAATTTTGGTTATATTCTGAAACCATTGATTATTTTGCTTGCAGCATCAAAAGAATGCTTATAGTATAAGCAGAATACTTCCAAGTTCAAAAATTTTGCTTAATATTTTTATTGTTTACATAATGAAAGAAGCTTCTAATTTGGTACTATAGCACTATGTGTATTATGGAACCGGAGAGTAGGTGGATAAAGTGTTTCGCACCCATGTTTCAGTAAGTCTAAGTAATTTAAAGCAAATTACTCTTACAGCTATGCCGCATTACGCTTATCAATGTCACAATAAAAATTTGCAGTATAACCTTTCGCCTTTTTAAGTTGAGCAACCACTAATTTAAATTTTTGTTTCTCACAAACAGAGAGCAGCAGACTTCGGCAAGCGTTCGGCTCGTCTTTGTGTGAGAAGTCGACTAGGTTGGCATATACTATGTATTGCTAAAAGAAATGCCAATACAAAGTCCCTGCCCCCAACCACCCCCCCCCCGCCCCGAATGAAGTAAGTTTTTAGCGACATTTCGAATACTCTACTTCAATTTTGGTCAAACGATCGATGATATGGTGCTGATACTTTGAATTGTACAGCTCCTGGAAGATATCCTTAAAGCGGCCATCGTACTTCTTCAAAATGGTATGCTTGGTGCTCAAGTACAGCGGCATCTTGCGACCCAAGGCATATTGTATATTACGTATGGTGCCATTGGGCGATTTCCACATTGAATTCATCGACACCTAATGCCAGCGCAGTCAATCATCGGTCTGATCACGATTCTCCATGGCCAAATTGTACGTGTGCAACTCGATGTCCAAGAAGGGCAAGATTAGTTTATCCTTAATGGATTTTCAGATAATGCGTCGACAAAGGGTCCAGCACGAATTTTGTTTGCCATCTTGTTAATTTGTCGCTGTTGCTATTTGCCGGTTTAATTAACAATGAAGAAAATATCTTTCGATTAGCTGGGGAGAACTTGTAGTGCGGTAAACACTCTCAACGGAATACTGCCGAGAATTAAAACTGAAAAATTCTCGTAGCGATTTATTTTGGCAGCCGGTTTTGACGCAGACGAAAACAGTATTGTATGTAGAATTTCAACACAATCAGATATGCTAAAGTGGATCAAAATCGATTAACAAATTAAGCATTTCTTGTTTATAATTAAGAACAACAAAAAAGATACCCTGTATCATATGAACCATAGATTACACACTTTAGTGATCTGATCAGAACATATGCGGGATTTTCTATTAAAATTTATGAACATTTAGAATTAATCTATATAAATAAAAATTACAAAAAAAATTTTATATAAAAATTGAAAAAATGTGGGGCATGAGCTTTGCATGGGGCTGTCCCTTAAAGTAGTGCGATCTGAAACTATATCGACTATTTTATAAGGATTAACGTAACGGATATACGCCATATTTATATCTATTTCATTAAGATTTACGTAAGATATACCAAATTTCTGGCGTTAATTAAACAACAAAACCAAAAAAAAAAGTTCGTACTTAAACTCAAAAATGTTGTCTATCCCTGAAAGTAGCGATGGCAACTTCTTTTAATGCTCTTTATCTGAAGAGGGAAAAGGAAAGTCTGTATAAGTATGCAAACTTGAAGTCTCTATCTGTTATAGTCTTCGAGATATGTTTAGTGAAACAGACGGTCGGGCGGACAGATGGACATGTTTGTATCGACTCGTCCTCCGATGCTTATCAAGAGTGTATATACGTTATAGCGTCTGCCAGACCTCGACGTTTCAAAACTCTACAAATGACACAACTGGAATTAACAGTAAACTCAACAAAAATTGATTAAAATTCCGCATCTTTGTCACCTATATATGAACGTCTGAATAGGACCTTAAGATAAGTTTACGAGTATCAAGCTGAAGAATGTCATCTAACCAACTGATCCCTTTTGAGCAACTCATTTCAACTACGCTTATGTTGGGAACTAGTTGAAAATTATGTTTACAAGTGTTTTCCATTGGCGTGCATCTTTGCCATCGTCCATTTGCCCCTCCGTTCGTCTCTCTATTTCTCTGTCTGTCTGTCTGTCTGTCTGTCTGTCGGTATGACGTTCACGTAAAAATTTCTCTATTTTATTTTCTAATTTGATTGTACAATTTCCATACCAATTTTGCTCATACATATATACTCGCGCGTAGACTCGGTCATCCCTTTTTGGCAATGTTGTAACACGTCTATCTAACTAAATACATAGTACATATCTACGTGTATAAACATTGTTTGAGTTCTTATATTGTTGTTCTCGCTCCCTTCGTTTTGTGTCCTTTTTAAGGACTAGCGTCATCGATACTTAATTTATTTCGTTGCTTAATTTGCGCTTGAATGAGTTACACAAAAGCTTTTAATTGTCATAATTAGGTTAAGCTATTCTGGCTTCGGTCTTTGATGGTCTCCCGTCTCGGTTTCTGTGGAACACGGTATCGTACGGTTTAAGGGAAGGGCGGAGCACTTCATTCATATCATTCATATAGTTTATGTTGGTAGTTGTTGTAAATAATTGCACGAGTGTGCGTGTCAATGATGAGAATCGAAGTGTATACATATATGTATGAGTATGTACATCGTATGTATGAAAGGATAAAAGTATTATAGATTAAGAGAAAGGTAATGCTTTGACTTTCGTTTCTGCTTCATTGGTTTGATGAAAAACAAACCTATAAAATGCGATAAAAGAATTAATGAAGGACTAAACATAAACAAAATAAAGCTTTTATATGATTCGAGTAAGTGTGTGTGTGTGTGTGTGTGATTACTTTCATGCAACAAAGCTAATTAATTACTAACAGTTTAAGTATTAAGTTCTGTGGGTAAAATACTTAAGATAATTATGCTAATTTTGAGAAAAGTCTGCAGACTCACGCCTAGTTATAGTCTATTACTATAGCCACTATATGTGTACATATTGGTACAGTTTTCTTAGTGCTCACCACTTAAACACGAAATGAAGGCTTGAATCATCACCAAAGCATTAAAACAACTTGCAATTTGGATCGCTTCTCGATCGAAATCAATAGATTTCAATAGACTATATTTACCTAAAAAGCAAGATATCTACGGTATCCAGATTGAGGTCTCTGTGCAGGGCCGAACCTCGAACGTACCAGCCATAAAGCTCTCACAAAACTCTCTCACTCTCTCTCTGTCTCTCTCAATTTGCTATAGCTGGTACCTTTTTTGTTTTATTCGGTTCCTTTAGTTTCTGTTGCACGAATATAGAAACAAATATTCTCTATCTCTGTCGTGCTGTCATGGGCGATTCACATTGTAGAGCATGTCGATCGAACAGCTCGACGTTAGGCTCGAAACTGTTGTGGGCGTGCTTGCAAACATGTTGGCGAGCATCAATTGTGTGTGTGTTTTGCTAGCATTTTATTTAGTAAAATTTTAAAAGAAGATGAATCAAATAAAACAAAGAAGAACAAGAATGACACATCAGTAAAACTCTTTTACAACTGGGTTTTTGATATATGATATCGCCTGTAACAGTTTCTGCAAAAATAAAAAAAAAAACAAGAAAAAACATTAACTTCGCTTGAACCGAAGCTATAATACCATTCACACGAAACTTTAAATAGTATTGTAATACATAAAAGTGGGGGTTTAAATAAGGGGTGGTACACGCTCACTAGTAGATGTGTATGAAGCGATGTAGCAGATGTGTAAGATGCCGCCATATCGAATTTCAAGTTGATAGTTACGTTTTTTTTTTACAAATGCATAAAAGTGAGCTCTGGATTTGTATGGGACTACCTTAAAAAGTGGGCGGCACACGCCCATTTGTATATGTATTTGAAGCGGTTGTCCATTAAAATCCACCAAATGAAATTTCAAGCTAATATTGATTTAAATGAAGAATTTTTTCATAAAAACACACAAAATTGGACGTTGGGTTTGTATGGGGGCTACCTCAAAAAGTGGACGGGCCACGCCCAATTGTGTATGTATGTTAAGCGGCTGTCTCTTAAAAGGCACCATATCGCATTTCAACCTAATATTGACAGTAATAAAAAATCTTTTCTTACAAAAAGTCAAAATTGGACCATGGGTTTGTATGGGAGCTACCCAAGATAGTGGGCGGGCCAAGCCCCTTAGTCTATGTATGTTAAGCGGCTGACCATAAAAAGGCACCTAATATTGATGCATTTGCATTTCAACCTAATATTGATTTTAATAAAGAAGTTTTCTTACAAAAAGACAAAATTGGATCATAGGTTTGTATGGGTGCTACCCCAAATAGTGGGCCATTAATGTATATGTCAAGTATCCGTCTACTTTAAGTTACTATATCAATTATTAAGTTGATATTGACTAAAATAAAAATGTTTTTCATACAAAAAGTCAAAACTGGGCGGTGAGTTTGTATGGGGGCAGCCCCAAAAAGTGGGCGTGGTGGGTCAATCTTGATACTCTATTCAACTGCAATAAAAAGAAGTGTTTGTTCTATTTGTAATTTATACCGCTGAAAAGGAAAGTTAAAAGATTACTGGCGTAAATTTTTACTGACTACTGTCAGAACGTCCTTCTCTATCGATGCTGACCAAAATTTTAATTGAATTAATCGACTTTTTGTATGACTTTGAAGCATTAAAATATTCACGCTAAGTAGTAGACACAAAATCAGAAGCAGCTCTTTTTATGGTTTGGTTTTCATTTCGTAGTAAAATGAAATTTAATATACTTACAATAGCTTACAATTGAAGTGTACAGATATCCTTTTGCATTTGTATCATTGGCGTACCGAATGCCAAGGCAATATAATTTCGCAGAATGGCAAAGAGCAAGTATACGCAGGGACACCTTCAAACCGACACTAAGCTCATGTTCTCGTATTTATAACTAGGAGAGAACCCACATACCCATATTTTTGTTGTAAGAACAGCTGCTGTCACTATTGACGCCGTTTGTTAGCATTTTATGCTGGTACTTGCTGGTAATCGAACATGTAATTGCCATTCGAAAACAACACAAAACAAAAGAACACCTTAATTTCATTGAAACCGAAGCTTTATTTATCATTCGCATGCGCTATCCTCAGGTTTTATGGCGACTATATACATTTTATATTCATAAGTTACAAATAGAAAAATCTCATCTGAATAGGTATCATTATTCAACATAATATCAATCAAATATTTATTATTAGTTCAAAAAATTTGTTGCAACATTTCAAAGGAAGCATCAGAACGATTCGTATTTGGAAGAAATCCAAGAATCAACCCATTCTTTGGCACACAAACTAACATTCTTAAACACGAATAACTTAATGATGTAAACACAAACTGGTAATATATACGTAGGTACTACACGCTGTATATAATGTATTTATTTCGACTAGAGTTCTTCCAGTGGTCGAAATTCGACCTTGTGTCTCTCCGCGACAACAATCATGCTTGACAAAAGTCAATGCTTCCTCTTAAATTTCGCAATTATACGATTACATTTAGTTAGATTTTTTTACAATATAAAGGTGAAAACTCCTTATTTTCTTAGTGATTTCGGCTTTTAAGTCAATTGATATCTCATTTAAATGTAATTCACCAACAATCCAGTCGAATAACGCTTTTCCATTTCGATTTCCATTGATCCACACATCCAGTAGGACAGAAAGGCTTACCTCAAACTTGGCTTAAAATGCAAAATATGAAGTGAATGGGCAAAAATGGGCAAATTGTGTTAACAACAAGCTTAAAATCACAGTTTAGAGTAAACATTTGCATAGTTACTTTTTGGCACAAATTGGCAGAAATTAGTTTTTTACTCCACAGTACACGAACACTTCTCTTCGATTTTGTTCTAAAATAAGACATAACAAAGACCATCCACAATTACAACATTGAACGCATAATTCGAAATCATTTAATAACACTTATATTTGGCATACATTGACCATTAGTTTCCATTTTGTCAACAAAGATTTGGATACCTGGTGTTCTAAACAACAGAAGCGCAAATTTGAGTAAAAGCTTACCGCCAATTTTGACAGACAAACAGCTGACCAAACAGCTGACCAAACATCTGACTTTGTAAGCTCGTCAAAAATGCAGCGTTGCCACAAAAATGTTTTTATTTATTGATTTGATGTACCCAATGTATGCCCTTTCAAAGTACTAAGTTAAATTCAAAATAGTTATACAAAAAATTTACGACTTTATGCAAAAAACAGGGAATCAATCTGGCCCAATGTGCGCTGGCACAAGTTAATTATATCTGTGGGGAATTACTTTGAGGGGACAAAATCGATATTGATATGAATAAATATTTTTCGAAAAAAAAAAAAAAAATAAATAAAAAGGTGACTTTTGGTTTGAACAATATTTACGTTGGCAATGGTATTCTCTTTTTTTCCAAGAATTTTAATATTGACCGGTACCGGTACCGGTACCCTAGCGGTAAATCGCATACCGAATAAAATTGTAACCGGTACATAACCGAAACTCACGGTGCGCGTAGCAAAATTAAAACACATTCGATTTAATTATTTGGTTTTAACATTTTCTGCATGAGTTTTCATTCACAGTGATACATAAACGAGTGAAATCATGTGGGAAGCGTTAAAACGTTTCCCTCTGGTTATATTTTATTAAGCAGACTTACTGCTTTTCAAGTTCCTTTGGGCTAAATAGTTTTGTAGACAGTTCAGAAAACGAAAATTCAATTAATTTACTGATAAAATTACCTGTCAAGTTACACAGATCGCTTGAAGAAAAAACACTTTTTATATGTTAAAATATTCATACAGCACATATAAATACATAATTTCTCAATTTCAATTAAAATTGTGCACTCATCTATGTTTATGATTTACGTGAATCAAAATTCAATTGCTTCAGATTCGTTTGAAATTACTTTGCAAAGATTTGTCATTTAACAAACGCATAACTTAATTGATTTTTAGTTGAAGTTGTTCTGCATGAAAATACCACAGATGAATGAATGGATGGTTGGTATAGGGAGGACTATTTTGCCCATGTGTCTACCATATATCCTTATACGCATCGAGTGTAGTATATGTTGTATATGCATACATAGAAGCCCCACAAAATCCAATTGTCGCTGCAACAACTCATTTCAATTCAAACATTGACCTTACTGCTGTATATGAGTATGGTTTGTCACCCGGATTTTTGTCTTAGTTGCTGAGGGCTACAGCCAGGAAGCAAGAAAAACAAAAACAAAAAACAAAACCAAAAAAAAAAAAAAAACAGAGCACCACTGCCCCAGTCCGTCAGTCAGTCAGTCATGAATATTACCAGCGAGCGATACTTGAACACACTTCTGGCAACATTGTCCCTTCACACGACACGACAATCCGTTCTCTATCTATGTTTATTTGAAGCGTGCGACCATTTCTGCTAAAGTGTGTAAATAAATAAATAAATAAATACAAAAATGAATATGCATAACTCGTTTCGTTTCGTTTCGTTTCCAGTTAAATGCCTGATGCTAACTCTCGATTTTCTCCAACTCTGACGACTGTGTTTTTTTTGTTTTGTTTTTGGTTTTATTGTCAGAACCCAACCACCGAACGGAAGTGGCAATGCCATCCAGTATAACACCAGCATTGCCACCCTATATGTTTTGTTCTTTGCTCATCGTAAACTTTGTCAACGCCGTCTCTGTCGTCGTTGTCGTTGTCGTTGTCGTTGTCGTTGTCGTCCTCGGAGTCACTCACCAGCGTCACTCACCAGCGTCACTCATTTTGCACAGTTCTTCCAGTGTCGTCTACTATTGTTTCCTGGCATATTCACAATGCGTTGATTACTGGCTCGACATCACGTACGCTCCAGTCAGTCATGCAGTCAGTCGGACCCCATTAACCATTTTATGTATCCGCCTCCGCCGCCTTGTCGTTGAAGCGAGCATGTGTCTATATACATAGCTACTACTATAAAGACTCTGCTCTTGGCTGTTGAGTTTCTCATCGTGCTCTGTACTGTGGTCTAGATGCATTATAAATGTGTGAAAATCATTTAATATAAGATAGATAGATACTTTCCCTCAACTGTACACAGATACAACATATAGATTTTTCGTTCGTCAATAGAAACTACAATATTCTTTATATACAGCTACCTTAGTCAACTTAATTTTAATATATAGAAGAAGTCCACATTATACATAGTGTGAATAGTTATTGATTGCCATTCACTTGGATCCGTCCAAAAATGATGCTTTTGTAAACGGCCCAAACGTATCCCTTGGATAGCCTCTGAACATGCGTTTCACAGTTAGCAAATATTTAGCAGGTAACTCTCCTTAATTAAGGGTTTGGGTTTGTTGAGCTGCTATGTTATAGAAATAAAGCTCGAAAGTTTTATCAAAAGGTTTGGCTTTCCCAAGTTCCACGGAAAGCCGCAACAGTTGAACCGGGTGGTGAACTTCAATCTTAACGGATATCAGACCAAGGAGTGAGTGCGTGGTGGTGGTTTATCTGAGTATAAGGCAGACCTTTGATAGAGTGTGGCATGATGGCCTTCTGTACAAACTTAAGGTACAACTGCCGTCTAAATTGTTCTTGTTGGTGCAGAGTTAACTGACCGACCGAACCTTCTCCGTGGTTCTGGATGGAGCGGAGTCAACAAAAAGAGCAATCAAGAAAGAGACCAACGCTTTACTCGCTATTCACCAGCAATAGGCCCACAGGCTCTTCTCTTCCTATGGATGACCTGCAGGACCTCATGATTGCTACATTTGCTGGCTAAATATCCATCCTGGCCATGGATAAGTGTGTCTACAATGTTACCGATGTATTCCAGCTATATCTTCAATATTTTAAGCAATGGGCAATACGCTGTAACATCAGTATAAACCTGGACAAATGCATCGGCGTGACTCACTCACTGTGCAGGGATGACTTACTGCCCGGGAGTCTACCTCCAGCATCAGCTTCTGGATCACCAGCCTGTGCACGATTAGCTGGAAGTCTATTTGAATATGAGGCTCACCTTCATGACCCACATCAGTAGAACCGTGAAATCATATAGCGTCAGGATACGAAAACTGCGCTGGCTCCGCAATGGCAAAAACAAGCTGTCGCTGAGGAACAAGGTAAACTTTTACAATGCCATAATTGCAACTGCTTGGCGCTACGGGTTGCAGGTTTATGGCGTTGCTGCTCGGTCACACCTTTCATAGATCAGGGTACTTCAAGCAAAGGTTTTTCGGAACATCTTTGTCGCCCCCTGATATAGGCGAACGGCGAACATAGAATGTGATTCAAATGTTCCCAAAATTGGGGATGTTCTCAATCAGCAAGCTTAGAGCGAGTTGAACAGCATCCAAACCAACTAGCTAGGCGCCTACTAAGGAGACGCAGGAAACAAGAAGCGTCCCAATGACATGGCCGCTATCTTTAAAAATATCATTAAATACTACTTTTATATACAGTCATTTTAAGCTATGATTAGCAGTTTTTGCCCATTGTACAGTGCTATGTCGGTCGGTTTTTTGCTTCTTGTTGCTTTGACAGTGACTTCTTCAGCGTTCATTCGAAATTGTTCATAATTGTTTCGAGGATAAAATATGGTTCTGTCGCTTTTGCAAATATGAATTTGTTGTATTTATGCTGGTGTTCTGTTCTGTTCTGTTCACTTTTGTTTCATTGCTCCTCCATCAACATGCACCACTCATAGCATATCCAAGGGTAAATTTTACTCCATTCGTTCGTTCGTTCGTTCGTTCGTTTACTGGCAATTAAAAATCCATACTCTTTGCTTCTTTTGCTGTTAAGCATCGTTGTCGTATATACATCCTGCCATTTACATATTCTTGCTTCTATCTTTTTTGTTTTACTTCTAAAACAGTCAGTCTCCAGTTAACCCATAAAGTTTCGCAGACCATGGTACATGCGTCTGGCCTTTTCTTTGTACCATTCACACATGGTCTGTCTGTTTGTCTGTATGTTGTTGCGCACTTTTTGGGGACCAATTTTTATGCTATCCAGTTGAAATTTTGCACATACACTTCTTTTTATTGCAGTTTAATAGAGTATCAAGATTGGCCCACTTTTTGGGGTAGCCCACATATAAACCCACCGCCCAATTTTGACTTTTTGTATGAAAAAATTTTTATTGTAGCCAATATCAACTTAATAATTGATATGGTAAATTTTAGTGGACGGATGCTTGACATATATATTAATGAGTGGGAGCCGCCCACTGTTTGGGGTAGCCCCCATACAAAACTACTGCCCAATTTTGACTTTTTGTATGAAAACTTCTTTAATAAAGGCAATATTAGGTTGAAATGCAATGTGGTGTTTTTTTATGGTCCGCCGCTTAAAATACATAGACTTACGGGCGTGGCTCGCCCACATTTTAGGGTAGCTCCCATATAAACCCAGCGTCCACTTTTGAGTTTTTGTACGCAAAACTTCTTTATTAAAGTCAATATTAGGTTGAAATGCGATGTGGCGTCTGTTTTACATACATAGACTAATGGGCGTGGCTCGCACACTTTTTGGGGTAGCCCCAATACAAACTCACTCTGTCTCAGCTCTCTCAATTTGCTAAAGCTGCTACCTTATTTTGTTTCTTTCGGTTCCTTTGGTTTCAGTTGGAAGAATAGAGAACAACAATTACCATTAAATTACCGTTATCGTACACAGATTAACAAAACAGTATACGATAGTCATGCCGGTAGAGGGTTTGTCAAAATATAAATAATTGTGTCCATGTTGTATTCTGCTAGTTCAATGTGCCTTAGTCAAAGACTCTACAACTTTTCTTTGTGAGTCTTTTGAATAATACGACTTGTTAAGATTC
Organism: Leucophenga montana; assembly: GCA_035044765.1. NCBI lineage: Eukaryota > Metazoa > Arthropoda > Insecta > Diptera > Drosophilidae > Leucophenga > Leucophenga montana. Next base: position 154,795 of record JAWNNQ010001036.1, read on the forward strand.
TGCAAATAGTCGTCTGGTTCAGTTTGACCTCTTCATTCAACTCAAATCCTTGATACCAACCCCTTTTTTCACTTTGGAACTATATTACAGATGCTGGGAGCCAAATCTGGAAAATATGGTGGCTTGAGGTTCTTACGTTTTGATTCTTCAGCTGTAGCTCTTCTGCGGTATGTTGTATCGAATTTTTCTTTGTGATTACGAAGCCTCTTTTTGTTTAAAACGCAATACATAAGAAGTTTAAGCAGATTTAAGGTCCACGAAAGAAAACACAGTTTTATGCTTCCACCAATATATTTTGACTTTTGTCGAGAGCCTTCGTCAGGGTGATCTGTCACACAAACAATTTGAACAATTTGGGGAAATATAACAAAAAATAGAGCGAAACTCCTTGTGTGACATATTAGTGTGACATATGGGCATATTCGGAAAAAGGTCCACCAAGAGATAAATTTTAAAGTTTGCTCAAACTATTATGCTCCTATTATGTTATAGAATGTTAGGCTTGTATATCTAATCTTATTAATATCAAACGCAAGTGTTTCTTCGGCATGCCGAATTACGAAAATCAGAACTAGAACATGACCTACCTTAAGCTTTTGTTGTTCTACCAAAATATGAGTGTTTGTTAGCTGTCCTTAAAATAGATCAAAACAATTCTACGATGATCCGTACTTAACGTAACTTTTTCTTCTCAATTTTTTTTTTTAATTTGACAATATAAAAGCTTATAAAATAAGTCCAGTTTAGTTTGGCCCACGCTTAGTAACGTTCGGAAAATAAAGCTTTTTTTATTTCAGAGAGGTTGGAAATTTGTCAATAATATAGTTTATAGCGCCTTTATTATATTGTATTGATATATATGTCAAATTTGGTGTTAACTAAACAGCATTTGCGGGAGATTTTAGTTTTCTTCTTTACTTGTAAGAAAAGTGCAGCTGAAGCGCATCCGATGCTTGTGGAAGTTTATGATGATAGTGCTTCAACTGATAAATCATCTAGGGATGATTTCTAGAATGGTGATTTCTCAGCGCTGAAGACAAGCCTCGCTCTGGATAGCCAAAAAAAAAATTCGAAGGCAGAGACATATTGGAGGATCCAAATCAAATGCAAGATGAGTGTGCAAGAGCAAACGAATCGAACTAATTTGTACTCCCAATATTAACAACGATTTCTGCTCTAAATAGGTCATGTCTGAGCTTTGAAAAACGCGCAATAATTTTAAAATATGACGAATGCATTGCTTAAAATTGGGGAACATCTTCAATTCGTATTCATATCAACTTGAAAAATCAGTTTAACCTGAACACATAAACTTCATATAAACTGATGCTCTGCAATGGCTTATATCTAAAGGATATAATAAATTCATTTACGCCGTAGTAAAAAGAGAAATTATTTTGTTTTTATTTTTATTTTTACAGTTTTGCGTTCAGTTCAGTTCAGTTCATTCGTTGAGTTCTGTCTGTATACACGTTCTACTTGTATGCGAATGCTTCGCGTACAAATTCAGTTTGACTTTAACTCAACTTCAAACGTTTGTACGACGGGGCTGTACGTTCTTCCCCCTTAGTCTATTCACAGTAAATTTCGACGCCCTTTTTATGATGAAGCACTTCGGCAAGGAAGATTGCCTGCGCTTTCAGTTTCTGTGCTTGCAACATCGCTTGCTCCTCTACTCAATTTCCTCATTCTATGTCCTTCTGTCTGTGCGCCCTTGTTGTATAAATTTCCCATGTCACCGGCTGCTATATCAGTGTGTGTGCCATTATTGATTTTATATGCGAAGCCGAAAGGCTGCTTTTGGTGTCAATGTTTGGTGTCAATGGAAAAAGCAAGTGGCACAAACACACCAAAAAAAAAAAAAAAAGAACTTCATAAAGAAGAAGTATAAAAGTGCTTCGTTTCGAGAGTTTTAAATATTGAATCACTTAAATGTCGTACAAATGAACTCGACAGCTCTCCCTCATGTCAACCAACGTATAATCGTATCAACTACATGTATGCATGCATGTATCTACAAGTACGTTTGCGTGTGTATCTGTATCTGTATCTGTATCTGTATCTGTGACCGACATAATTATACATACTCTTGTGGTTTCAATCGGAACGAAGAGGGTAGATTAGCTGCAACCATTATTATTGCTGTTCAATATTTGTCGCCTTCAAAATGCGTACATAAGTAGATGATTCTGTGGTAGCATTGATTTCACGATATCCAATCACTTTATATTGAAATTAATTTTGTGTAATTTAAATCTGTGTTGCATATTTGACTAATTGATTCTTTTCTTACTTATTGTTAATGAGTATAAATGCAATATGTAGCGCTTTAAATTTAAACATGTATCTCATCAGCACTGAGTTTATGCTTTAAATATACTCGGATGCGAGTATAGCTTCTAGTATTGAAATCGAAACTGCTCGCAGTGGGAGTGCTTTATCTCAATTCTGTGAATTAATTAAAATAATTGAATTCAAATGTCAAAAGTCTGCGTAAATGAAGAGTTGGAATTAATTTTAATGGAATTTTTTGGCCCATGATTTTTTTCGCTTTAGGTTTTCGTAATGGATACACTTTTCATCGCCAGTACGATGCAATACGATGCAAAAAACTCTTCCGATTATGGCGTTGAAGCAGCTGTTCGCATGTGAAAAAACTCCTTTCGACGTCTCTTGGCTTCAATTCATTGAATCATTCCCATGGCTTTGAGGCGTTTGCCAACTGTTGACAAGTCAACTTCCAATGATGCTGACAATTCTTGAAGGGTTTGACACGGATCTTCATCTTCAAAATTTTTGGGCTGGCCCGGACGTTCTTCGTCCTCCGTATCAAAATCACCATTTTTAAACCGATGAAACCAGTAGAGTTGAGCTATATTTCACTACCTGTGATTCAATCACGACGTCTGAAAAAATCACGAATATCAGTTGCTACTCGATATTGTGAATGACAGTGATTGAATATCATTTATTTCTTACTAGTGCCACTGTGATTCATGGCGTATGAGTCATATAACATGCATACCATCAACTGATATTCAACTGAAATTCGTGATTCGTGATTTTCAGTCGCCGTGATTGAATCACTTAATATCGCTCAACTGATATATAGCATTAATATCAAGTGGCAACTGATATCATTGGTAAAGAATTGTAATAAGGATGTGCCACTTGGTCAATCCCGGGAAGGATTATGTTCCAATGGGTGGTTGGAATGGGCGCTACAATCAGCAATGGTTGGCACTAGAATATGTACAAATCAGATGACTACTTAAAATTCCATGTTCCCGCCTCAATTCCCAAGATCTTTGTTAGAAGTCCATATCCTGTTTCGGGCGCCCAGTGATACCGACTATCTCCCACACTCTCCTCTGTTTTTTGTACCATTTTAAACTAATGCTCTCCAGAAAATTGCAGAAAAAAGCAGATATTCCAGAAACCGATGGCGGTTTCCTGTAGTTTGGAATTAGTCCCAAAAAATTGTAATGAAGATATGCCACTTGGAATAATTCAAATTAGGTGACCACCTTAAATACCCTGCCGCCTCAATTCCCATGATTTTTGTAAGGAGCCCATATCCTTTTGCGGAAGCCCAATGATTCCGACTGTCTTCCACACAAAAAACAAAGTGGTTTGTACATTTGACACCATCTACCTACCGATATGTAATCCAAATCTGAAATCAGTTTGAACCGTACACCGTCAAAATCTCTGCTGAATCCGATTTTGAAGTTTACTTGGACCATTAACCATCACAAATTTAAGTACGGCCGGCGTTAAAAATCTAACAACGGAAATAAGAAAATTTTAACATACACTTTAAAAAACGAAAATCATCTTGTTTACACGACGTGACAGCTCCGCCACACCTCTTAGCATTCTTAATTAGTTCCTACCTAGTTGGAGCATAGTTTTCGATCTGCTCGACTTGTAATCCCCTAAAAGTAACTTAGCTTGTCTTAGTCCTTGGCTTGTAGCCCAGAGTTGTTCTTTTCCCACATCCATCTTCCATGCAGATTACTTCATATATTTCTTTTATTCTGTGTTCAATTTCCAGATGGAGTGGTGTCAATTTCAAAATAGCTTCCAACGCTACTGTTGGGCACGCGCGTTTAAAGTAAGTATTTAAAAATTAAATGATAAATAATGTTTAAAATAAGGAAATTAGGCTCAATAAGATGTCTGGCGTCCGTATAATCGGGTGCCCAGGGAACAAGATAAAATGGTTAATACCACACGCGAGCCATTCTGCGTAGAATTTCAGTTTAGAAACAGTTTAAAAGGGGTGTAAGCAATTTGCAGTTGACTATTTGTGTATAGATATATATTAATTGGCAACACTGCTCAACTAGAATGCCAAAAACAAATAGTTTTATACTGCGCTCGCTCCCTCTCACTTGCACACATTAAGCGTAGAATATCAGTACAATTGCACGCGCACAGATCTGTACAGTTTGCATAAATCAAACAGTGTGAGCGAGACAGCTTAGTACTTCACACTACACACTTGAACAGAACAGAACAGCTGTTCCGAGCAATAGTTGTCGAAAGTGTGCGCAAAAAAAAGAAAATTAAAAATTTCTAAAAAACAAATATATAAATCACGTAAATATGGAAAACCAAACTACGACAAAAGACGCGTCAACGATGACCGACGGCACAGGAGATGTTGCTCCGTTTACTGGGCGCAGTGCTAGAGAAAAACGTCGCCGCGCTGCTGCAGCAACTGAAAAAGGGCAAACGCAAGGCAACGTTGCGCAACAGGAGCGTGTACCACGTCGCAATAAACTTTCCAGTCGTCGTCGTCGTCGCCGCCGTTGTCTTCGCCGTCATCTATTGGAGACTGCTCAGAGTGATGAGTCCAAAACCATGCCGGACGCTAACACTGAAGCAACACTGAAGCAAGGAATGTGTTTTGTCTTTAGATTGACCAATCTGACACGCGACACACGCATTGGAGATTTGATGAAGGAATTACGTAAGCGTCAGTGCACTCCCGTCAAAATATTCTGGGCAGGTATGCTACAACACCAAAAAAAAAAAAAATATATATATATACAACGAACAAAAAACAATGAGGTTATGTTAAGAAGTTAACTTTATTTTCAGGTAGTTTCGGCGTGTGTCATTTGATCTTTGCAAATATTAATGGCAATCCAGTCGACTTCAATACGGTTGTGAAATCTTTGCAAGATTTCACGCTGACCATTACCACCGGTGGTGAGAATACTGAACCTATAACAAAGACCGTCAATGTGACTGTTCATCTGATGGTCTCTCGCAAAAAGAGCGACAATGATGCAGCCAATTTAGGATCTAACGTTGGCGAAGCCGGAACGGTTCCACAAATCTAGGTCATCACTGTTAGTTGCCAAACGTTGCGTTGCCAAACATACACGCACACACATTCACACACACACACACACACAGAGGCACCAACAATATTAGCAGGGCTAACAAAAATAAAACTTCTATAAAATGTTTGATATTACAACACAACTAACGAAGATCATCCAACACTCAAGTCGCGTTCAGAATTCAACAACAAAAATTAAAAATACTAAAAATTTAATCAAAACAAAACAAAAAAAGAAATAAAGAAACATTCAATGTGGATGTCGCTGTTGTTTCCCACCTCTGTAACAATTAAACAACAATAAAATTTGTATACGATTAATTTTATTCCTCAATAACTCGGTACAAACTTTTATTTATTTAGCTATCTTCTATCTATCTTCCATCTATCTTCTATCTATCTACATTGTATATGAATATGCCTATGTTTGTATGTACGCTATGGACATCCAAGCTCATATTTTTAGGCAATCTTCGGTAGCGTCTTTCAATTATATGGACCCCATATATTGTTGTGGTGGATGTAGGTCGACAATTGATAAGGTCCTGCTTATCAAGTCTTTCTGTAGGCTAGTCTCGCCGGACGTGGTAGGTTCTTGACCAACCAATTATGTATACCGCTGGATATCACAAAAAAACTAATTATTTTTATAGCTGCCAAGACTTACAAAAAATTGAAGTGAATAATATGTGCATTACTTTCTGTTAACTATTGCTAGCAACTAGACTTGAGCGATATTTAACTACCTGTGATTCAATCAGTGAATGAGTATCATTTGTTTCTTATTTGTGCCACTGTGATTCACGGCGTATCAGTAATATATCCAGCAGTAGTGTTAGTGTTAATGTATCCTGTTGATGATGTGCATGATATATTACTCATACTCCGTGAATTACAATATCGAGTGACAACTGATATCAGTGATTTTTGTGTCGCCGTGATATAATCACAGGCAGTGGACTATCGCTCAACTGAGTGTGTGATATATTGTATCATACACGTAGTGTTTACAGACATATTTTATAAAGCTATTAAGACACTTGCTTTGAATTGAACCTTTATGGTTGTTTGGCTTTTATCTCTACTAGCATCTGGTTTATTTCACTGGAATGGAAAATTAAATGCTTCTTTCTATTTTCTTGGTTTTTTTTTTATAGCCAATCCTCTCAAGAAAATAACATGAAAACAGAACTCTTTTAGCATACAATTGCGGTTTCACGCGTAGTATTGCCTTAGTCCTTACAAGTTGTAGTGAATATATGAATATATGCATTTTTTAACGGTACTAAGCAAAGCAAAGTCCGATAGTCACAAATACGTTTTGTCAAAATAATTGTGCCGACTAGATAGAGTAGAGAAAAAATTTAATTTTAAACAATAAAATTCCTGTGCATATCAAATGTCTAAAGTATTTTCATTCAATTAGTTTTTCGAATTGTGGACAGCATTAAATTCTTATATGAAATAAATGCAGAACATATGCTACACATATACATATATCAATAGATGTGCCCCGCCCTCTTTTAGTAGTAATAGGTCCACTATAAAAAAGCTTTTGAATTTTTGTATGAAAACGGAAAAAATTATAGACGAATGTCAATTTGAAGCTGCATGTGATGGTTTCTTATGAACAGAGGCTTCTCAACTGTATATTAGTGGGCGTGTGCCAAACAGTTTTAGAGGTAGCCCGCATAAAAACGTACCATTTACGGTACTTTGGTCTTACAAAACATTTTTTTTTTTTATTTTTCTTTCTAACTGCCAAGTACACAATTTGAAACATTTTTTCTTGGGTTCTTGTTTATTTAATATGACACTACAGGGTGTGGCCGCTGTTAGAAAACTGTCTAAAGGCCTGTTGTCGCATACAACAGAAACTGAAACTTATTCAGTTGCAGTTTCAGTGGGGCGGTTGCCGCATAAACTGAACTGAAACTAACAAAAAACAAGAACAACTCGAAAAACTCGTGTGGTAATGTGGGTGTTGCAAATAGTGAATGGTAAGACAGCTGATTTGTTGTCATTCAGTTACAGAAATAAGTCAAAAGTACTTTTTTCAGTTTCTGTTGCTGATGCACTGAATTCAGTTTCTGTTGCTGCGGACGACAGAATTCTAAAATTCTGTTTTAGTTTCAGTTTTTGTTGTATGCGACAACAGGCCTTAACTGGGTCTAAACGATGTGTAAAGTCTGCTAACGAAATATAAAGTACAAAAACGATTGCAGCCTTGAAACGAAAATTTAAATATCGGTTATTCGGACCATTCCGATTGCGATTGCAATTCAAAAATGTTATCGGAAATTTGTAAAAAATTCGATGAAATAATTTTCCCTAAAAAATACTTTTTCATTACCTTGCGAATGCAATAAAATATTTGGAAAAAAATAGTTTTTATTTTATGATAAAAAAATGTGTTTCTAAATGTTTTCTTTTCCATTTTTTTTCATTAAATGTCTAAGTCAAGTAGTAGGCCTATGCTACGGTGTCAGTCCACTTCATTACTGAAAGCGAAGTAGAACATAGCACAGTACTGCTCTACGCTTTTCTGTGTTAAGACGTACAAAATCAGTTAAGATTTTTTTCCGTCCTCGTGTAGTCGTGCGAGAAAATTTTAAGTAAAAAAAAAATTTTTTTTTTTTTTTCGTGAAAAAAATATCGAGTAAAAAGCGCGAAAAAGGATGGCAGACCAAAGCAACGACGACCGCTCTGGTATGGTGCAGAACACCGACGAGTGCACTGGCGTGGTGCAGAACATCGCCGAGACGAAGCGCTCATTGCGTCTGAAGACCTGGAAGAAAATGCAGGAAGCCAAGGGTATTGACATTGGCTTGAATACCAAGTTCAATGGCATACCATCATTCGCCGATGCAGACAAGGCGACTGATTTGCTGTGTCAAACCGGTGAGTTTAAGAGGGCACAGCACATCAAAATATTTATGAGCCGCGCACTGCATGAGGTCAAGGAGCGCACATTGATGGCCAATAAAAATCTGTACTTACCGTGCGTGCGCGATTCGTCTGCGCTCTATCTGAAGGTCGAGGTGGCCGCTGATGCCACCGTTGCGGAAAAGATGGAAGTGCTCTTCGTGCCGGACATACAAGGACATCGCACGGCAATCTCGATTGATAGCGCGAATAAGCTCGATATGGTAGTCATTGGTTCGGTGATGGTGGCGCGTGATGGACGCCGCATTGGATGCGGTGACATTTTGGTCAATTTAAATATTGGCTTACTCATCGAGCTGGGCGTCGTTACAGAGGATACGGTTATCGTGACTATTGTGCATGACCTCCAGATCATTGACCGTTTACCAGACAGTTTATTTAAGACGTATGATGTACCCGTTGACATGATTATTACACCGACCCAAGTGATTCATGTGACCGAACGTTTGCCACGCCCGGCCGGTGTATTCTGGGAGCTTCTATCGGCGAGTCATCTCAAGATTTTGCCCGTATTGCGTAAGTATAAGGAAGCGCAGGAGAGCGCCGGCAAGATAATCGTGCTGCGGGAGGAAGAACCTGTGGATGAGCAGAAGACTAGTCGACGCCGCGGTGGTTCGATACGTGCACGTATCAGGCGACGCGCCAATTCACAAGCTGCGACTTCCTCTTCGCAGAATGAGCAGTCACAAGGTAATAGTCCACATGGAACACGCTGCATTCGACGCATAGATGATCAGTCTAGCGTTGACCGTAAAACCAGCCAGGAGCGTAAACGTAAGCATCATCGCCGCAGCAAGAATTCAGCTGGTGATTTCTGTGTGAAACTATCCAAACTGGCAAGCGACATACGTGTCAAGGATGTGAAATTCGAATTGCGCAAACGTAAATGCACTCCGATTTCGATTGTTTGGAGAGGTATGCATGCAGTCAATAAAATATAAAAATTAAATTAAAAAAAAAAACAATTTTTTTTCAGGACATGGTCGCACGTGTTTCTTGCATTTTGGAAATAGAAACGGCGTACCAAGCACTCAACTAGACGTCGATAAGGTTATGCAAGCTTTAAACGAGTTTTCTGTGACCATTGCCACCAATGGCAACAATGAAAACGTTAGTGGGACGAAAGTCGTTTATTTAAACGTGGAGCTGGTTAAATATAGTACCTTGAAATGTAGCGATTATAACCTACCAGACGTTGTTGGAACTGCCGGTAACGCAGCCAAAACAAAGAACGATGATGTCAATGTAGTGCTAGCGCAGTTTGGTGGCTTGAAACTGACCAGCGATAATGGGCCCGCTGCCGAGGTAGATATTGACGATAAGGTGGATATCGGTGATGTGAAGGTTGTGCAGGATAACTCTGATGGCATAATATCCGGCGAACTGACCAGCGATAATAAGCCTGCTGCAGAGATTGAAATTGCCGATAAAGTGGATGAGTCCGACGGTGTGGGTTCAGTTAGTACAAATGATTTGCTAGCGCAGTTTGGTGGCTTCAAACTGACCAGCGATAATGAGCCTGCTGCCGAGGTAGAAATTGACGATAAGGTGGATATCGGTGATGTGAAGGTTGTGCAGGATAACTCTGATGGCATAATATCCGGCGAACTGACCAGCGATAATAAGCCTGCTGCAGAGATTGAAATTGCCGATGAAGTGGATGCGTCCGACGGTGTGGGTTCAGTTAGTACAAATGATTTGCTAGCGCAGTTTGGTGGCTTCAAACTGACCAGCGATAATGAGCCTGCTGCCGAGGTAGAAATTGACGATAAGGTGGATATCGGTGATGTGAAGGTTGTGCAGGATAACTCTGATGGCATAATATCCGGCGAACTGACCAGCGATAATAAGCCTGCTGCAGAGATTGAAATTGCCGATGAAGTGGATGCGTCCGACGGTGTGGGTTCAGTTAGTACAAATGATTTGCTAGCGCAGTTTGGTGGCTTGAAACTGACCAGCGATAATGAGCCTGCTGCCGAGGTAGAAATTGACGATAAGGTGGATATCGGTGATGTGAAGGTTGTGCAGGATAACTCTGATGGCATAATATCCGGCGAACTGACCAGCGATAATAAGCCTGCTGCAGAGATTGAAATTGCCGATGAAGTGGATGCGTCCGACGGTGTGGGTTCAGTTAGTACAAATGATTTGCTAGCGCAGTTTGGTGGTTCAAACTGACCAGCGATAATGAGCCTGCTGCCGAGGTAGAAATTGACGATAAGGTGGATATCGGTGATGTGAAGGTTGTGCAGGATAACTCTGATGGCATAATATCCGGCGAACTGACCAGCGATAATAAGCCTGCTGCAGAGATTGAAATTGCCGATGAAGTGGATGCGTCCGACGGTGTGGGTTCAGTTAGTACAAATGATTTGCTAGCGCAGTTTGGTGGCTTCAAACTGACCAGCGATAATGAGCCTGCAGCCGAGGTAGATATTGACGATAAGGTGGATATCGGTGGTATTGCTAATGTCGCTAAAGATGAAGTTGCTGACGAAGTTACCGATGAAGTTGCACCGGATACTGTCAATAATGTGGCTGATTCGGCGCGCATCGATTCCGAGGCATCCAGCGTCGTTTAAGCGCATTTTGGAAACACCATCAATTTTACAAATATTATTAAAACAAATCATTCACAATGAATGAATTTTGTTCAAGAGCGAACATCAAAAAAACAGAAGAAAAAAACACACAAAATATTACTTTTAAATTAATATTTTCCGTTTAAAGACGCTTCTAACTGCATTTGATTGGTACAACAAATCAATTCTACATTCAACAAATTAAGAAAATGTATCCGAAGATATATTTTCAAAGTATAATACTACATAGAAAATATCCACGAAGATATATTTTCAAATTAAAACTATATTAAAGGATCTACGGCATGTGGAATGCATCAACATATTTTATATTGGCGAATTTTAACACAAAATGAGAAAGATAATCTTGTAACATGTTCGATTATGTTTCGATTATTTAATCAAAGGACTCAATGGAAATAATCTGAATGAACCATCTAAAATCTAAGTACGGCCGGCGTTAAAAATCTAACAACGGAAATAAGAAAATTTAAACATACACTTTAAAAACGAAAATCAACTTGTTCACACGACGTGCCAGCTCCACACTATGTAACACAATGGGGCCTGCACGTAAAATACATTAAAACTCAAAAAAACATCAATAAACTTATACAAATTTGTGCAATTAATATATTTATCTTTCTATAAATCTATCTATATATAAGAAAATAAGTAAATTTCGGTGAATAAAACCATTCACAGGTAGTTTTGAAGATATGAACTTAGCAGGTGTAAAAACAAAAACCTGGGCTTTAAGTTTGTTCGCGCCTAACCCTAAAAATAGGTGTGAGGACTCCTTGATAATTATGCGAAGCGTCCGTTCGTCCATACGAAGCAAAGCGGAGGTGTGGTTTGTATGGGCGCTACTCCAAAAAGTGGGAGAATCTCACCAATTGATGTACATATGTCTGAATATATCTGAAGAGTGCTTCTATAAGAATCAATCATATTATGTTACATTTGGAGGTGATATATTGACTGCTATAAAAAGAAAAATTATATACAAAAAGGCAGAAGTGTGGGAGGTTTGTGGTTTGTAAGGGCGCTACCCCAAAAAATGGGCGTGGCATGTTTATTAAACTGCAATAAAAAATGAGATAGCCTGACAAAGTTAAATTGACGCAATTGAGCAAGAATATATAATATTTTTTTATTTCTGATGGGAGCCTATATGTTGAACGAATCTTAGTACTTTCCTAGGATCCAAACTTCTCAGTTGCTCCTTTCTGATAAAGTGATTACCTAGCATCTGCAGTCTGCCTCTAGCTACAGCTTCACATTCAGCAAGAATGTGAAGAGGGGTCTCCTCTTCGTGGTCACAGAATCTGCATTCAGATGAGTTATGTATCCCCAAAACATATAAATGTTTCTTTAGTCTACAGTGGCTTGTTAGTAGTCCTGTTAGCATTCTTAATTGGTTCCTACCTAGTTGGAGCATAGTTCTCGATCTGCTCGACTTTTAATCCCCTAGAAGTAACCTAGCTTATCGTAGTTCTTGGCTTGTAGCCCAGAGTTGTTCTTTTCCCATATCATTCTCCTTGCAGATTACATCATATAGTATGTCATCCAATGCCACAGTACAGCTCAGGTCCTATCAATAGCGTTGCCGCTCCTTGTCTTGCAAGCTTGTCCGCTTGTTCATTACATGGAATATTGTTATGACCAGGCACTCACAGCAGAGACTACTATTCCTAGACCTGTACCCTCTTCCGTCAAGGATCCATCCGTATACCACTTGATGGTGTGTGTTTTTAGTACGTATGAATTTTCCGACGTCCACTATGATTTAATGATAAAACTCCACTCGAATATGCTCCTCTGTGTCATTTCATCTCTAGGCATGGACGTTAGGGATGCACCCTTCGTCCATGTATGGAGACGTCTCTGACAGATCTCCGAGGTAACTTTATTACCCTCGACTGATAGTCTTGGGAGTGTTTCTTTTATTCTGTGTTCAATTTCCAGATGGAGTGGTCAAATTCAAAATAGCTTGAACCAATTATCGGATCTCTTTTCGGGGTTACTTGAAATGAGATCCGATTTGGCGCTTTCATCAGGGATTCATCTTATATTTGTTTATTTTGGGCGATCAGGTCGTCAGCTTAGCTGCAAATTTCACTGGAAAGCAATCTTTGGGATGTTATTGCCATTCATCGGATAAAAATCGGATAACGCACGTTTACACGGTAGGCAAGATGAAGCAGATAATAAGTTATTAAATGTTGCAATTAATACAATTTAAAGTAAGTATTTAAGAATTAAATGATAAAGAATGTTTGAAATAAGGAAATTAGGCTCAATAGGATGTCTGGCGTCCGTATAATCGGGTGCCCAGGGAACAAGATAAAATAGTTAATACCACACGCGAGCCATTCTGCGTAGAACTTCAGTTTAGAAACAGTTTTAAGAGGTTTAAAAGGGGTGTAAGCAATTTGCAGTTGCCTATTTGTGTATAGATATATATTAATTGGCAACACTGCTCAAGCAGAATGCCAAAAACAAATAGTTTTATACTGCGCTCGCTCCCTCTCACTTGCACACATTAAGCGCAGAATATCAGTACAATTGCACGCGCACAGATCTGTACAGTTTGCATAAATCAAACAGTGTGAGCGAGACAGCTTAGTACTTCACACTACACACTTGAACAGAACAGAACAGCTGTTCCGAGCAATAGTTGTCGAAAGTGTGCGCAAAAAAAAGAAAATTAAAAATTTCTAAAAAACAAATATATAAATCACGTAAATATGGAAAACCAAACTACGACAAAAGACGCGTCAACGATGACCGACGGCACAGGAGATGTTGCTCCGTTTACTGGGCGCAGTGCTAGAGAAAAACGTCGCCGGCTTATTCGCCGTCGTAAAGAACGCCTCGCTGCTACAGCAACTGAACCCGGGCAAACGCAAGGCGACGTTGCACAACAGGAGTGTGCACCACGTCGTCTATTGGAGACTGCTCAGAGTGATGAGTCTAAAACCATGCCGGACGCTAACACTGAAGCAACTGCCGGTCATCGCAAGAAGGAGGCATGCAGCACAACTGAACCCGGGCAAACGCAAGGCGACGTTGCACAACAGGAGCGTGTACCACGTCGCAATAAACCTTCCAGTCGTCGTCGCCGTCGTCTTAGCCTTCATCTATTGGAGACTGCTCAGAGTGATGAGTCTAAAACCATGCCGGACGCTAACACTGAAGCAACTGAAACTGCATATACTGAACCTACAACAAAGAGTGTCAGTGTGACTGCTCAGCTGATGGTCTCTCGCAAAAAGAGCGACAATGATGCAGCCAAGTTAGGATCTAACGTTGGCGAAGCCGGAACGGTTCCACAAATCTAGGTCATCACTGTTTGTTACCAAACGTTGCGTTGCCAAACATACACACATACACACACACACACGCAGACACACACAGACACACACACACAGACACACACACACAGACACACACACACAGACACACACACACAGACACACACACACAGGCACCAACAAAATTAGCAGGGCTAACAAAATAAAAAAAAATTCCTATAAAATGTTTGATATTACAACAAAACTAACGAAGATCAACAACAAAAATTAAAAATACTAAAAATTTAATCAAAACAAAACAAAAAAAAAGAAACAAACATTAAATGTGGATGTCGCTGTTGTTTCCCACCTCTGTAACAATTAAACAACAATAAAATTTGTATACGATTAATTTTATTCCTCAATAACTCGGTACAAACTTTTATTTATTTAGCTATCTTCTATCTATCTTCCATCTATCTTCTATCTATCTACATTGTATATGAATATGCCTATGTTTGTATGTACGCTATGGACATCCAAGCTCATATTTTTAGGCAATCTTCGGTAGCGTCTTTCAATTATATGGACCCCATATATTGTTGTGGTGGATGTAGGTCGACAATTGATAAGGTCCTGCTTATCAAGTCTTTCTGTAGGCTAGTCTCGCCGGACATGGTAGGTTCTTGACCAACCAATTATGTATACCGCTGGATATCACAAAAAAACAAATTATTTTTATAGCTGCCAAGACTTACAAAAAATTGAAGTTAATAATATGTGCATTACTTTCTGTTAACTATTGCTAGCAACTAGACTTGAACGATATTTAACTACCTGTGATTCAATCACGGCGACTGAAAAATCACTAATATCAGTTGCTACTCGATATTGTAAATGTCAGTGAATGAGTATCATTTGTTTCTTATTTGTGCCACTGTGATTCACGGCGTATCAGTAATATATCCTGCAGTAGTGTATCCAGTTGATGATGTGCATGATATATTACTCATACTCCGTGAATTACAATATCGAGTGACAACTGATATCAGTGATTTTTGAGTCGCCGTGATATAAACACAGATGACTTCCTGAAATACCATCTACCCGCCTCAATTTCCAAGATTTTGTTAAGGAATACTTCTTTTGTTACAGAAGTCCAATGCTTGAGACTATAACCAACACTCTCCTCTGGTTTTTTATGCCATTTTAAGCCAATCCTCTCTAGAAAATGGCACAAAAAAGAAGATATCCCAGAAACTGATGGCGGGTTCCTGTAGTTTGGAATTAGTCCCAATCCCAATTGTAATGAAGATATGCCACTTGGAATATATACAAATCAGGTGACCACCTTAAATACCCTGCCGCCTCAATTCCCATGATTTTTGTAAGGAGCCCATATCCTTTTGCGGAAGCCCAATGATTTTTTCTCGAATGATTTTTTGTACTATTTTAAGCTAATCCTCTCCAGAAAATGGCATTACAAACCATAATTATGACAACACAAATACATTTATCATTTATCGAGCATCATCGAAAAGTACTAAACTGTTTCCTGAAGAAAACTAAGACTGATAATATATTTCTAAATTTTTCCGAGAGGATCCATTTTTTTTTTGTTGAATTCAGAAGTTGCATTAATGAGATTTGTGAAATGGGTTAGAATAATTTAGATAATGAAGTTAAATGGAATTATTTTATTTTCATTAGAATGAGTAACGAAGAGAAACCAGCAGCTAAGCGCCATTGCTTAGAAATCATCTCGAATAGCGCCTGCCACTCCGGCCAGATCGACACCGGATCTGCGGACAAAGTGCAGATCGTAACTTCCGTGGTTGAAACTGAGGGTAGCAGCGCCAATAATGGTGAAACCGAACCTAGCCACACAATTGGCGAGAATGCAGCTTTGGCGAGAATGCAGCATTTACAACTCCAATAACGCATGCCACTCCGGCCATATTAATGCAAAACGTGTCTGTCTGTCTAACCGCCTGTTTGAATGAAAAGATCTCAGAGAATAGACGAGATAGAAACTTACTTCACAAGTTTGGTTATTTATATTCTCCTTGTTCTTATCCTCTGCACCCCAAAGCGACAGGGGTATAATTCATTTGTGCGAATGTATGTAACAGGGAGATAGAAGCATGGTCGACCCCATAATCTATCTATATACTCGTATATACTTGAACAGCATTGAAAACTGAGTTGATTCATTTATGTCCGTCTATCCGTTTGTCTGGATGTATATAAGACAAAATATCTCAGGAACTATTTCAATCCTATATACTTTGAATCGCCGCATATATTTTTTTCTGGGTAAGCCAGAATGCTGCCATTTGACCCGTATATGCACGCATTTCAAGATCGCATTGCCGGAAAAAAGCAGCTGATACCAGTATTACCATATTTTAGCTTTAGACGTAGCAGTTAACAGTTTAGATTTGCTTGCTTATAAGAAGGAAAAATGTGATAAATCTTTGGTTTCGAGCGAAGCGATTTCAATAAAAGTTGATCACTCTTCAAACACTAAAAATATCAACGAATTTCTTTTTTATTTTGTTTCACTCGATATTCTTTTATTTTCTTTTGTTTCTTTTTTATTCTATGCTCTTGAAATACATCCTTTTTTTTTTTTGTATTAAAGAAAGAATAAGCAAAAAATTGAACCTGACAGCAAAAGAAAAGAACAGGACAACAAAATGCAGAACAGACCAGACTTTGGCTACAGATGTTTCCATTGAACTCGAATAACCTTGTCTAAAGATAGCCTAAACGAAAGGATGTGCGAAAGAATAATGAGTACGCAAAGCACGGATGGAAAGAAACCTCTATCTCTCTCTCTCTCTCTCTCTCTCTCTCTGTGTGTGTGGTTATTTTTTTCTTCTTATTCTGTCTACGTTTGGCTTCCTTGACTTTGAACTCAAATGAACCGAAGTCGAAGTGAATCTAAGCACAAATGCCATCTCAGGGAACACAAAAAGGTAGCCAGAGCCAAATACAAAATTTGATGCTTCTTACTAGAATTTAAGTAGGTATGCAGCATCCATTGCAGTATTGTTGTCGTTGTTGTGGTTGTTGGTGTTATTGTTGTTGGATTCTGTTGTGGACAGACATATCTCTAGTAAATTTGTTGCACATCCTTATGCGTATTCCTTCATTCCTTCCTTGGTTAATTCCTTCGTGCCTTCGTGCGCTCTTTAGCATAATTCTCTTAGTCAGTCTGTCTCTCTAGAAGACAATCAGAAGTCAAGCATCGCTTATCGGCTTGGCTACCACATTTACTCTGAACCCAACTGCTTTCAGATGCCGTACTTCATCATCATCGTTGTGTATCTGTGAACACATTAAAAAAAACTGAAACATTTTAGTGTATACTCGTATGTATCTTGCTAAATTGCTTGCCACTTTTATCGTTTACTTACTCTTCTAAGACTTCTCTACATGTGTTCCAGTAGTTTTGCAAGTGACATAAGTCACAGTTTTGCAGTGTTAAGATACTTGCGTCTGAGTCAATTAAATAAGATTTTTAGACTGCAAAAATTTGGTGCCAAAAAATTTAAATTCTATGCCGGTGACTTAAATTTCGAGAAATTAACTCATTTCGAAATATGAGTAGTAATGGACGGTCTGGAGAATTCAACGTGTAGGTAGGGTAGAATCTCCTATTTGGCCGTTTCGATGTATGCTTTGACAGGCTTTGCGATGCGCGGACGAATATTGTCATGGAGGGAAATGATTTTGTCGTGTCTAACGCTCGGCTGAAACGCATCAAAATAATTCGTTTCCCGTAATCGTTACATACTGTTTGAGCAGCTAATAGCATATCACAGCACGCTGTTGTCACCAAATAAAAAGCATAAGCTTGGATCCATGGATAATTGATCTAGCCGCTGATGTTCACCTATGATTTATGGGTATAATATATGATTTGATGAGTTTGGAAATGTTTCAGCAGATTCACTTTTCATCGCTAGTCACAATTCGATGGAAAAATCCCCTTCCTTTTCTGTCGTTAAAGCAGTTGTTCACAGGTGAAAAAAAAACACGTTTCGACATCGCTTCTTTTCATTTCGTCTGGAACCCAATTCCGCTGCTTTTGGATCATTCCCATGGCTTTGGGGCGTTTGCTGACTATTGAACCAGTTCCCATTGATTCAGCAGATTCTTGAAACGTTTGACATGGGTCTTCATCGAGCAATGGCAATGGGTAAGTATGTAAGATGGTCGCATGATTCAGTCGATTTTGCGCTATTGTAGAACTTCAATAATATTTGCCACGAGAACGAGATCGGTGTAAAAACGCATTGTGGCGAATTTTGCATCAAACTAATTCAAGAGCTGAAGAAACCTCTTGTTCATTAGAAGCACCGAAACTTTTCTGATTGGCCGCTGTAAAAGTTTGAAGAAATACCTGAATTCCAATGAATAATAATTGTCAATAAGCAAAATCTGCGTTATTGGACTGGACTGGACTGGACTGGACTGGAAGATTTGCCACACAGCTGATCGGAGAAATAATACGGTTGAATGGCTACCTCGCCAATGAGATGTAACGTAACATAGGATTTCTTTTCATGGAGTTTGATGGATTAGATTAACATATACTGCAACTGGAAATATAACATAACAGCACAATATCTCAATTATTATGTGTGTTTATTTAAATACAAAATTTTTTATGTACTTATTGAAAAGCGCTTTCAAAATTAGTATCATTCTAACTTATTATTGTATTTAACTGATTATGAAGGTAATTAACCTTTATACGACCTGCAACAGAGTACGTTTTATAATGGTTATGTTTAAACTCACTCAATTTCTGATTTACAAATAGTGTGCCGAATAAGAAGCCTTGATATAGTATTTATAAACCACCATAAATTGTCTGAGCATCGTTTTTCTATACATATGTATATTTGTCTGAAAGCTTAAACGCTTCTACATGTATCTAACATGTATGAATCAAGTGCGAAGTAAAATATTAATGTATTTCTTGTCTTTTGTGAGCTACGACGACGACGATATAGTCAATTTTTATTTTCTCATTTAATAACCCTCGAGGTGTATAACAAACTACGAGACACAGAACGCCCTTTTTCTGAATATCTATCTGACTAACTGTCTGTCTCTCTGTCTGTCTGTCTGCCTGCCTGTCTGTCTGTCTGTCTGTCTGTCTGTCTATCTGTCTGTCTGTCCGTCTGTCCATCTGTCTGCTTTTCCGCGAAGCTGTCTTTATATTTTGCTGAATGTATCTATGTCTGTCTGTCTGTTGCTACTCACCTTACTTCCGTCGCTACTTGGCGCGCCGTTTGCAATTGCTGTAGCCAAGTGTATATATGTATATGCTCGCGTCTAACTTGCTCGACTTGCTCGAGTATCTCAACGCGCCTGTTTCTTTTTTTTTTTGCTTTACTTTACCCTGCATTCATTCCTACGCTTTGTATCTATGTATTTGTATCTATGTATCTGTTACGGTACGCTCATCTTTACATATCTGTCCGTCCGTTTAAACAATTGTTCGCTCATCTGTCGCCGCATGTTAAGCATAGCTAAACCAAGCCAAGCCAAACCAAGCCAAGCCAAGCCAAGGAGGCCTAAGAATCATCAGGCATTATGAATGGGCATTAAAATTATTATTTGCATGACTTGCCTTGACTGTGCGACCGTACATCCATTCGTTCACGCGTTCGTCCGTTCGTCCGTCTATCCGTCCGTCTGTCTGTCCGTCTGTCTGTCTGTCTGTCTGTCTGTCTGTCTGGCCGTCTGCCTGTCTATTCGTCCGTGATTCTGTCCAGCTGTCTGTCCATCTGTCAACTCGTCCATGAGTATGTTTATTCGTTCGTTAGCCAAACTGTTGCCGCTTGCTAGCATTGCCTACGTATGTATCTGTGGTGGCTCTGTCTGTATCGTTGTATCTCACATTCTATATCTCAATTCTTTGAATGTACATTAGTAATGCTTTTGCCGTTGGTGTATTGCTCCTTGTTCTATGCTTTTCTGTTCTCTTCTGTTCTGTTCTGTTCTCTTCGATTTTGTTTAATTTTCACGTCAATTTTTGATTTTGTTTTTATTTCAAATATGCTCTACTCAAAACCTATAATCCTTCGAATAGATACGTATCTATTGTAAAATTTGTATCTTGAGCAGCGCTTGAAAAGTGAGTTTGAGTTTGAAATGAATGCACAGTTTATGCTTTGGTGAATCATTTTTATCAGCTTACTTCCTGTTTTTATACCCTGCACATAAATAGGGTACATTCTGTTTATTGAAATGCCATGATGGTATGATACATATGAAATGTATGAAACATACCGAAGGAGAGTACGGAGATCTCATTAAGTATAATTAGTATATATACCCAAAAGTGAGAGGTGGTTTTGTATAGAGGCTACTACTAAAAGCTAGGCGAGCACGTCCTTTGGTAATCGCAAATATGTGAAGAAGCCACCATATTAAAAATCATGTTTGTTTTTAACAGTATTAAATAAGTTTTTCATGCAAAAAGACTAAAGTGGGCACTGAGTTTGTATGGGAGCTATCTCAATAAGTGGGCGACGCATGTAAATATGAATATTTCATAAACTTGGTACCAGAAGAAGGCTAAATGCCAACATTCAGCCAAAAAGTGCACAGCAAATATCAGACTGACAGACGGACACGGCTAGATCTCGACGAGCTGATCAAGAATATGTACACTTTATTGGGTCTGCGATGCGTTCTTCAACACGTTACAAATGTTCTGTGGGCGGAACATGCTCCTTGATAATTATATGAACCGTCCGTCCATAAGAAACCTCCTTATCGCATTTAAAGTTGATATTGTATGTAATATATCATTTTTTCATAAAAAAAAAACCCAACAATGGGCGATTTGTATGCGGGCGGGCCGCAGTAGTGAGCGGCATACCTTCCTTCATATTTAGTTGAAGCGTACGCCCATAGATAGCTACGATATTAAATTTCAAGTTGAAATTGACTGCAATAAAAATATTTGCCATATAAAATAAGCGGGTGGTTTGTGTTTTGGGGGCTGCCATAAAAAGTAAAGGATTACATCCAATGATAGAAGCTACCATATAAATTTGTAAGTTGATATTCACTGCTATAAACATTTTTTTTTCATACAAAAAGTCAAAAGTGGACAAGATGTTTGTTTGGGGGCTATTCCAAAATGTGGGCGTGACGTGTAAATATAAATACTCCATTTGACTGGAATCGAAAGAAGTTTAGGTGCCGATTTACAATTGAATATCATACAAATTGAACTCCTAAATAATGCGCAGCCACATCTAGACGGACAGACGGACAGACAGACGGACATAACAAAATTGACACGTCTCGTTGAGCTGATGAAGAATATATATATACTTTATGGGGTGAATAGTTTCTGACAAATTGATAATACCAACTACTACCAGACCGACGAACATGGATAGATCGCTCGCCTCGTCCAGTTGAACCAAAGACTCAACAATTACACAGATCAAAAAATACCGGGGTCATGTCAGTTGTTGGAAAGTTGAGGATCATTTCCGAAGCAATTAACTGCGTAGAATCCGTTTCCGGGCTCAGAATTGGCCCATCAGGCCAGGATTTTGAGATAATGCTAATTATATTTCGTAATTTCGAATAGCCATAACTTTGCGAAAAAGAAAAAATTGATCTCTTGAGTGGTACTAAATGATGTAACTGGAGAGACAGACCACAAAAACCAACATAACCTGAAAAGTAGGAAAAAACGCCGTTTTTCGGGTACATAACCTCAAATATCTCAAAGTCCTGAAGTGATGGACAAATTCTGACCGGATTCGGATTCTACGCAATGACTCTTAGCTTTCGAATAACTAAACCATGTTGACCTGTGTTATTACCATTCAGTACGCCAAAAATGTGAACAACGTCAAGCCAATCGACAATCGCAATTATTGACAACGCGTCATTCTGTCACGATGAGGCCCACTTCACGCTATATGGAAGCGTTACTATGCAGCATATTCGTTACTGGGGGACTAAAAACCCACAACTGATTTATGATGTGCTTCTATACACGCCAGAACCATCGCTACGGTTAATGATGAGCGCTATCTGGCCTTGATTCGTGATTATTTGGCACCAATTATCGAAGAAAATGATATGCACGATTAATGGTTTCAACAGGACGGCGCAACGTGTCACACTGCATGCGAAACAATGGCTTTACTGCGACCAATGTTCGATAGACGTTTGGTATCAAAAAGTAGCGATTATGATTGGCCCACTCGGTCTCCAGATTTAACGGCTTCTGACTTTTTTCTGTGGTTATATCTCAAGGAAAAAGTGCAGCTTAAAGACAACATTTGCCGCTATACTCAGAGAAATGTTGAAAAAAGTGATGGAAAACGAGTAAATCTTTGCGTGGCCGCTGAGAGTGGATGTCATCTTCCACAAATGGCGAAACAAATTATACAGGACCAAGTAAAGTTCGCCTATAGAAAAAAAAAAAAAAATAAAGTTTTTCTGTTTGTTTCAAGATACTTAAAAAAAAAAAAAAAATAGGTGACCACGAGAAGACGCACCCTGTACATTTTCAAGATGTTTAAGTGAATTAATTAAACCATAAGCACTACACTCTTCCACATTGATTTCTTGTATTTCTCTCTTAAATTCTACAGATCTAGTGAACTAAATCTGAATTTAAAGATGCAACTCTATCACTAAGAGCTCTTTATGGGATTGACTAAAAATCAACGACAATTGACTGATTTTATAGTTTATATAGTTTTATTGACTGATTTTATAGTTTATTGATAAATTTGAACAAGAAATTAGAACTGGCACGTTGCAATAAAAGCTAATAATGCACTCAGCTCTCAGTTAAATGTTATGCATCGATGATGCTTCTAAAAACGAGCACACCTTCAGCACAGTTCTGCAACAGCAACAAGAACAACAGCGGACACAATGGGCACAAGTAGGCAACAGATTGAACGCATAACCTTTACGAGGACAACAAAAACAAAAACAAAAACGAAAAGAAAGAAACCAAATCTTTTTTAAAGAACTAGTATGCCGTTGCGAAATAAAAAGGTCACATAAAATGCAAACAATATGCATAATACAAAGTTGCCCAGTAGAAGCACCAAGCAGAGAACAGCCAGGGAAGCCAGAAGACCAACAAAACAGCGAGAAAAAACAAAAAAAAAAAAAAAAGCAAAACGAAGGGTGACCTCAATTACTTGACACAGCTCGAATCGAGCTAACCTGAATTTTATTTTCTTCAAAAGGCAGCTCGACTCAGTTTGCCTTATTTTTGTTTCACTTTGATCGGTGATCTGCTTTTTTCTATGCCATTCACACATACCTACTATGAATATGAAATGGTATTATCAGTTTGTCATAAAGTTTGTAACGCATTAAAGGAGACATCGCAGATTCTATAAAGTGCATATATATTTTTAAGTTCAGTGTCTGAATTGCAGTATAGAGGCTTATTTTGGGCAGGGCTTGTATAGAGGCTTATATATATATATATATATATATATATCAATGTGCCACGCCCATTTTTAGTATAGCGCCTACACGCTATAAACTTTTGAATATCAACTTGAAATTTGATATGCTTTATTCTTAAGCACTTATGCATTACATATGCATATATGTATATCAGTAGATGTGTTTCGCGCATTTTTAGGGAGCGACCTCTATAAAAATATACCACCCACTCTTGGGTTTTTGAGTGAAAAAAAAAAAAAAATTGTCTAATTAATGTCAACTTGAAATTCGTTTCATATGGCTAGAAGCTTTGCAACTAACTATAATAATGGCCGTGTCCCACACAGTTTTTGGGATAGCCCCATGTACACTTTTAGATGCTTATGTTTTACTAGATAACATTATTATCTTGTTTTGAGTACTCGATAGCTCAACTGTCTACCGTGCCTAACGTTTCAGTTGATATGGATTTAAAACGGCGCTCGATCCAAAATTTCTTTAAATTTTAAATTCTTTCTAATAATTTTATGCGCAACAAAATTATCCACAATCCTCTATACCATCTATGTTGAAATTCATGCGATTTCATGTCAGCAGATTCAGATCACACTGTCTTGCCAGACCAGACAATGGTTCCGTTTCTTGGAGATATTTCGCTGAAACCCGGTTTGGAAGCTTAAGATTGCCCTTACCACATGGATTATCCGTATCAATAGGGCGTGTTCCGTTCTTACAATAGCCCCATACAAACCCATTACCCATTTAAGTTGTATGTTTTAAAAAAGTTTTGAAATATATTTTAAAGTGTATTAAAACTTCGGTTCTACCGAATTTAATTTTTTTTCTTGTTTTGCGTTTCTGTTAAAAGAAGTTTCTTTAGCAAGTTTAGCACTTCTTTGCACATTTTTTTTTCTCGTCTTACTCTATAAAAAAAATTATACCAGAGAGGTGGGCAGGTAGTCAGTTACTCAGTTACTCAGTTAGTCAGTCAGTCAGTGGTCGAGGTAATTACTCCTCTGGGCAACTTGTTGCCACTTGTAATGAACAAAGCCCGAACGCCCTCGTCTGTCAGTGGTACCTTCTTCCACTACTCACATCTTCATCCGTACAGGTACATGAGGCGGTGGAGAGCTTGTGTAATGCCGGCAGTTTTGAGCTTCAAGTGGCTTCATGTGGACAGCAAAACTCATCGCTGCCATCGGAGGAGGCACTGACTCTGCACATATCGCTTAATGCATTTCTAAGTCATTTTTTTTTACGCCTGATTCGAGATTCTGTAGCTACTATTTGCCTTTAAGTTCTCCTTTGTTTTTTTTTTTTTTGTGTTAGTTGAATGCAAAACATTTTACGTACTTGATCTCAATATTTGGAATCGAAGAAACTGTGTTAAAGTGCAAGAATAATGGCACATGAGAAGAATATGGAAATGGAATCTATTTAAAAAAAGAAAGAGTGTTATCGACTTCGAGATACTCTGTACCTTGTTTAAGGTTGCTTATATGAACCTTAGATTATATACTTTAGTGGTCCGATCTTGACATATTTTATTAGTATTGACGCTTTTTTATTGACGTTTGTCATACTACTGCCAAAGTCTTGCTTTATCAACTCCTCACAGCATCGATGTTCTCTGGCAAAACAAAAGATTTTGGACGAACTTCACGGAAATCATCTTGGAGATAGCGTGGACCATAACTGAACTTGTTGTACCAGTTTTTTACGGTGCTTAAGGATGATGCTTCATCATCGTTTATGGACTTTAGTGCATCGAAGCACTTCTGACTTGACAGACAATTCCAAAAGTTATGAAAAATTATCGCACTAAAATGTTAAAGGTTTAATTCTACTCTTTGCACGAGATGATTTTGCAAGCCACACTAAACAACACAAATACTGTGCGTACGTCAAAACGTTCTGAGTACGTTTACGCTAAAAAAATTCTAACTTTCCAATGGAAACTTCAGATGCACCTGGCAACAGTTAGTGCAGCCGAGGCCATGCCCTCGTACCGTAAAAACAAATCGAAATGGACACATCTTTAATTATAACGACTTCAAGTTTGAACAATTAGAGTACTTGCCAATCCCACGCATACGAACCTAGCACCATTTTTAAGTTTTTATATTGTATGAAAATGTTTTGTTTTTACTTGGAATTAATTCGAATATTTCATCAATTCTACTAAAATGTCCCGCATATAAAATGTCCCGAATATAACCTAATACAAAACTATGGTTCATATAAGGAAAATTAAGTAAATTACAGGATTCCTTTGCAGTAGCCGAACACTTACTTTCAACTTCTCTATGAAAATAACGGTTATTAAATAAACAGAAGACTTCGCGTGACGAGGTAAAAACCAACTCAAAATATTGCTGATATCGATTTTGTGACGTAAAATGTGTATTTTTCAATTGTATTGTTGGTATTGACTGAGTATGTAATTCGGCGTTCGTCATGTTGCAATGTAGTGTTGGATTTTCGAGAAGATGCATTCAATTAAGTAGGCAAACCATTTCAAAGTCCTAGAAAAGAAATTGAATGCTTCTTGGTATTTATTTTGCTTTATTTTTGTTTTGAGATTTTGTTTGTTAATTTTTTTGCTCAAAAATTTTGATACGTAGTTAAACACTTTGGAATAGTGCTACGATATTACTATAAACGAAGTTCCAAATACAAGAAAGTTTTGAGTATATATATCCAAAATAATTCCAAGTCAAAAGATAATTCTGTGGTTGTAGTTTTTTGTAGCGGTATCATCGTATAAATGAAGTGTCTTGATCTGGAAACTTCCATTGGTTGTTGCAGTGACTGTAAGGAGCGCATAGATGTTCGTGAGGTTTTTTAACGATTGTTGTCACAGAAATGCGAGTTGTGATTGTATAGCAACTGTTAGATACGTCTGTTGTATAGCTTAACGGGAGTCGTGTGGAAATGACCACACAAGCAATTATATTGGTACCATAAAGTCCACGACCCATTTGGTCAGTTCGCAAAAGGCGCATTTAATTATCTTTTTCTTGTACTCATACTTAAGTCGCTGTTGGAGTTGGCTCAGTTTGGCATCGTCATCGCTTCTAAGGGCATAGAAAGAGCCAGAAGAAGGTGAATCGTTAATTGCGCATACAATTACGAAATTAAAGTGTAAGGCAAGGACTCACTTTTGCAAAGCTCTTAGCTCCTGTTGCAGCATGTCGATCTGGTGATCCTTTGCCGCTAATTGTTCGCATGCATTCCAAAGCTTCGTATGTAGCTCTTTGCTATCGCATAGCACACCCAACTATAAATAAGTTATAAGTATCTTTAATTTGATTAGTTTTGATGTATTAGCTTCTGACATACCTCCAGCATAAGTCTGGTCTTCTCATTTTCCTTATTGCAAATAAGTTGAATTTGTTGACCCAGTTCGTCGTTTAGTTGTTCGCTCTCTCTCATCGCTTTCGTAAGTTTCGCATTCTCAGTTGTTTTCATTTTTCTCTGGAACTCGTTGCACTTCTGGATTTCTGCCAGTGTTTGTTGGTGCATGTTGTTCTCTGTGTCCAGTTCATTTATTTCCCCTTTGAGCGATTCTTGACGTTCCAACTCTTCACTAATGCTGTTCTGACAATCGTTTGTGCGTTTTTTAAGTTGGATGAGCTCTCTATCCTTGGAGGAAACAGAGTTCACTACGATTTGGAAATGGTCCAACATGTCCTTCTTCTGTGTTTGAGTGTTGAAATAGGTGAAAAGTTAAATAATAATGTTTTAAGTATATACTAAACACGAATTCGAAGAGGCAAAGAAGACATTTATAGACTTCGTTTTCCGTATGTTTTCAATTGACCGAATAAACCAAAGCAAACACTATGCGCCTATATCGAAAACCAAATGATTCTGAAGATTATAAGTTATAATGAGAACAAATGAGAGTAAACGAGCGATATGCTTGGGCATAATCTTTCGCATGTCTCTCTCCCCTCTGGAAGTTTTCATATTTAAAAAATATGTATGTATGTATGGTCAAATGCTTTAAGCAAACGGATCGGCAGCTAAAGTTAAAAAGAGACGCACGATACAAGTTATATTAAAGAGTAAGTGAAACGAAATACCTATCTATACGTTTGCTTTTTCTTTTATTTTCATTCGGTTTGGTTGTTTCTTATATCGAACCAAGTTCGACACAACTTACAGCTTGTTGGAACTTGTTTGGTTCGTTTGAAATACTTTGCAAAGCACCAAGTGTAAAAAAGCTTACAAACGGTTTGGGGCGAATGTATTTTCCCAATGGTCTAATACTAACCTTACTAATAAGTTCGAGCAACTCCTCGCGTATTAGAGCAACATGCTCAAACTTCTGCAGCCAGGCTTCGGAGGGTATTGCATAGAAAACAGTCGATGTGCTCAGATCATTTGTATGTTCATTGCTAGGACTTTGCTCTAATGTTTCCAATTGATCGCGCGAGACAATGAAGCAAGATCGCTGATTATTCATGTTATTACTAGCTATGGCCTCTTGCAGCGCTGTAGCCCCTTCTACCGTTGACATTTTCTCAATTGGTACAAAGAGACACCTTTCATCATCAAGCGGAGCGTGCATTTTGGCATCGTCAACCAAAACAGCCGTTTTCGTGGCATCCATTATGATTTCTTTAAAGTTAATACTAAAACTAAATACCCAAAATGAATTTAAAAGAAAATCAAAAAGTAATAAGCACCTTTTTTCCACCGCGTTTACTTTGTACTGGTATGATCAGTTGCCAATATATTATATTCCGGCGTTCGCACGTTTCTAGATCTAAAGCCTTCAACAACTGCTAAATTTTCTCAGTGGTCGAATTCAAAAAAAATATAGCAATATAGTTCACGAGACAAACGATTCGCAGTTTTAAGGAGTAACTTATAAAATATAACAAGAATTTTGAATCTCTCTGGATAAATAAAAATGAATGAAAATTTTTCTTTTTTTAAATTAGTTTCTTAGCATGCTTTTTTAATGAAAATTCACACTCATTAGAATCGCTTGTTGCTCAGCAATTCGAAGCTAAAACCTATGCTGAATATTATCTAAATAAATATTTGTAAAACTCAAGAACCTAAATGTGGATGAGAATTGTATGGGGCTACTCCTTAAAGTGGGCGGAGCAGGGCGTTGAACCATTTAAGAGCAGTTTCGCCCATTTGATTTTGATAATTTTTCACATACAAGCTATATGTGATCCCCCTAGCACTATGCGTCCCTGAAATATACAATGAGTATTCTTATACCCATTGGGCTGACGCCCAGACAGGGCCGCAAATTCTATTTTTGACTTTTCGCTGCGTTTGTGGCGGATTCATGTTTTCGCCGGAAAACAAAACTATTATAGTAAGTATAGTAAAAACAGATGCTGGACGTTCAGTTGCTAAAATAGGAATCGATCAGCTGGAGTTGGTGAATTTGATATTTCTGGCAGCTCATCGTTCAGTATATTTTTGTACCCTTTACTGTGAGGTGTTAAGTACGCATAAACGTCCATCCGAGCGACTTATTCGATTCACCATGAATCGTTTTCCCACCACGAATATTCTACCTAAACAGTGGTCCAGATTGCGCCACATGCTCGAAATCATATTTTAAAAACTAATCTGCGCAATCAAGCCGGGTATTGAACTGTCACTGTATACCATCAGCTACATCAGCGTATGTGCTTGCCATATCGAAGTCCACCAATATGAGATCGGCATTATTTTCTATGAAGAAATGCTCGCGATACCGTTCTTCCGTAGGCATTTGCCATATAGTAGCCCTGCCAATTGTTTTGAATGTACGCTCAAAATATATAAAGGCAAGGCACAATGGTGAATTCCATACGGCAGATCGACAGTCCTAAGAGAGTTTCTGTTCATTGGCCGCCTGTTAATTATGGAGACTTGACTTCACTCTGTTAAAATGTGAGCAGTCACAATAGTCGCTTAGATCATCTGTTTTAGCAATTGTGAATGAAAACCACCATGAAGTGCGCTTTATGGTGGTTTTCATATTATTATTTTTAACTATTGTCTATAAGTCTTTCAACACAAAGACATCAAAAGTACTATTTCGACATTCTCACAAAAAAGTAGCAATTTTTATCAATGTAGCCTAGCAAATCATTTCAAACCCTGCTGTTGTGCGTTAAACAGTATTTTACCATCTCTAGTTTGAGAGTATTATTCACATTTATTTTTCTCAAGCAACAAAGAAAAATTTTTGCCTTGAAAGGACTCTCACGTGAAAAAATTAAAAATAAAGAGAAACCAAAAATGGTGTCAAACGCGAATAAAAAATCAAAAGCAAAACCAAAACCAAAACCAAAAGCAAAACCAAGACCAAAAGCAAAACCAAAGGCAAACCCGTTTGCGAACGTTTTTATAAAAGTCGGCGAGGCATATCAGGCTGTGCTTCCTGATTTTATTCCGCCGGCCAAACGGCAGGAAAGCGATTCGTTTGAGTGTGACGAGCAGATTTGGGCGCCTTGCGAAATTATGTCTGATTCTGACTTGAAGGCATATCTAGAGAAGGCAAAGGATATTAAGGGTTTCGACATGCATAAAGGCATTTGTCTATTTCATAAGTACAAAGGAGATGTGCGAAAAGCGCTAGAAGTATTGACATTCAACGATCATGGACCATGGACCGTTGAGGAAAAGCAAATACTCCAGCGTTGCTACGAAATCTATGGTGGCAACTTGAAACTGATGAAACATATGTTACCTCGTCGCAGCAGGGAGGATATTTTGCAATTGTACTATGTTGAGAGATGGATTAATAATATGCCGGGCCGTAATGCATAGTAGGATTAAATGAAGTTGCCTCTCCAACAACCAAATAATTGACACTAATACATAAAGACAGTTTATGGAACTGCTTGTGATGCATTTTCTCAACAAGAACAACGCCTATCAAGATTCATATACACATATACAGTAGAAATGGAACAATATCAAAATGACTCATATTAACAAAACATCAAATTGCACAAAACAAATTTGACAGAAATACCAAAGTCTAATTGGCATTTTCTGATAGCTAAAATTTTCAACAGTTTGAATAAATCACATTTAAAAGAAAGAAAGAAAGACGAATTTCGATTTCGATCTCGATTTCAATTTAATTTAAATTTTTGGAGTTTTAAGTCCAAATTTTGACAGAATTTATATGAAACATTTCGTTTGTCGAAACTTTTCGATCAAAATTCAACACTCCGCAGTATATTCACTTACTTTTAAACATTCATCGACAGTAATTGTTATACTGTCCACACGGAGTTTATAACGCATTAAGGTAGGTTTCATAGACCCCATAAAGTATATATATATATATATATATATATATATATATATATATATATATATATATATATATATATATATATATATATATATATATTCTTGATCAGCTCGACGAGACAAGACGATCTAGTCATGTCCGTCTGTCTGTCTGTCTGTCTGTCTGTATGTACATAGTTGCGCATTTGTTTGGTACAAATTTTTATGCTATCCAGTTAAAAATTGGATATTAATTATTGCACTTTAATAGAGTATCAAGATTGACTTGCCACGCTCAATATTTTACAAACCCACCGCCTACTTTTGACTTTTTGTATGAAAAACTTTTTTATTGTAGTCAATATCAAGTTAATAATTGGTAATATGGTAGCTTTTAATGGTGGGAAACTCCACATATACATTAATGGGTTCGACCCGCCCACAGTTTGAAGTAGCTCCCATACAAACCTACTGCCCACTGTTGCGTTTTTGTATGAAAAACTTCCTTATTAAAGTGAATATTAGGTTGAAATGCGATGTGGTACCTTTTATGAACTGTAGCTTAACATTCATAGACTAATGGGCGTGTCCCGCCCACTATTTGGGCTAGCCCGCCCACAGCTCACTTTTATGCAAAACATCAATATACACTTGAAATTCGATGTGCTGGCATCGCTTCATACATAGTGGGTGAATACTGCTAACTTTTTGGGATAGACCCATTTTGCAACACCGCACAACACCACCCCCCCCCCCCCCCTCCCCATTTGTGTTTACCAATACGATTTAAAATTTCGTTTGAATGGTATCAGACTTTCGGTTCAAGACACAAAAGACGTCGCGGGTATGAACCCACTTTGATGACCACTCCCAGCACAACGTCCAAGTCTGGTACGATCTCCGCAAATTTGGTATTAAAAACAACTGGCAACAGGCGCACTGGCTACACTCGCGGCTTTTTAGTAGCTGTTTTATATTAGTGTTAGTTAGTCCTTGTCAGGATGAAACGTTCTACTAGACTTGGCCAGCCAGAAATTTAATGCTGCTTGTTTTTAACAAGTTGTTTTTGTACATGAGCATAATTTGCTACAGCTTTGTCGTCGTCGTCGTCATCGTCATCGTCATCGTCATCAACGGCAAAGCCAAAACACTTCAAATTTGACGCTGTATCCTTATATTGCCTTCTTACATAAATAAGTATTTCTAGGTAGGTATGTCCTGACACGTGTATGTATATATATATGTATTTGTTAGCAGCAAAACATTCACATCGAAGTCGAGCACAAAATGTGAATTGCAGGCAAGAAAGAAGCAAAGCCAGAAGCTTACAACGATTATTTACTTGTATGTGTGTATTAAATAATAAAAAAAAAAAAACACTTGACTAGTTAAAAACCAAGTGTCGAAAGCCTGGTTGCAACTGCCAAAACTTCTGATATCAATTTTGTGACAAAAGTTTTATATTTTCCAACTGTATTGTTGGGATTGATTGTATTTTTTGTAATTGAGTGTTCGTTTAGGTTTGTAGGTGTGAATTTAGGCAGGTATTTGTAAAATCTAACAACCCAAACGGGGGTGCAAGTTTGTGTGCAAGTGTCCGTCCATATGAAGCCACCATGTCAAATGTCAAGTTGATTTTACCTGATATGACAAAGTTTTTCATTAAAAATGCCAAAAAGTGGATTGTGGATTTGAATGGAACTGCCCCTAAAATGGAGAAATCACATCTGTTTCTCTACATGCGAGGAGTTCGTCCATAAGAAGCCACTATATTACATTTTATGTTGATATTTGCTGTAATAAGAAAGTTATCGTACAAAATTCCAAAATTTTGCGATAAGTTTCTATGGGGACTACCCCTAAAAGTGGGCGAGATACGTCCATTGATATTTCTGTAAAGCATCCTGCCATAAGAAGCAGTCCTGTCAAATTTCAAGTAGATATTTAGATACTGAACTCAATTAAAAGGCAAATACAAAAAGGCAAAAGTGGGGTCTGATTTGTTTGGGTGCTAATTTGAAAAGTGGAGAGATCACACTCATTGATATATACATATGTGAAGAGTCCCTTCATAAGAAGCCACTTTTCAATTTCTAAGGTGATTTCGACAACAACAACAAAAAAATTTCGTATAAAAAGTCGAAAGTGGACCGGGGGGGGGGGGGGGTTCGTGGTGTGTTATATGTAGGCTACCCTAAAAATGTTGATACTCTATTAAACTGGACTTAAAAAAAGTCTATGTGCCGATTTACAAACGGATATCCTAAAAATTAGTGCCCAAAAAATGCGCAACAACATTCAGAGAGACAGCCGGACAGACAGACAGACAGCCGGACAGACAGACAGACAGACAGACAGACAGACAGACATACGGTCAAGGCTAGATGACTCCTTTAATGCGTTACAAACTTTCAGAGCAACTGATAGTGCCATTTCACACTATGGGTGAATGGTATTAAAAACAAAAATCTCTTAATGAAGAACCCTCTACAACTTAACCATTGTAAGCCAAAGGTTATTCTTAAATCCTTCAAACATAGCATCAAACGGTATTATCAGTTTGTGTAAAAGTTTGTAACGCATTGAAAGAGCCATCTGAAACCATACAAATAAATATAATATTGATGAGCTGAGATGAGACGAGTCGTTCTAGACTGTCCGTCTGTTTAGTTGTTCTAGCTAAAACCCGATATGGAAACTTTTTTAGCCCTAGCCCTGTACATCATTCATATATATATATCAGTAAACGTGTCCCGTCCACTTTTAGAGTTAGCCCCATGGTAACGCACCATGGTAACGCACACTTACTGCCAAAAATAATGAGTGTAAAAGATAGATATAACAGGTTTGTGCCCATGAAGCGTATAACACATATAACAGCCATTAGTATGGCGCATTATGTCAGATAACTAAAAATGCACAATCTGACATTTGCCATGCCATATATCGGCTTAGAGGTATTATCACAGAAAAGCATAATATATCAAAATTGGGCCAATTTCACAACGTATTATTCCGCCATTCTGAATAAAAGTTATAGTTTTAGTATAACATAGTGCTCGTTATATGGCAGCCACACTGAGGTAGGATTTCGTCACTTCCGTGGACTACCGTTCACAGTGATATGGCTTCTCAGCATACTAGTCCTTTCCTCCTGTCACCCCAAACTTCAAATAAACACAAAAAGCAGCGTGTTGCCTCATGATAGCCGCTTGCTCTTCAAGCATTCGCATCTATTCAACTATGCATTTCAATCCGTTTGCCACGCGTTCTCATGCCTTCGTCCTTGCAAAAATATACATACTACATTCATTCGTTGGTTCGTTGGTTCGTTGGTTCGTTCGTTCTTTCGTTCCTTCGTTCTTTCTGTCCATTTCTTTAGCGACAAAATGTTTACCCTGGTTTTAGTATTATTACCACCACCAACACCAGAATGGCGACGACAACAACTGTCTCAGTCAGTCAGTCAGGCAGTCAGTGAGGCAGTCACACATATATCCTTATTCAGTTTGTCAGTCAGGAGAACAGTCAGACTGCGCGACGTATACACCGTTTTGAAATTTACTTCTGGTTCTGGCTGCTTTTGCTTCTACTACTAGACCTCATTTTATATCCCTATGTATGTGTATGTAGTCGTCATCTTCCTGTCGACAAAATGTTTGCCAAGCGGCTAAGGCAGAGAAAGACGTCGTCGTGTACAGGAACAGAAAGGAGCAACAGCAACAAATCTATTCACATTCTACTTTTCTATGGATGTTCTATTCAGTTTAGTTCAGTTCAGTTCTGTTGCCTGTACTTCTCTGCTGCTGGCTGCTGGCTCCTTGCTACTTGGTCCTTGTTACTCGCGTTTCGCGACTTCCGTCTTCCGTATTTATAGAAATTCTCATATTTTGCTCCGAGCAACAAATTGTGGGGGAACAGACGACTCCCGCGACATCCTGCATTTTATGCGCTTGCTGTCTCTCTCTCTCTCTCTATCTCTCTCTGTCTGTCTGTCTCTCTCTCACTCTTTCTTTCTCTCGCTCGCATCCTTTTGCTTTGAAAACGTTTGGAGCCGCCGGGAGCTTGTTGACGGCTGTCTGCCTTCTTGGCTCTGCTTCGATCCGATTTATGTGTTACTTCATACTGTCACTTGCCATTTTGCCCATTCTTTAACTAATATCCTTTTGTTCTGGCAAAGAGTGCCATGCCGTGCCGTACAGTGTTGTGCTATGCTGTGCTATGCTGTGCTGTGCTGTGCTGTAATGTGTTGGCGTCATCCTGTCCCAGAATTATGTTGGCGAAGGCGTTTTGCTGGCGCAGGATTTATCGTATGTGCAACGTTGCGACAGAATGAGTTTTGTCACGTGCACTTACTGTTGCCTGCGTTTGCTTTGGAACAGTCTAAGTTGGACGGCTGAGTCCAATCTGACTGTCAAAACACCAACATCCTTACTTACAGCAACAATGGGAAAATGGCATCAGCAGCAGCAGCAGCCTTTACCATCTGCAGGAGCGTCATGGTCGTCAGTTTGCTTTTCGCTTGACATTTTGTGGTTGCAAAATACGCAACAAGGAGATGAAATAATAACAACAACAGCAACAAATTTGGTTAATGAGTTGCAAATTTTGTGGGCGGAATGACGCAAGTCTTCCTCCCTGGAGACTTGTCTGATGTGCGGTTTTGATAGCTGTCAATTTACGACAAATATAGTCACTGCGTAGTTAAAATCTCGTTGGAGTTATGATGCAAAAGCTAAATGTGTGTGCAAATCTTTTTAATAATAAGCGTAAAGTAAATGTGCTAAAGCGCAACAACAAAACAAAATCAAGAATCTAGAGTTCTCCCAATCGTCGAAATTCGAGCTTTTGTCTTTAAAGTACACAATAATAAAAATATCTTCTCTAAGAGCCGCTCATCCAACCTCTTAAGCCTATAAACCCAAAACCCAAAACCCAAAACCGCATAACCCGACACCTTTTAAATGCGACAAGAAATGTGTGTCGGCATCCAGGCGGTGGGCAACGAAGTTGTTGAAAAAAGATTGGCCAACTAGAAAAAATATAACTCCATGAACTAAAAATATTCTAAAATAGAGTCTAATACCAAGAGAAAAAGTATTCCTTCCTGGGACTTCGTCAAAGCAATGAAAACTGCGGAGAGTAAAGCTTTTATGTACATATTTGAAAAACTTCCTAAACTGTCTGATGCAAAAATAAGAGAAATTATTTTTGATGGAACACAAATTAGAGAACTTTTGAAGGACAATGCACATTTCTAAAAAGGGTAATTAAGGTGTAGAAAGAAATTTGGTAATGTTTTATAGACATTACGAAACAAATGTCGTGCAAATATTAAAGATCCTAATAATGTGACTTTAGTATGGTAAAAAATTGAAAAAAAATCTGGGATGCCTAATAAATCTAAAGCTACACCTTCTTCATTCTTATATAGAGTAGTTACCCGAAAATTTAGGCGATTTTAGTGAAGAGCACGATGAAAGATTCCATTTTGAGGTTTTTAAATAATGTTTAAAAAAATGTTTTTTTTTTGTTTTTTTTTTATTTTTATTTTAAATTTCCCTTTTTAATTTGTTTTGTGAAACAACGAGTATGGAACAATAGAAGCATGGAGTGAACACACAGCTTCAGCAACTCACAGTGCAAACATGGTCAAGCATGCTCCACATACATGCTCGACCAGCATGCGCAACCGTTTCCAGGTTTAAGTATTAAAATTACATTTATTATCACTGAGCTTGTTCTCTTAGAATATTTCTAATTATTTGCACCGGGCACGTGTACAACTTTTGACAGTTGCAATGCCTCATTAACATTTGCACTATGCGCACTCATCTCGCTTAGCTTTATCCAGCTTCGTGTTAAATTGGTCGCTCAGTTATTATTGGGTGTTTCAATAAGTTCTTAGCGTTTCCTAAGTAATGCTGCGGCTAGAGCATCTTCAATATTTTACACATTCCAAAGGCATTGAGCGTCATTTTAGTTGAAACGTAAACGTAACGTAAACTTTGTGCCGGATAAACTGTGTTTTGCGGGTAGTTATACTACATTACTTTAACAGGAAGAAAAGTTCTGCTGAAAGCCATCAAATTTTAGCGGAAGTTTATAGAGAGCATAACCTAGCTGAGCAAACGTTTCGGAAGTGATTTGCTCTATTTTAAAGTGATGATTTTCAACTGTAAGACAAGGAATGAGCTGAGCAGCTGAAAAAGTTTGAGTAAGAAGAATTGAAGCCATTACTCGATAAAGATCCATGTCAAACGCTTCAGGAATTAGCTGAATTATTAAAAGTTGACTTCTTAACCGTCAGCAAATGCCTCACAAACATGGTAATGGTTCAAAAGCAAAGCAGTTTTGTACCATGCGAAGTAAGAGACGTGTAAAGGTGTTTTTTCAACTTTGAACAGCTGCTTGAATGACAGAAAACGATGGGATTTTTGCATCGATTAGCGCTACAATAATTCCAAAAGCACAACTTCATGGGCTAAACAGCGGCAAACAATTAACATCAACGGCGCAACCAATTATCCATGAATCCAAGCTTATGCTCTATATATGTTGGAATCAGCGTTGTGTGATCTACTATAAGCTGTTCAAACCGAATGAATCGATTACGGAGGAGTGGAACTCAACTGATGCGTTTGTATCGCGAAGTAAAGAAAAAAAAACGGCTGGAATAAGGAGACAAAATCGTTTCGCTCCCGGACAATACTCGTTCGCATATCGCAAAGCCTGGCACATTCTAAATCAAAAAGGTCAAATGAAAGTTTCTACCAAACCCAACGTATTCTACAGACATCGCTTCATCTCATTACGACCTTTTTCAATCGATGACTCATGGTCAGATATTTTTAATTTATACTTTTGAATCGCAAATATTGCAACGTATGCATTGCCAGAAACACAATCCTCAGAAAAGCACAAATTAAATAATGCACCAAGCATTGAATAGCCAAAAGAACTTGGCCACAGACAGATATACTCGTACAAACCCATCCGCAGTTTCATCATGTGCAAAGGAGAAAACGTTGTACATGCCGTGTTGCTACAAGTTGCGCTTCTGAGTGTCGGCTATATGCTCATTAAATTAGTTCTAAGTGGGTCAGTTAGTTTGAAACAGCCGTCGCTGCCGCCGTCGCAATAGCTAGATACGGAACGGCACGGAACGGAAAGTACCAGAGCAGACAACAAACCCATATCATACCCACTCCACACAAACTCATTTCAATTCCATTGCTTTGATCCTAGTTCTTGATTCTAGCCGTACTTTGAGTGTCTTAGTACTTAGGCAGCCAAAAGGCCAAAAGGCCAAAAAGTGCGAAGAGTGTAAAACGCAAGCAAGGATGTTTTATAAAGGATTCAATTTCATTTGAAAATACGTAATCATTATTGCTTGTCGTGCTTTCTCCCTTTCAACCTTACGTTGCCTACGGATTTCAGTTTCGGCAGCAGCCTGTGCTGTGCCTGGTGTGGGCGTGAACAGAAGGTTACGGATGACCGAAGAGCAAACAGTGAATGGATGGCCCATTGCCTACATTACGAGTAGGTAAACGGCAAATGACTACAGATGAATGAATAGATGGCAAATATTCTGGCATCACATCATCTCATCAGCAAATTGGATTGCCACACTTTTTACAGCCTACATAAAAAATGAAACAACAAAAACAAAAAACAGAAAAAAACAGAAAAAAAAAACAGTTTTGACCGCCAACTATCCGTCCGTTTTCGACTCCTACTCGGAATCAACTAAGTTTAGTTCTTCGAATGCTTCTTTTTTTTTAGTTTAATTTACCCTATTTTCGCTTTTATGTGAATATTCCTAGCTGATTTTTCAGTGATTGTGTTTCACTTTCGTTAAAATTTGTGCCGAGCAGTTTCCTATTTTGTAGTTTCAATAAAAAAAGAATCTAAATATTCTGAGAAGTTTTTAGAATTTGTGGAAAGTTTTTATACAAAAAAAAAAAAATATATATAAATAAAAGGGATTATACAAATGTATGTTATAGACGGAAGGAGGTTTGGCACACCCTATAAAGTATATACATATATACTTCATCAGCATCGCAAGACGAGTTGATATTTTCAAATGCAGTGAAATTAAGTACCTAAAAACTTGTCTTCTTTAAACTTCGCCTCATTAAGGGCCATGTTCACGACTTAGAAATAGATTAGAGAATACGAATTGCCAAGTTATGCTATTGGGGGAATAATAACATCGATTTCGAGTAGCCCTGCAGTATAAATCGATTTTTGCTCTATTATCGGTCACTTTTCGTCTGATATCGTTATTTGGTTGTCTGTTATCTTGACTTGCTTGTCTGTTATTGTTACTTCTGCTTATTTATCGGTCTGAATAGGGTAACAGTTCATTCAATTGCACAAATGTAAACGCATAAAAAGTATAGATTAGAAGAAAAAATTCGATGAAAGTGCGCGTCGCCTCAGTAGAAAATAAAACGAGCCAATCCATGAAGATAATATGCACATTTGTATTCCAAATTTTAATGAAAAACTTAAATTTTGTTTGTTTTCATTTTGCTCTGGTTTGTTATCGAAATTATCAAATTAAGTTGGCAGCTATCTTTGAAATATATGTATATATTGGTTCGTCGAACTAGGCAATACGTTTATAGGCTAAATAACAGTCGTGACATTGAAAACAAGGATATAGTGTGGAAAGAATGAACTATAAAGACATAGACAAGTCGTGAAAATGGACCTAAAAGTTATTTATAGTATTAATAACACAGGTCTACAAATACCGGGGTCATGTCAGTTGTTGGAAAGCTGTGGGTCATTTTCGAAGTAATTTGCTGCGTAAAATCCGAATCCGCGGGTTTAGAATTGGCCCATCACGTCAGGATTTTGAGATATTTGAGGTTATGTACCCGAAAAACTGCGTTTTTTTCCTACTTTTGTTGTTATGTACAGGGTGCAAAAAATGTTTGTGGTCTATCTCTCCAGTTACATCATTTAGTACCACTCGTACTCTTTAATTTATGAGTTCAAGCGTTCAATTACGAGTTCTACCGCAAAGTTATGACTATTCGAAGTTACGAAATATATCACTTCGACGTCATTAGCATTTGCATTAAGCCTTTGGGACAATAACACAGGTCAACATGGTTTAGTTAGAGTGATACTAAATGATGTAACTGGAGAGACAGACCACCGGATTCGGATTCAACGAAGCAAATTACTTCGGAAATGTCCCTTAGCTTCCCAACAACTAAACCATGCTGACCTGCGAAATATTTGTTATAGAAGGACTTCGATTTGTAGCCTGCCAAATATTATAGTACCGCAGCGCAAGTAGATAATGGCAAGCACTGTCACAAAAGTACTAGACTTTGTATCGAACAAACATATGTTGTGTTTACTAATTTTAGTTTGATAGTTATCAACACTATGATTGAAGAAAAACATATCTCATATATGTATCTCCTGTAAATTTAAAGAGTTCATCGGCGAGCTTTTTGAACTGGACAGATGCTTTACATACTAAATATCAATGGGTGTCATCCCCCACACAAACCCACTACACACTTTTGGGACTATGCATAAAAAATATTTTTACTTTGGCAAAATCAACTTGTGACTTCTAATGGACCTACGCTTTAAATAAATATCAATGGGTGTGATGCCCAACACAAGTCCACCACAACTTTTAGGAAAAACTTTTTTATTACAGGTTAAAGCAACTTGAAATTTGACATGACAGCTTCGAATCGACAGACGCTTTCCATAATCAATTGCATCAATTGTTGTTGGTAATGTTCACCAGTTCGGGCTTGGTTTGGTTGCAGCAGCTCATAGTACACAACACCATTCTGATCCCACCAAATACAGAGCATGAGCTTGGCACCATGAATATTCGGCTTGACCGTCGATGTTGATGCATGGCCGGGTGGTCCCCATGATTCTTTTCTCTTTGCGTTGTCGTAATGAATCCACTTATCGTCGCCAGTAACAATGCGATGCAAAAAACTCTTACGATTATGGCGTTGAAGCAGCTGTTCGCAAGTGAAAAATCACCTATCGACGTCTCTTGGCTTCAATTCGTACGGCACCCAATTTCCTTGCTTTTGAATCTCTCCCATGGCTTTGAGGCGTTTGCCAACTGTTGACAAGTCAACTCCCAATGATTCTGACAATTCTTGAAGGGTTTGACACGGATCTTCATCGAGTAATGCTTCCAATTCTTCATCTTCAAACTTTTTGGGCTGGCCCGGACGTTCTTTGTCCTCTGTAGCAAAATCACCGACGAAACCAGTACTCACAAGTTAAAATCGATGGAGCATAGTCCCCGTAAGCCTCACAAAGCGTACGATGGGCTTCAGCTGCTTTTATCTTCAAATGAGAGCACAAAAGCAAACTTTCCCGCAAATTGCGTTTTGTTGGAACAAAAGTCGACATGTTCACAGATCCAAAAAAATATGTTGTTTACACTTCAGTGGACTGACACATACTGAAAATTGAAGCTTATAAACTAGGCTTTTATATGAATGAATGATATACCGTTTAATAGGTTTTAATTTGCCGATGTGCACAATCTATATTCTGTACAAATCGTTTGAATAGTGCTTGCTTAAAATTATTTAGCTTCACTCACATAACGAAACAAACACACACAAATATTAAACTTCTTCCTCTTTATTTTCTCACTTCCCCTTGGAAATATGTTTTTCCAGCATTGACAGAATTCGTCTTCCCGATTTAATGATTGGATAGAAGCTTCGAGTGTTGGAAAAAGTACTGGAACAAGTGTATTATATCCGAGAGGGAATACCTTAAAGTTGACAAAATAAAGAAAAGAAATAATATTTGGAAAAAATAACCTTTTTCTTTGAACACACCCCGTATATAGTGGATCAGCATCAGAAGAGAGTCGATTTGACTATATTCGTCCATCTGAATATATGAAACAACAGATTTCAGGAACTATGTGAATGCTAGATACTTGAAACCTGTTCATTTAGTTTCTCCTTGACCATACAAAAATATCTTACCACCGGGTTCACCATGCCTATA
Source organism: Leucophenga montana (assembly GCA_035044765.1). Lineage (NCBI taxonomy): Eukaryota > Metazoa > Arthropoda > Insecta > Diptera > Drosophilidae > Leucophenga > Leucophenga montana. The sequence goes on from JAWNNQ010001036.1 coordinate 196,746, forward strand.
ATACACATACTTACTCACTTATTGTATTTGCATAGTCACATAGAAAAACAAAAAGTTCAATTATGATAGCAAACTCATAATAGTGCGTCACATTGGTTGCAAGTAAGAAGATGGAATAGAATAATAGAATTATTTATATTTGATATATATCTATATATATAAATAGGCAAGCGCAAATCATTCACACCCTTTTTAACCCTCTTATACACAACATTTTCGCTTTAAATTTTTTTTTGTTGGGAAGAATAAGAAGAGAAGCACGGACGAATGTAATTTTTTGCTAAAGTATTGTGTCTAAGGTAGGTAAAAGAGAGGTAAGGCCCTTGGCCAATCATAAAGACACTCTTTCACAAATCTCTCTCTCTCTCAGCTCTCTCAATTTGCTATAGCTGCTAACTTTTTTGTTTCTTTCGGTTTGTTTGTTTTCAGTTGGAAGAATAGAGAGAAAAAATATTCTCTATCTCTGTCAGGCTGTAAAGGCCGATACACATTTTAGAACATGGCGATCGAGCAGCTCGACGATTGCCTTGAAGCTGTTGTGTGCGCACTTGCAAACATGTTGTCGAACATCAGTTGAGTGACCGCAACCTTTACGCGATGGAGTTTTTTTTTTTGGAAAATTCTATTTGCTTCGAAAAACTATAGTAACTCCTTTTGTATTTTGCTATAGCTATAAACGCTCACATCATCTGATCGAAGATGATGAAACCAAATATACTGCTTAGCTCTGCGACAATTTAAGTTATCGTATTGTACAGTTTGTGTTTAAAAACGCTTGATAAATCTCAATATGGTCAAAAGGTTTTGCCTCTACAGACGGCTGATAAGTTTTTATTTGAGTGGAAAGAGTTTTTAATTTGGGTAATTTACTCCCGCACATGCAGAGCAGTTATCAGTACTGTGGCGCTGTGAACATGTCCAAACCATTGGCATTCCTAAGTCCTTTCTCACGCGCAAGCCTTTGAACTAATTGAATACATTGATAGCACACGGTGTGCAAATATTAATCGGTAAAGAGATGCATGAGGACTAATTTTTAATAGTGATGTGCTTTCAAAAACTACTAAGCTTAACACGAACTACCTTTTTATATCAGCATCGCATATGATATGCCGCCTACTGATAAAATATGATCAACAAAACTCGGAAAAAATTAAAATAATGCGAAATTTGTCCAAAAGACATTTAAAATCTTCATTTAAGGATTACAAAAGACGCACGATAAAACATCACCCTGCCTGAATCCGCTCTTTGTAACAACGGGACTCGGATTGATTCTTTTCTACTATGACGACGCTTTGTGTAACTGATAGCGTCATCATGCAAAGATGCGACCGAGACGCTTTTCTCGGATGTCACCGGATCACCAACAGATGGCACATATAATGCGTTGTGTTCACATTCTTAATGAACAAGTCTTGATACAAGAAAGTTCTATTGATTTTATTTGTACTGAAGTAAAAAGTGGTGAAGTATTAGCATCTGATATAATCGGTAACTTAAAAAGAGTTAATCTACGATCTTCATGATGCTCGAGGCCAAGGATACGCTAATGAATCCAACATGTCAGGAAAATATCGTTGTGTACAAGCGCAAATCCAAAGGGAAAATGATCTGGAATTTACGTACCATTGCAAGTCATTGCCTAAGTCTGTCAGGTATATATTCCGCTTCAGCCAACTTAGAAACGAAGATTTTGTTTTTTCATTTCGTTGGGAGCATTTTCAAGTTTGATAGTTGCAAGTTTCATTGAAAGAGCATTCCGATACAAATCAGGGTAAGCTATGGCAGCCAACCCTCAGAATCGTTTATCGAAAATTTGCTCAAGAACATTAATCTAAAGTTAATTTTCTTTCTTGACAACTGGAATCAGAGCTCTGCAAATGCATAATTTGGCTTTGGAAATAACTACTCACCTAGTACAGGGATTAAGAAATTCATTTCAAGCAATACGCAATGGTGAATTAGAACATTAGCATCTACTCTTCATGTCCAGAGTGCCATTGTTGTCTTGTTGAGAATGAGTTTAAGATGGGTATACCAGCTTAGTTTCTAAAAAGGGTACTAAGACAGCCTTTTGGATTATTGAATTCTTGGAAGAATACTGAGACTCTACTTGACACAACCATTCGGTCACTTTGTGAAGAGCTGATCACATCACTTCAGAAACAGTGTCAACCCTGGCAATGATAAGATCATGCATACCCCTATGAAACAGTGCACGAGAGGTGGAGCCCTAGCCAGTAATATTGTATTAAAAAGCGCCCTGAATATCAAGTCCAGTGTGTCTCTCTATTGAACAAGAATCAATTTTTGTCGGACGACTGACTTTGATAAATCCCAAAACTAAATAAACATTTGCGTGCATAAATGCATAGATTCTTTCATACATGCCTATGTACTCTAAAAGAAAAGTTCTATTGATGTATTTTTTTACCAATAATTCTAAAAATGTGGATAGGAAATTATATTAGCTGTTTGGAGCTATTGATACACTCACACCACAAACATCAACACAAAATCAAGAGAAGCACACACAACTATGAAGCCATGGACAGAAGTGTGAAGACGCTACATATGTGCGAATATGATACAATACAATACAATACAATAAAAAGAAAAAGGAAGAAGGAAAACTAGGGAAGAAAATCTTTGAAAGAAAACACGTCAGATTCTGACATTTGTTTTGTCAAATTGAATGATGAGCTAAGCTGAGTAATTTACAAACATACGCACCAAACAGGACCAGGCTAGGACAGGACAGGACAGGACAGGACAGGCAGTAGTTGTTTCGTTACCCGCTGGGGCACAGCATAGGCGGGGGCGACTGACTGAACTAAACTGAAATAAAATGAAATCGATGCTGCGATGAAGTCTGTATCTGATACGAGGCATAACATGCAGGTTAGCAGGCACGCAGTGTGCTCATATTATTGTTCGTTCTGTGGCTGATATTGGTGATGGTTAGCGTGCGTTTTGCTGGCTGGAGAAGAAGAATAGAATCCGCAGAAAGGATGTCAGCTGAGCTGTATATAATAGGGCTAAAGCTGTATATATCGTAAGTATATATATGAAACGCTGAAAAGGAAACACATGCACCAAATGCTCAAAGGACGGAGAGAACGAACGAACGAACAAACGGATGGACGGACGGACGGACGGACAGTAGAACAGACAAAGCATGTCAGGTTGTGTTGAGTCGAGTTGAGTTGAGTTGAGTTGAGTTGGTTTGCCGCCCTGCTTTGTGGAGGGCTTGCATCGGTTTGTGCGGCAGGCAATAGTTAAATGACATACTTTCTCAAAAAATATATGTATATATCTAGTATAAATGTACATATTTGCGACTGCTTTAGATAAAGCGAACTACGGACGCATGCAGGGTTGAACGAAGAACAACAAAAGATGACGCGTATTTATCAAAAAAAGAAAAAAAGGGGATCTTCCCTCGTTTGGGCGGATGTTGTAAGTTTACCCGTTTGTCGAATTGATTTCAATATTTTGTTTTTTTCTTTTTTTTTTTTGCTTCTTTGTATGACATTTTGTTTGAGACTCCTTTTGCCATTTGTCTCTGGGTGGTGGTTTTCATTTAGTAGACTTATGTGAATTGGTGGGTGGCGGCTCGGTGTGAGTTGCTCTATTGTAGCATAGCAAATATGTACGAGGTCATAACAATAACATAACCACTCACATATCTTGATTACAAAATCGTTTTTGTTCCGTCACATTTTGATTTGGTTCTGCTTTAAGTAGTTGTGAATAAATGCTTTCGGAGTGTATTAAAAAATTATAATAAAACAAAAAATGTATTATTATATGACTTATGAGTGTTGCTGATAGACGCCTCTTCAGACGCAAAAAAAAAAGGAACAAGAACGTTAGCTTGAGGATGTTGAGGTGCTATGTCAAAGAAATGAATCTCGAAAGTTTTGTCAAAAGGTCAAGCGTCTGACCGAAGGTTTCAAACCCGGAGTTTCTTTCTGCAAGGACAATAATGGAAGTCTGCTTAAAGATGCACAGGAATCACTGAGACTATGGAGAAGTCAGTTCTCTAATCTACTTGGGGGCGATGAAGTGAATAATACCGCCGATAGAGAAGCATACCTAGAACAACCAATTGATGATGGTTCTCTTGTAGAGCCACCGGATTATAACGAGGTCGACTTAGTAATTAAAAAGCTGAAGAATAACAAACAAGATGCCAGCTGAGTTATGCAAGACCGGTGGCAAAGAGTTGGTAAGGTGTAGGTGCACCAACACTTATGCAAAATATGATCCGATGAATGCATGCCAGACGATTGGAATCTCAGTGTTCTTTGTCCTATCTTCAAGAAAGAAGACGCCACTGTCTGCGCGAACTACCGGGGAATAAGTGTCCTTCCAATAGAGTACAAAATTGTGTCCCGCGTACTGTGTAAACGGCTGGAGCCATACACGACTGCATTGATAGGCCACTATCAGTGTGGCTTCAGACCAAAGAGGTAGACCAGTGACCAAATTTTCTCTTTACGAAAAATCCTGTAAAAGACCCATGAGTACAATAAAGACACACATCACCCATTTGTCGATTATAAGGCCGGTTTCGACACGCCGATAAGAACGAAGTTCTTCAACGCCCTATATGAACTTGGTATCCCAGCAAAGATCGTTCGTCTTTGCATGATGACGTTATCACATACCCAAAGCGTCGTTAGATTAGGAAAGAACCTCTCCGAACAGTTTGATACCAAGAGAGATTTTCTTCAATCTCTTGATGGAGTACATCCTACGCCAATGCCCATACGTAGAACGGTCGGGCACGATTTCCCGGTCCAAGTCCGAAGCATAGACACTGACATCGACGGATACAGCGTCTTTAGAAGTATTCGAGAGAAAGATTCTTCGTTGGATTTTTGGTCCCCTTAGAGTTGGCGTCTTGTTTAGGATCCGTATGAACCATGAGCTGTATGAGCTGTATGATGAGGTTGACATAGTCCAGCGGCTGCACTGGGGCTGGTCACCTCATCCGGATAAACCCCAAAGTTCCAGCATTAAAGGTTTACGACGGAAACTTGAACTTGATTGGTGGACGGCGTCAGAGAGGACGTCCGAGCTTAAGATGGCAAGATCAGGTCTATGATGACCTGAAGAAGCTCCGGATTGCCAGCGGATTGCCGGCGGTGCCCACTAAACTACACCGAATGGTGCGCTTTCCTACGTGCGGCCTTGACCGATAAACGGTTGTAGAGCCACCTAAGTAAGTAAGTAAGGAGTGTTGCTAATAACTGTTTAAAAGTTAGAGAATGATGTTTTATTTTTGTTTAGATCAAGCTCTTTGTGTTTTATTTTGATGTGTTCCTTCCAGAGTTCCATCAATGTATTATAGTGAAAGATATCGCACAGATTTGTTGGTAAAGTCCACATGCACGGATTTCGCATGGATCAGTTCAATTTTCCTCTCTTTTGTCCATTACGACACCAAGTACTTCGTCACTCCAGGCCAGGCGTCAATTACTGCCTGCAACTCTGTTAAAAAATTACGTCGATGAATCATTTTTATTTATGTGAGAAAGAAATGAAACCAATAATAACAGCACCTCACAGTAAAGCGTACAAAAAGATACTGAACGATAAGCTGCCAGAAATGTCAAATTCACCAACTCCAGCTGATCGATTCCTATTTTAGCAACTCAACGTCCAGCAGCTGTTTGAATTGTGAATTTTCATTAAAAAAGCATGCTAAGAAACTAATTTAAAAAAAGAAAAATTTTCATTCATTTTTATTTATCCAGAGAAATTCAAAATTCTTGTTATATTTTATAAGTTACTCCTTAAAACTGCGAATCGTTTGTCTCGTGAACTATATTGCTATATTTTTTTTGAATTCGACCACTGAGAAAATTTAGCAGTTGTTGAAGGCTTTAGATCTAGAAACGTGCGAACGCCGGAATATAATATATTGGCAACTGATCATACCAGTACAAAGTAAACGCGGTGGAAAAAAGGTGCTTATTACTTTTTGATTTTCTTTTAAATTCATTTTGGGTATTTAGTTTTAGTATTAACTTTAAAGAAATCATAATGGATGCCACGAAAACGGCTGTTTTGGTTGACGATGCCAAAATGCACGCTCCGCTTGATGATGAAAGGTGTCTCTTTGTACCAATTGAGAAAATGTCAACGGTAGAAGGGGCTACAGCGCTGCAAGAGGCCATAGCTAGTAATAACATGAATAATCAGCGATCTTGCTTCATTGTCTCGCGCGATCAATTGGAAACATTAGAGCAAAGTCCTAGCAATGAACATACAAATGATCTGAGCACATCGACTGTTTTCTATGCAATACCCTCCGAAGCCTGGCTGCAGAAGTTTGAGCATGTTGCTCTAATACGCGAGGAGTTGCTCGAACTTATTAGTAAGGTTAGTATTAGACCATTGGGAAAATACATTCGCCCCAAACCGTTTGTAACCTTTTTTACACTTGGTGCTTTGCAAAGTATTTCAAACGAACCAAACAAGTTCCAACAAGCTGTAAGTTGTGTCGAACTTGGTTCGATATAAGAAACAACCAAACCGAATGAAAATAAAAGAAAAAGCAAACGTATAGATAGGTATTTCGTTTCACTTACTCTTTAATATAACTTGTATCGTGCGTCTCTTTTTAACTTTAGCTGCCGATCCGTTTGCTTAAAGCATTTGACCATACATACATACATATTTTTTAAATATGAAAACTTCCAGAGGGGAGAGAGACATGCGAAAGATTATGCCCAAGCATATCGCTCGTTTACTCTCATTTGTTCTCATTATAACTTATAATCTTCAGAATCATTTGGTTTTCGATATAGGCGCATAGTGTTTGCTTTGGTTTATTCGGTCAATTGAAAACATACGGAAAACGAAGTCTATAAATGTCTTCTTTGCCTCTTCGAATTCGTGTTTAGTATATACTTAAAACATTATTATTTAACTTTTCACCTATTTCAACACTCAAACACAGAAGAAGCACATGTTGGACCATTTCCAAATCGTAGTGAACTCTGTTTCCTCCAAGGATAGAGAGCTCATCCAACTTAAAAAACGCACAAACGATTGTCAGAACAGCATTAGTGAAGAGTTGGAACGTCAAGAATCGCTCAAAGGGGAAATAAATGAACTGGACACAGAGAACAACATGCACCAACAAACACTGGCAGAAATCCAGAAGTGCAACGAGTTCCAGAGAAAAATGAAAACAACTGAGAATGCGAAACTTACGAAAGCGATGAGAGAGAGCGAACAACTAAACGACGAACTGGGTCAACAAATTCAACTTATTTGCAATAAGGAAAATGAGAAGACCAGACTTATGCTGGAGGTATGTCAGAAGCTAATACATCAAAACTAATCAAATTAAAGATACTTATAACTTATTTATAGTTGGGTGTGCTATGCGATAGCAAAGAGCTACATACGAAGATTTGGAATGCATGCGAACAATTAGCGGCAAAGGATCAGCAGATCGACATGCTGCAACAGGAGCTAAGAGCTTTGCAAAAGTGAGTCCTTGCCTTACACTTTAATTTCGTAATTGTATGCGCAATTAACGATTCACATTCTTCTGGCTCTTTCTATGCCCTTAGAAGCGATGACGATGCCAAACTGAGCCAACTCCAACAGCGACTTAAGTATGAGTACAAGAAAAAGATAATTAAATGCGCCTTTTGCGAACTGACCAAGTGGGTCGTGGACTTTATGGTACCAATATAATTGCTTGTGTGGTCATTTCCACAAGACTCCCGTTTAGCTATACAACAGACGTATCTAACAGTTGCTATACAATCACAACTCGCATTTCTGTGACAACAATCGTTAAAAAACCTCACGAACATCTATGCGCTCCTTACAGTCACTGCAACAACCAATGGAAGTTTCCAGATCAAGACACTTCATTTATACGATGATACCGCTACAAAAAACTACAACCACAGAATTATCTTTTGACTTGGAATTATTTTGGATATATATACTCAAAACTTTCTTGTATTTGGAACTTCGTTTATAGTAATATCGTAGCACTATTCCAAAGTGTTTAACTACGTATCAAAATTTTTGAGCAAAAAAATTAACAAACAAAATCTCAAAACAAAAATAAAGCAAAATAAATACCAAGAAGCATTCAATTTCTTTTCTAGGACTTTGAAATGGTTTGCCTACTTAATTGAATGCATCTTCTCGAAAATCCAACACTACATTGCAACATGACGAACGCCGAATTACATACTCAGTCAATACCAACAATACAATTGAAAAATACACATTTTACGTCACAAAATCGATATCAGCAATATTTTGAGTTGGTTTTTACCTCGTCACGCGAAGTCTTCTTTTTATTTAATAACCGTTATTTTCATAGAGAAGTTGAAAGTAAGTGTTCGGCTACTGCAAAGGAATCCTGTAATTTACTTAATTTTCCTTATATGAACCATAGTTTTGTATTAGGTTATATTCGGGACATTTTATATGCGGGACATTTTAGTAGAATTGATGAAGTATTCGAATTAATTCCAAGTAAAAACAAAACATTTTCATACAATATAAAAACTTAAAAATGGTGCTAGGTTCGTATGCGTGGGATTGGCAAGTACTCTAATTGTTCAAACTTGAAGTCGTTATAATTAAAGATGTGTCCATTTCGATTTGTTTTTACGGTACGAGGGCATGGCCTCGGCTGCACTAACTGTTGCCAGGTGCATCTGAAGTTTCCATTGGAAAGTTAGAATTTTTTTAGCGTAAACGTACTCAGAACGTTTTGACGTACGCACAGTATTTGTGTTGTTTAGTGTGGCTTGAAAAATCATCTCGTGCAAAAAGTAGAATTAAACCTTTAACATTTTAGTGCGATAATTTTTCATAATTTTCGGAATTGACTATCAAGGCAGAAGTGCTTCGTTGCACTAAAGTCTATAAACGACGGTTAAGCATCCTCCTTAAGCACCGTAAAAAACTGATACAACAAGTTCAGTCGTGGTCCACGTTCTCTACAAGACGAATTCCGTGAAGTTCGTAAAAAATCTTTTGTTTTGCCAGAGAACATCGTTGCTGTGTTTAAACTGATATATTATAAACTATCTCACGATATGTGACATATCGTGAGATAGAGACATCCTTGGGCATTAGTATGATAACCGTCAATAAGATTTTGCATGATCATTCGGCCGTTAAGAAGATCTGTTCGCTTTGGATCCCACATAATTGGACAAACGCTCAAGAAAGTACTCGTGTCGAGACTAAGACCGAAACTTTTGTATGGATATGTAGTGGTGTAGGTGGTCAGCATTTGAAAAGGCAATAAGCAGAAAATACATGGAGAAAGTATATGGGGAAAACGATCAGAATATAGATAAGTGCAGGAAAACATCACCTCCTGCCAAGTATGGTAGAAAAAACTAACCGCGCGATGGGTGCCGCGATTGCTCACACTCGACCATAGGCGCAACTGTCTGACCACTTGAAAATTGTATTTAGAGATGTTCAACCGCAATCCGCAGGAGTTTTTGCGCCGTTTTGTTACCGTAGGCGAAACACACCAGATACCAAAGAACAGTGAAAACAGTGGACACTTCTCGGGATGTACGTGCACCAAAGAAGGTCACGCGGTGCATTCACATTGAATACCTTGAAAAGGGTAAAACGAACACTGGCAAATATTATTTAGAGCCGTTGGACAAGGGACCGCAATTGGCGAAGAAAACACTGGATTAATGTGTATTTCATGAAGTCATGAAAAGGAGACTATGTTTTATTGAAAAAGTCACTGACTTATCAAATGGCTCTCGTCTAAACAGCAGTAACATTTGAAGTGTTAATTTGGAGTTGGAATCGAAACCAAGCTTGCCAGAATTCATGATATGTATATAAAGTGATTTTATAAGTGGTTTCATAGTGTCTGTGCAGCACAGCTAGTCCCTTTCGTATAAAAAAAAACCATGTTACTCTTTACTTTTATATGAAAGAGATTAGCGCTGTGCTGTACTGATCTATACAAATCAGACAGTAGAACATTTACACAAAACTGGAGAGAGTAAAATAAACAGAATGAATCTATATTTCTAGCATACACGCATGCCTTATAAGCGGCAGCAGTGGGAGTTTCTGATATGAAGTAGAGCACTTTGAGCTACAATAATCTTAAATAATCGTAAAAATTTAAGAAAAGAGGCTATAAAAATTGATCTTTGCACGAAAATGTGAAACAAAATTAAAGAATTCAAGGCTACAAAATATAAATACGAATACATGCCATTGGTTCTCATCAAAATTGGCAAGCGCTACTGATGTTTCCTTAAGAAATACTTAAGAACAGCAACAATTCGGCTAAATCTTAGTGAAGATTTCTATCATTTAAATACAAAATTAGGTAAACACAAAAACCTGCCGCCTGACAGAGTGCCAGTGCAGTGTCTATCTACTTGTACTATGTACGCGTATGTATCTTTTTGTATCTACGCGTATGTATCTGAAATGTATCTCGCATTTGCTATTGTTGTAGCTCAACATACTTATATACGTACGTATCTTTCTATTGTTGCCATAATCACGTTCCCGCTGACATTTTGACAATTTCGGATTTTTTTTTTATTATTACTGCTGTTTTCTTGGCTGCCGCGGCAAATTTGTTTGACAGTGAAACGTGAAATTCAAACATGATTTCGATGGTAATTACACATTGTTGACACATTCATCAACTGCCTTCACTGCTGTTTATCCCTATTGTCGAAGCACTGTAGCAGCATCTAAGTATGTATGTACATGCAACGTGCCGCAAAATGAGGGTGTAACGCAGCCCATCGTAGCGATTCGGGTTTCTGCATTCTGCATTCTGCACAGTAATACTTCGCAATGAAAATTCTAATCCCTGAAATTATATTTTATGAAATTTTAATAGCAATTATTTATGAAGTAGCAAATTCTCATGGGTATAGTAACTTGGCACACCGTAGAAGTGTGCCAATAAACATATTCATTCATGGTATATTTTAAGCTTACATAGTGTAAATATATGTTGCAAAGTTTTGGAGATATGGCTTATAATTTCATTGGGTTCATATAATCTTTATTATCGTTTGTATATGTATGTGTAGGCATAGTTGTATACGCAAGAGTCGAATCCATTGATTCGCTAGTAAATTCAACAGTGCCGCTGTGCATTATCGAGCACTAACGAATTCACTAGCCCTCGGTAATGTAGCAGGCAGCCTCTGGACCGAAATTGACCCGGACTGGTGGATTTAAATCGAACCGGTAAACCGAATCGGTTCAGTTCTTCCACTTAAGTTGGCTGTCACTGTCATTGGCCTGCATGCCAAGTTTGAGCGCGATGCAATAATTAGTCTATGTTTGACAGCTGCTTCTTTACGACGCAAAAAGTTTGTATGGCGAGTTTTAACACGGGGAACAAAAAATTTTACAATGAATTTGCTTGAAATTTTGTGTTTCCAATGGAGTAACGGCAACGGAATCATTCAAGTATTTGGAGGACTCTACTCCAGCGAGAACGCATTTATTTGAGTGGCATAAAGCATTCAGTGAGGGTCATGAAATCGTATAAAACTTGCCTCATTCAAGTCCTTCATCCACTTCTGTTAACGACAAAAACATTGAAAAAGTTATGGAAATTGTGTTCAAAAATCGTCGTGTTGGTATTAGAAGGATAGCAGAGGCACTCAACATCTCTTATGTATCGACTCAACACACATTTTGGTTGATGTTTTGGGTATGAAAGGCGTCGCCGCCAGACTCGTACCAAAAGACATACATTTTTTGCATTGTTTTGCATTTTTGCACATTCCAGCTTGATTGTGACGGACTTTTTGAAACAAAAGTCATCACACTGATGCACCAGATTTGGCATCCTGTGACGTTTTTCTGTTTCTGAAACTTAAATATCCGCTCCGGGGAATCTTGGTGTGCTAACTTTTGTATAAAGTTAGCAGACCACGCGTGGTATAGCCCATAAAGTATAAAGATATATTCGAAAACTTATTCGATTCAGTTATGTCCGTCTGCCCGTCCGTCTGGATATATGTATGCGACAACAGATCTCAGGAACTATAAGAGCTACAGACTTTAAACTTGTTAATTTAGCATCTTATACACCGTTTAGGTTACTATTGACCTTCTCCAAAATATTCGAATGACTATTTCTGGCTAGAATGGTCGAAGTAATGAAACAGTCAGTGAGTCATACCAATCCACAAATTCGGCTTTAGGGCTCAACATGGTTACGCAGTGCAACTTCATCTAGAGGCGATGCAGTAAAGTGATTAATGTGAAGCCGGCATTTGACAGAGTGTGCCTGGATGGTCGGTCTACTTCACAAAATTAAACTAATACCGCAAACGACACACATGGCGAACTCACATCTCCAGTGCATTACGAACAAGTTATGGAAAGCTAAAACGGCTTAATTGGCTGTTACGCAGCGATTGTAAACTGCCTTTCGCAAATAAGGCACAGTCTAAATGACAGCCCTTCGAAGAAACTCTGAAGCCGATTGGTTTCTCCATTCTTATTTGTTTTTACTGTGACACGAGCAAAAATATTTTAATAAGAGCACAAAAATTAGCACACACACAGAACTAGTTTAACAAAATTTAATTTTGAATATCTACGATGTTGTGGCATATTTCACTGTTGGTCTGCTAACTATTTCTAAAGTTAGCAGACTAAGCTGTTTCAGCGATTTCGAGTTGAGCACAAAATATTTAAATAATTAAACGAAAACTAGCACAAAAGAAGTTGGTATGAAGATATTTTTCAACAGTAGCAAATGGTGTGGCCACTAGAAGTTATTGTGTAACAAAATTCTTACACAACATACAAAAGACAAATTAAATGAAGTGTGACCATTATGACTCATTAATAATAGCTGATATTGCATAAATTGTACACTTATATTCTCTCAATTAAGATTTGAGACCGCGAAAAGTTAACTATCTAGCGTGCTGGCTAACATCCCAGAGGTCATGGGCTCAACTCGCACACTTCATATCGCAATGCAATTTAAACTTAAATAGAAAAACAAAAAATGTTAACATAATTTTTACGTATTTCTTAGATTCTCTAAGGACTTATTGACCTATACTTTGTACAAAGAGTGTGTATAAAAAAATGCTTAAAATCGAAACTGAAACTTGTTTAAAACTAACCGAGTACAGTGCAAATAAATAGGGGATAATTTAAAGTGAAGGCGTCGGACATAGAAGCAGGCGGGTAGGCATACCTAAAGGCATACAAGGATATGCACAAGGGAGAGACAGGCACACACATACACACACACACGCAGTTGTCCTTACGAATACTCACACACACACACACACACACACACACAAAGATAAAATGAGGCGATTGGCATATGAAAACTCGTTGAGGCTTGAAAATAAAATAAAAAAAAAAACTAACTATAAGTTTACATACACTCGTATGTACATACTACATACATACTCAAAGGCAAACAAAGTAAAGCGTTGAAGGAGCAAACGTACATGTATGAATGAATGAATGGATGCATGATGTTACGACTAAAGGACCAAAGGATATTCAAGCATACATACATACATACATACATACATACATACATACATACATACAAACATACATACATACATACATACACATACAACGTATCTGTGTGCAACGTATCTGAGTAGACAAAGTGATGTGATAGCAGCAAAGGCAAATGAACTGATAAACGCTTAGAGCTGAACCGAACCGAACCGAACCGAACTAAACTGAACTGAACCGAAATGAACCGAAATGAACCGAACCGAAGTTATATGAAATTGTTATGCGGGTGAGCGGGCGGGATCTATGTATGAAGCAAATGTAAGGCTGCAAAATGTTATGCGGTTTGGGGTCAGTTAATACAGACAATCTGCGCAACATAAACTATCTGTATAAAAACAATAAATTATAAAGCGCTCATGGTGTTCTGAGTTAAATGCGTACAGAAAATCAGATAATTTTCATTTTAAGTGTAAGACCCAAATTTAAGAACGAAAACTCAAAAACAAATTACAACAATGTGTGTGTGTGTGTGTGTGTGTGTGTGTGTGTGTGTGTGTGTGTGTGTGTGTGTGTGTGTGTGTGTGTGTGTGTGTGTGTGTGTGTGTGTGGAGTGTGGAGCGGTTTGAAGGACATCTAGCGCTTATAACTAGTTACATTGACAAGTTTATATCATACACTTACATATGTACATATATATATATATATATATATATATATATATATATATATATATATATATATATATATATATATATATATATATATATATATATATATATATATATATATATATATATATATATATATATATATATATATATATATATATATATATATATATATATATATATATATATATATATATATATATATATATATATATATATATATATATATATATATATATATATATATATATATATATATATATATATATATATATATATATAGAGAGAGAGAGAGAGAGAGAGAGAGAGAGAGAGAGAGAGAGAGAGAGAGAGAGAGAGAGAGAGAGAGAGTATATATATATATATATATATATATATATATATATATATATATATATATATATATATATATATATATATATATATATATATATATATATATATATATATATATATATATATATATATATATATATATATATATATATATATATATACTCAATCTTTTGCAATTTGCTGTTAGTCTAAATATACTACAAGTTTGGTAGCTCTAAGTCTCCAAGCTGTTAGCATTCATACGGACGGACATGACTGTCACTTTCTAGATTAAACAGTAGTATTGCCTCCTGCCTCCTTCTATTCTAGCTGTAAATAATCATATGCACAAACGGATCCTAAGGATACACCACGCTTTACGTTACAATGATAGAAAATCAACAAGAGGCGGTAAAAAAAAACACAGACACACATAAAAATGCTGAAGAAGCAACAAACTTGTCAGCAAGAGTGACAGGGGCAGAGAGAAGGACATGCAAAAGGACACTGTTAACATTTACAGCAATGCCAAAGAGATAGCAAGCCAAACGCAAGAGCGAAAGTGAATTACTGTTACAAAAGAGCGCACTAACAGCAAAAGAGACCAGACCACATCTAAATACAACAGTCGAAGAGAGTCAAACAGTGCATGGGAGAAAAAACGTTGTCGTCATCGTTGATTTGATAGCAGCAAAAGGACATTGGCATATCAACTTTTTTGATTTTACTTTTATATTTTTAAAGCGGTATATTAGTTTCAGACACTTAATAGCTTTTCGCATCGGAAGAACGAATCGTTTTTAGCAGTAATACCAGAAGTCCAACCAATTTTATTTGTAATCTTCATAGGAAGTAAAGTATTCTTCGTACAGACCATGGCTCTTTGATCGAAAAAGTTGCTAAACAGATGAAGCAATGTCTGAAGAATACAGTGTGTGGAGTAGAACCTTCCATTTGTGACTTTTTCGTTGTAGAATTTGACATGTTTTGCGATATGCGAATGAGCATGTGGTCGTGGGGGGTTGTGGGTGTATGTTTTTGTTTCCCAGTTTACCCAGTTTACCGGTATAGTTTCGATTCTCACTTATATATATATATATATTTTTTTTTAAGTACACCCTCCCTCCAATTATGTATTTTTGTAAGTTTTCGGCATAGCTGTTTGTCTGTGCAGGGTATTTTATAGCCGACCACCTTATCTATAACACTTTTTTTACTTATTTTTTGTGTGCTCTTATTTTCTATTTAACTTTTTCGCTCATTATTGTGTTCACTCTTTCTCGCTCGTTCGTTGGTTTATTGGCTCATTCGCTTGTTCGCTCGCACAGCTGTATAAAGCGTTTTAAGCATTTCAATTTATTTTTGAAATATGTTTGAAAGGACACGGCTTCAATTGCATAAAACTGCTCAGCCCCACCACCCACGCATATCTCCACGAACGTTCGACAACAGAACACATTATCGCGCTATACCCCTCTTTCGTTCGCCCGTTCACTGTTTCTTTCTAAATCTGTTCACCTTCCCCTCTCTCACTCTATTATACTTGCTGCTATCCTTCGTGTCCGTGAAAGTGCTTAAATTCTGTTTCGACTTGTCGAACTTGTTTGCTACATAAAATACGCTTTAACCCAAAAGTCCTCGAGGTGATGTTTTTGGAATGGGATGGAGTTGTGCGAAACTTCCAACAGTATATGGTTATGTATGTGTGTGTGTGTGTGTTAATGTGGGTGAGCGTGTGTGTGTGTGTATTGGGTCACATAACAGTAAATTACACCACTTTTTTAGCCCGAAAGTGATTTGATGTTGATGATGATGATGGCGACGAGGACGATGGCGATGAAATCACTTTGACAGGACAGCAATGAACACAACAACAACAACAACAGCAACAATATTAAGAGCAACACATGCCAACCCGAAATAATATCATTGTGTGAATATCTGTGTGTAGATGTGTTTGTATCCTTGTTCAGTGGTTAATAAGTAAATGCTTTGATAATAAATTTAATTGATTTACATTTTCAGGTTTTTCTTCTCCATTTTTTTTTTTTTTTTTTTTTGTTAAACACATTGTTGAGCAGTCAACTTTCACACGTTTAACACGTTTTACTGCAACAGACAGACAGAGAGAAATAGAGTGAGAGAGGGAGAGAGAGAGAGAGAGAGAGAGAGAGAGAGAGAGAGAGAGAGATAAACATAGAAAATATTCACATGGTATGATGAAGGTTTTTTGAGCTCTTCAAGTGAGCTAGTGAAAATCGTAGGCCTGCAGGACTACAATGTTTATGATGAATGCCTAAAACATACTTTTACCATTAAAATATTTTAAATAGCGTATAGCTTTCGATGGAAGTTCTTTAAGCAGCTTTCCAGTTATCATATCATACCCGGCCGATTGTTTTACTTTAGTTTTATCAATAGATTTTGTTATCTCATTGTCAGTTACATATTGGATTGGATGGTTGCAAACGGAGCAGCTGGATGCATCTGCGATATGGTCGTAATTTTGTGGATTGTTAACAAAAGTTTTTTGATAAAAGATCAGCAAGGACTGAAGATTTTTCAAAATCTGTTTTGGCCCAAGTGCCATCTGGTTTCTTTAGTGGTGGGGAGTGTGTGTGTTGGTTCTTCTTAAATTACTAGTAGCCTTCCAAAGAGAGCAATTAGTGTCTATGGTTGGAGTCTGGTGTGTTAGATACTTTTCTAGACTTTTATTTGCATTTCGCTTAAGAGCTTCTTTAAGTTCTTTAGTCGATCTATTAAGTTTCATTTTATCTTCGGGACAGCTTGTAGCTTGCCACTTTTTCCGAAACTTACTTTTTGCTTCAATTTGGTGTCGAATGGAGGCGGGTGTATAGTTAAGTTAATATAGGGGTAGTTAATATAGGGGTAGAACTAAGAGCGGTTTCAGCTACGGTGTCATTCAAATATATTACAGAACTTTCAATATCATTTGGAGATTTTAAAGAAATATCCGATCGTAAATGTAGCTCTAGAAATTCTTTATATGCTTGCCAGTCGGTCTTAATTATAGAGGGTTGGCTTCGGGTTGTACGAGAAGCAAGAGAAGTTAAGTAATCAAGTTGAATTGGAGAGTGGTCAGAAGACAATTCAAAACGGAATTTGATGGAAATGTTTTTGATAACAGAAAAGTCTATGAGATCTGGCACTTTATGTGTATCTGTTGGCCAGTAAGTAGGTTCCCCAGTTAATACGTGCTTACTATTTTTGGATCGAGAAGTATTGTTAGAGTAATGTGCCCAACACGCTTTGCTTGAGGCACTCCTACATGTATGCTTTTGAACTGAGATATGGAGTTTTCATGTCTCACGTTGAAACTTCTGCCCTGTAAATATGATCGAAGTAAGCGGAACTGTGTGATATGGATAAGCTCATTTTTATTTTGTATAACAGCCCCTTGTGCCATACGCGATCAAAGCTTTGTTTCACATCAAGTAATACGGCCGAACAGAACTGTTTGTTTCTCTACAAAAGAGTTTTGAATGACTTCAACGATTCTGTGAACTTGCTCTGGAGTTCCATGCCTTCGTCGAAACCCGAATTGATGGTCTCGTGGAGAATATCGCTTTCAAGTGTCGGTAGCACTCAACGAAGAAATATTCTTTCGAATATTTTTGAAAGTACCGCCAGCAGACTGATATGGCGATAGGATGATAATTCGTTCTCAGGTTTTCAAGGCTTTGGAATTAGAATTACATCTGCGCACTTCCACTGGCTAGGGAAGTGGTCAAGCCTTGAAAGTGGTAAAAGTAAGTGAAATAATCACAATCGATGCAAATTTCACTGTGAGAATGCTGGCAGAAGAATTATATTCATCTTATCTGTACAATCTACAAAATATTAAATCTACAAAAGATTAACTGAAGATTTGGGTAAAAAGTTGGTTTTGTTGCATATCATGATGATCAAAAAATCACTCGTGTAGAGCATTACAAAGACATCAGCTCAACAGCTAAAAACGATCCCGATCCCTTTGTAGATAAAGTGTCTCAGTGCAGGTGTTAAGCAACATACAAACCTGCCCCTCCCACTCTCTATGTTTGAGTTTTTGTATGGAAATTATTTTGCTTTAATTAAGTTAATTAAGCTAGAAACGCAAAATTTGGTACGTCAATCGAAATAAAATATAAAACATATGTTCCACATATGTTCAGATCGGACCACTATAAAGATTAGCCATAGAAACCCAAACAAACTTTACCTCCATTTTTCACTTCATGTGTGAAATTTAATTCTTATATTTCAACAATTCTAATAAAATATGGTCCGATCAAAATATTAAAGAATATAATCTATGGTTCATGTAAGGACACTTAAACATGGTACAGGGTATCTTGAGTTCGAGAACACTCGACTGTAGTGTGATTTTTTTTTTTGGTTTTTTTTTTGTTTGGTTACAATTCGCTTACAATTCAAATAAGAAAAAAATGATTTTTATAATTTACGTCCACAAAGTATGCTACAATAAAATATTTCAAGAGGTATTTAAATTTAGCATACTTTTTGGAGATACTTTTTGTATAAAAAGTTTTAATGTGAACAAGGTCTAAAGAATACTACCATCCGTACTCTTTAGACCTTGTTCACAATCTAGTGGAACGAAAAATTGGATAATCATTTCGTGAACATAAAAAGGGTAAGTTTTGAAGGATTAATGCATTGCAAGCAGAATAGTGCAATTGGGATGCATAAAAACTATAAAACTAATCTTCTTTTGGTTAATGGCAAACCAACTAAGTTGCATCTTCTTTTGAAAGGAGGACAGATGTAATCAATTTAATATTTCATGTAGAGCTCAATAATTTGCATAAACTAATTATTATACTATTTCAAAAATAATTTCTGTGTGTGTTTTTAGGTGGTACAGAACTGTAAATTCATATAAAAACACAACAACAACAACAAAATATTCGGTAGAACGTTTTACGGCATTTATGATGAAAAATGATTTCGGCCAGATGGCCGCCACAGGAACAACTGCAACTGGTAGATCCAATGTTGGCATATCTGCGCTCAATGGCTGTTAAACACATACCTAATGATGCAGATTGCTGAAAATCTGACCGTAATCTATTAACAGATGGTAAGCTAGGTAGGTGGTATATGAGCTGCATTGCATTTGAAGTTAGTACGCCGAATATTCAATTGCCCACCTACATTTTCATACAGTATGTAAAGGATATGCTCGTACACAGATGTGAAATATGACTGCTGTGAGTTCTAGCCGAACACTTCATTCAACTGTCGTGCAATAAAAAAATCACTTGTTGAGATAAAATACAAGTGACGAAAGCCTAGCTGCAATTTATGGTACAACATTTTTTATAACAATTTTGTGATGAAAGAATTGTAGTTTTCATTTGTATTGTTTGGATTAAATGTAATATGTATTTATTTTGAGGAACTAACTTCTATCAGATGGACAGAGAGACGAACATGGCTAGTAATTCTTTTGGTGTCTCTGTTAGATGCTTTTGATGATATGTGACAAAAGGGCATACAAGTAAAGTGCGTTATTTGTTCACACAAAAATAAATCAGCACAATTATATTGCGTATTCATTGCAAGTCAAGCAACACACTAAGTATCTAATAGATAGATAAGTGGCTCAGAACACGGATATAAATATTGTCATACAGACGCACAGACAGACAGACAGACAGACAAAAAGACTGATGGTGATATGTGAAGCATTCGTTGAAAGCGCTACGATAGAAGTTAACAGAAAGACAGACGCGATTTCCCACACACACACACACACACACACGCACACATAAGCATTTGCGCAGCAAAAGTCCTGCTGCAATCCGTATGAAAGTAGCAACAAGGATACGGAAACAAATCGAAAAATGAAACAAAACTAACAGCACTGCTACTCAATACTCGCAATACTTGACTCTCGATGCTTGTTCTCGATAAATATATATCTATATATATATATATATATATATATATATATATATATATATATATATATATATATATATATAATTTTGTTACACGATATGCTGGCGGCGTGGCGTGGCGTGTCGGCATGCCGCATACGGCATGGAACGATAATACATAAGGAAGCTTTTTCGTCCTTCGTTCGCAATGAAATGAATGTATAAAGTGAAATAAAGGGGCGTTTCGTCGCTCAAGTGAATTGGCATGAATAAATGTGAATATGAATAAAATGTGGTAAAAACTGTGTGTATATGTGTGTCTGTGTGCGTGTGCACAGCCGCCAAGCGAAAATCCGCGCCCGGTATAAGCATAATTACAGGCGCCCATTTTCACATGACGTAGCAACTGCTTTGCACTCGTATTAAATGCAATCCCATTGATTCCAGTGCCGCTAAAAGAGCCCGAATCTATCTAATTTACACACTTTACACACTGCACCCTTTCGACGGGCCTCAGTGTGTGTGTATGTGTGTGTGTGTGTGTGTGTGGCTTATATACATTTATATACGTAAAGGCGCCCACTAGTAGCCTTGAAGTGCGTCAACGAGATGGCATACGTTAAAGGAAATTTGCAAAAAATAAATGGTTACGAGAAATGTGTGGCGCGGCACATTTAAGCTCAAGTTTCTTAAGTTCTTTTGCTACCAAATCCTGTTCACCATTCTCTATACCTACATATATGCGATACATCCTCCGATCGGATGTGATGAGCCCAGGGAACGTAAAATAATATGTATGTATGTATTATAGTAATGTTTAACGGGAGCGAAGCGAGGCATTTGTCGTATGGCATTTTCACATATTGATTTTAAAACACACACGCGCATTCAGTGAAGTGTCCTTGCTGGCTCCAATTGTGACTCCTTCGGCAGCAATGTATGTATGACGGCATCTGCACTTTGAAAGTTCGCCCTTCTCACTTTACGAAAGTAATTTTTCGAGCTTTCTATTGACTTTCTGGCATATTCATTCCTTGTGCTTTGTTGTAGCCTTTAAGCTGCGACGCTTTATGTCACTCACTCGACTCTCTACATTGCTACAGTTTCGCTGTATGTCCGTTGGTCTGTCTGTCTGTCTGTCTGTCTGTCTGACTGTCTGTCTGTCTTCCTAAATTGTCGTCCTTGCTGTCTGTGCTTTGTTCATACATTTGCACATTTGAAGTTTTGTGCCTTGTGCGGAAGTCACCCTTTATTCGAGTACATTTCGATAGTCATTCAGTACACACAAAGAACGCCAAAATAATGCCAAAAATTCAAACAAGTTGGCAATTTGACTGTTTGTCAGAAAAGTGTATACTAACATGTATACCTATGTACATATTTATGTGCCTGGCTTAGGCATTAATACCGTTACAAGGAAAATTATAATTCTAAATTTTAACACATTGATTCACGTAGTACTTAAACGGGAAACCCAGTCTAGTCTACTAAAGAAAACTCCTTTGAAACCAAACGAAACAAGAATGCAGCAGTCTTGCATTCACTGAGCGTGACATCCAAAACAAATTTTAAAAAAACTTATTTTGCGTATAGATATATAAATGCATATAAATGTCCCAATTTGAAGTCCTTAGCTTTTATAGTTTCTGAGATCTGTTGTTTGTGGCGGTCAGACGGACGGACTTAGCCTCCTCATGGAAATAGCCTCATTTTCCCATGCTGGTCAAAATATTTTAACTAAATATATTCATATATTTCATAGTATGTCGACGATTTTTCCACAAAACATCACCACTTTACTGGCTGGCTTGATTTTGATCAAACTTCGCAGAAAACGCTGACGCAGACCAGCATTGGTCCATTAAATTTAATCACAGGAACAATCAAATCTTGGGTACCACCTGACAGGAAAATGCATAACCAGATAGAAAATCTTATTATTATTATTTCATATTTCGCTGCTTGACGTACACGCACAAAGAGGACATATTCAGCGATCATAACCTTGTTATAGGTGAAGTGCGTCTTCGTCTTGAAAGGCGCCAGACAACCGCACAAACAACACATTGAGAAGCTAGTCCCTTACCAGAATTTTAGAGCAGTACCAGCAGACAATGTGAACCCTGGAATACATCGCCCAAAATAGTACACCCATCTGGAGGAAACTCAAGAATATATGATGAAGCAACAATTGGATTTCGTAAGAGAAAACCATCTAAGCGATGTTATGTTTCGCTTAAAATAGTCGCACAGCATGAAAACAGAAATTTGTTCTTTCAAGCGAGCTGATGGCGGAATTTTGACAACAGTTGATGAGCAGTTACAACGATGGAGAGAAATTTTTAACGAAAGCAATCACACCAACACTGCCGAATCAAATCCTTTTGTAACACTATAACATTGCAGTATTAATAGGGAAATACCAACTGCTACGTCTACGCATGCTGGGATTTGGCGAGTAATCATCATGCTAAAAAAAGAAAACAATAAAGTGACGTGACGTTATCTGACCTAACCTAACAATATGCCACCAAAACTGGTGAAATATAACACCGATGTGTCATAAGTCATTGACATCAGGCACTATACCCAATAAATGGAAAACAGTAATTGTTACCATTACTTACAGCTATTTCCCTACTGAACTCCATTCAAAAGTGGACTCTTTACAAAAATCTTGAGAACTGAGGCGGGAACATGGTATTTTAGGTAGTCACTTGATTTGTATATATTCCAAGTGGCATACTTCATTACAATTCTATGGGACTAATTGTAAACTACAGGAAACCGGCATCAGTTTCTGCAATATCTTTTTTTTTTGTGCAATTTTCTGTAGAGGATTGGCTTAAAAGGGCATAAAAAACCAGAGGAGAGTGTTAGTTATAGTCTCAAGCATTGGACTTCTGTAACAGAAGAAGTATTCCTTAACAAAATTTTGGAAATTGAGGCGGGTAGATGGTATTTCAGGAAGTCATCTGTTTTGGATTTATTTCAGTGCCAACTATTGCTGATTTCATTTCCGATTCAAAAAATTGACTTGCTCACATAGTCCTTTCCAGGATTAATCAAGTGTCATATATTCGCTGCAACTTGTAAGGACTAAGGCAATACTACGCGTGAAACCGCAATTGTATGCTAAAAGAGTTCTGTTTTCATGTTATTTTCTTGAGAGGATTGGATATAAAAAAAAAACCAAGAAAATAGAAAGAAGCATTTAATTTTCCATTCCAGTGAAATAAACCAGATGCTAGTAGAGATAAAAGCCAAACAACCATAAAGGTTGAATTCAAAACAAGTGTCTTAATAGCTTTATAAAATATGTCTGTAAACACTACGTGTATGATACAATATATCACACACTCAGTTGAGCGATAGTCCACTGCCTGTGATTATATCACGGCGACTCAAAAATCACTGATATCAGTTGTCACTCGATATTGTAATTCACGGAGTATGAGTAATATATCATGCACATCATCAACAGGATACATTAACACTAACACTACTGCTGGATATATTACTGATACGCCGTGAATCACAGTGGCACAAATAAGAAACAAATGATACTCATTCACTGATTGAATCACAGGTAGTTAAATATCGCTCAAGTCTAGTTGCTAGCAATAGTTAACAGAAAGTAATGCACATATTATTCACTTCAATTTTTTGTAAGTCTTGGCAGCTATAAAAATAATTAGTTTTTTGTGATATCCAGCGGTATACATAATTGGTTGGTCAAGAACCTACCACGTCCGGCGAGACTAGCCTACAGAAAGACTTGATAAGCAGGACCTTATCAATTGTCGACCTACATCCACCACAACAATATATGGGGTCCATATAATTGAAAGACGCTACCGAAGATTGCCTAAAAATATGAGCTTGGATGTCCATAGCGTACATACAAACATAGGCATATTCATATACAATGTAGATAGATAGAAGATAGATGGAAGATAGATAGAAGATAGCTAAATAAATAAAAGTTTGTACCGAGTTATTGAGGAATAAAATTAATCGTATACAAATTTTATTGTTGTTTAATTGTTACAGAGGTGGGAAACAACAGCGACATCCACATTAAATGTTTGTTTCTTTTTTTTTATTTTGTTTTGATTAAATTTTTAGTATTTTTAATTTTTGTTGTTGATCTTCGTTAGTTTTGTTGTAATATCAAACATTTTATAGGAATTTTTTTTTATTTTGTTAGCCCTGCTAATGTTGTTGGTGCCTATGTGTGTGTGTGTGTGTGTGTGTGTGTGTGTGTGCGTGTGTGTGTGTGTGTGTGTGCGTGTGTGTGTATGTTTGGCAACGCAAAGTTTGGCAACAAACAGTGATGACCTAGATTTGTGGAACCGTTCCGGCTTCGCCAACGTTAGATCCTAACTTGGCTGCATCATTGTCGCTCTTTTTGCGAGAGACCATCAGCTGAGCAGTC
Source organism: Leucophenga montana (assembly GCA_035044765.1). Taxonomy (NCBI): domain Eukaryota; kingdom Metazoa; phylum Arthropoda; class Insecta; order Diptera; family Drosophilidae; genus Leucophenga; species Leucophenga montana. The sequence continues at coordinate 221,597 of JAWNNQ010001036.1, forward strand.
ACACTGACACTCTTTGTTGTAGGTTCAGTATATGCAGTTGCAGTTGCTTCAGTGTTAGCGTCCGGCATGGTTTTAGACTCATCACTCTGAGCAGTCTCCAATAGACGACGGCGACGACGACTGGAAGGTTTATTGCGACGTGGTACACGCTCCTGTTGTGCAACGTCGCCTTGCGTTTGCCCGGGTTCAGTTGTGCTGCATGCCTCCTTCTTGCGCTGACCGGCAGTTGCTTCAGTGTTAGCGTCCGGCATGGTTTTAGACTCATCACTCTGAGCAGTCTCCAATAGACGACGTGGTGCACACTCCTGTTGTGCAACGTCGCCTTGCGTTTGCCCGGGTTCAGTTGCTGTAGCAGCGAGGCGTTCTTTACGACGGCGAATAAGCCGGCGACGTTTTTCTCTAGCACTGCGCCCAGTAAACGGAGCAACATCTCCTGTGCCGTCGGTCATCGTTGACGCGTCTTTTGTCGTAGTTTGGTTTTCCATATTTACGTGATTTATATATTTGTTTTTTAGAAATTTTTAATTTTCTTTTTTTTGCGCACACTTTCGACAACTATTGCTCGGAACAGCTGTTCTGTTCAAGTGTGTAGTGTGAAGCACTAAGCTGTCTCGCTCACACTGTTTGATTTATGCAAACTGTACAGATCTGTGCGCGTGCAATTGTACTGATATTCTGCGCTTAATGTGTGCAAGTGAGAGGGAGCGAGCGCAGTATAAAACTATTTGTTTTTGGCATTCTGCTTGAGCAGTGTTGCCAATTAATATATATCTATACACAAATAGGCAACTGCAAATTGCTTACACCCCTTTTAAACCTCTTAAAACTGTTTCTAAACTGAAGTTCTACGCAGAATGGCTCGCGCGTGGTATTAACCATTTTATCTTGTTCCCTGGGCACCTGATTATACGGACGCCAGACATCCTATTGAGCCTAATTTCCTTATTTCAAACATTCTTTATCATTTAATTATTAAATACTTACTTTAAATTGTATTAATTGCAACATTTAATAACTTATTATCTGCTCTATCTTGCCTACCGTATAAACGTACGTTATCCGATTTTTATCCGATGAATGGCAATAACATCGCAAAGATTGCTTTCCAGTGAAATTTGCAGCTAAGCTGACTACCTGATCGCCCAAAATAAACAAATATAAGATGAATCCATGATGAAAGCACCAAATCGGATCTCATTTCAAGTAACCCCGAAAAGAGATCCGATAATTGGTTCAAGCTATTTTGAATTTGACCACTCCATCTGGAAATTGAACACAGAATAAAAGAAACACTCCCAAGACTATCAGTCGAGGGTAATAAAGTTACCTCGGAGATCTGTCAGAGACGTCTCCATACATGGACGAAGGGTGCATCCCTAACGTCCATGCCTAGAGACGAAATGACACAGAGGAGCATATTCGAGTGGAGTTTTATCATTAAATCATAGTGGACGTCGGAAAATTCATACGTACTAAAAACACACACCATCAAGTGGTATACGGATGGATCCTTGACGGAAGAGGGTACAGGTCTAGGAATAGTAGTCTCTGCTGTGAGTGCCTGGTCATAACAATATTCCATGTAATGAACAAGCGGACAAGCTTGCAAGACAAGGAGCGGCAACGCTATTGATAGGACCTGAGCTGTACTGTGGCATTGGATGACATACTATATGATGTAATCTGCAAGGAGAATGATATGGGAAAAGAACAACTCTGGGCTACAAGCCAAGAACTACGATAAGCTAGGTTACTTCTAGGGGATTAAAAGTCGAGCAGATCGAGAACTATGCTCCAACTAGGTAGGAACCAATTAAGAATGCTAGCAGGACTACTAACAAGCCACTGTAGACTAAAGAAACATTTATATGTTTTGGGGATACATAACTCATCTGAATGCAGATTCTGTGACCACGAAGAGGAGACCCCTCTTCACATTCTTGCTGAATGTGAAGCTGTAGCTAGAGGCAGACTGCAGATGCTAGGTAATCACTTTATCAGAAAGGAGCAACTGAGAAGTTTGGATCCTAGGAAAGTACTAAGATTCGTTCAACATATAGGCTCCCATCAGAAATAAAAAAATATTATATATTCTTGCTCAATTGCGTCAATTTAACTTTGTCAGGCTATCTCATTTTTTATTGCAGTTTAATAAACATGCCACGCCCATTTTTTGGGGTAGCGCCCTTACAAACCACAAACCTCCCACACTTCTGCCTTTTTGTATATAATTTTTCTTTTTATAGCAGTCAATATATCACCTCCAAATGTAACATAATATGATTGATTCTTATAGAAGCACTCTTCAGATATATTCAGACATATGTACATCAATTGGTGAGATTCTCCCACTTTTTGGAGTAGCGCCCATACAAACCACACCTCCGCTTTGCTTCGTATGGACGAACGGACGCTTCGCATAATTATCAAGGAGTCCTCACACCTATTTTTAGGGTTAGGCGCGAACAAACTTAAAGCCCAGGTTTTTGTTTTTACACCTGCTAAGTTCATATCTTCAAAACTACCTGTGAATGGTTTTATTCACCGAAATTTACTTATTTTCTTATATATAGATAGATTTATAGAAAGATAAATATATTAATTGCACAAATTTGTATAAGTTTATTGATGTTTTTTTGAGTTTTAATGTATTTTACGTGCAGGCCCCATTGTGTTACATAGTGTGGAGCTGGCACGTCGTGTGAACAAGTTGATTTTCGTTTTTAAAGTGTTTAAATTTTCTTATTTCCGTTGTTAGATTTTTAACGCCGGCCGTACTTAGATTTTAGATGGTTCATTCAGATTATTTCCATTGAGTCCTTTGATTAAATAATCGAAACATAATCGAACATGTTACAAGATTATCTTTCTCATTTTGTGTTAAAATTCGCCAATATAAAATATGTTGATGCATTCCACATGCCGTGGATCCTTTAATATAGTTTTAATTTGAAAATATATCTTCGTGGATATTTTCTATGTAGTATTATACTTTGAAAATATATCTTCGGATACATTTTCTTAATTTGTTGAATGTAGAATTGATTTGTTGTACCAATCAAATGCAGTTAGAAGCGTCTTTAAACGGAAAATATTAATTTAAAATTAATATTTTGTGTGTGTTTTTTTCTTCTGTTTTTTTTTATGTTCGCTCTTGAACAAAATTCATTCATTGTGAATGATTTGTTTTAATAATATTTGTAAAATTGATGGTGTTTCCAAAATGCGCTTAAACGACGCTGGATGCCTCGGAATCGATACGCGCCGAATCAGCCACATTATTGACAGTATCCGGTGCAACTTCATCGGTAACTTCGTCAGCAACGTCATCTTTAGCGACATTAGCAATACCACCGATATCCACCTTATCGTCAATATCTACCTCGGCTGCAGGCTCATTATCGCTGGTCAGTTTGAAGCCACCAAACTGCGCTAGCAAATCATTTGTACTAACTGAACCCACACCGTCGGACTCATCCACTTTATCGGCAATTTCAATCTCTGCAGCAGGCTTATTATCGCTGGTCAGTTCGCCGGATATTATGCCATCAGAGTTATCCTGCACAACCTTCACATCACCGATATCCACCTTATCGTCAATTTCTACCTCGGCAGCAGGCTCATTATCGCTGGTCAGTTTGAAGCCACCAAACTGCGCTAGCAAATCATTTGTACTAACTGAACCCAC